>MU227170.1:674214-743618 GCA_018584345.1 Thuja plicata
ATATGCTCAAATATCTCATAAAATGCTAACTAAATAATAATCATAGTCCATCATAAAACCCAAAGTGTCAAAGCAATAGTCTTGTCTGTCTAACATAGGAAGATTCTAGGGTGGGCATTACAATTTATCCTTCCCAGTCCTTTGGATGTGCATTGTTCTTATCGTTAACATTTCCATCCTCAATCAATGATCATCAATCAATGTATCAATTGGTTTTTAACTTTACTAGAGGAAAAATTATGGGTTGCTTTCAGTTTATGTGCATGCTTTCTTGTTTCTTGTATGTGTTAATATTTTACATGTATTATGGTCTTTTCATCCTATTTTCCCAAGGCATCATGGTTGTTGCCAAATTTTAGTCTAGGGTCTTTAGGTCCTAGAGGGTAAAATTGTTCTTTGGTGACTTACTTCTCATTCATCCTGAAACATTCCCCTAATGTGCTTATCAGAAAATTATCTTCTTTGCCTATTTGAGCCTAGCGGGTTTTCAATACTTATGCTTCTTTCAGTGTTTAGGTGATTTAGGTGTGTCAGGAACAGGGTAGTCATAGCATCTTCTGAATGAGAAGTAGTCACCCTCAGCTCTGTAATGATCATGTGTTTTCCTAAACGTAAACATGTGATTTTCATGAATGATTCATAAAGGTTGTTGTTCGTAAAAAGAGTTTTTCAACTCTCGGAGATATCAAGTTGCAGAGTGGTAATGATGATCATGCGCATCCGGAAAGTTGGTCTCATAGGTGCAACCATGACACAAGTGAAAAAGAGCTTGTAAGAGGTTAAGTTCTCCTGACGAAAAAGAAGTCGTTTAAGTGCAAAAAAGATAAAGGGTGAAGCCAACAGGATACTTTTCCAGATTAAAGGAAACAGGCTTATGGGAAAAGTATTCTCTAATGTTCTTTTCCTGTACAAGGAAAAATGGTCTAATGCTTATGCATTTTTGCATTGGAAGGAAAGTATGTTCTTTTTCCGCAAGGCTAAGGATGTGTTTCAGTAAGAAGCTAATGAAAATAAAATTTAAATGTAAATGGTCATATTTTGAGGCCATTATGTTCCTCAAAATGGGAAGTTAAAATAGTCGTTGAATACTAAAATTAAATGCTAATCCTACCGTTACAACTGTTAAGCTCACCTTAATGACATTCATGTGGCACCAATTTTTGGATCTTGGTGGCTATTTCTTCAGCATTCTCCATCATTTTCTGCTCACCGTGTTTTCTTAGTAGGCCATTTGTCTTCACTTATGTTCTTAGTTTTATAGTAAATGGAAATCAAGGCTTTTGGTTATGACAGATTAATTCGTTTTGAGAGTGAGTTGAAAGAATTTTCTGACACATCTCTAAGATTCTTTGATCTTGGAGATTTGCATAGAAGATTGAATTCTCATCCAATTCACCCCATTACTCAGAAGCTCAAAGACAACGGTCTGGTAGAAGCTACAGGGTTTCCAATGGCAGTCCAAGCTTCTAAGCTTGTCAGAGAATGTATAGAGAAATACGACCCAGTGGAAACAAAGATCCTTTTCTCTGATCAATCTATTTTGTTGTCAATTGATAAAGCCCTAATTCAATCTACTTTCAACATTCTGGTAAAAGATGTGTATTGCGATATCGACTTTGGTTCTTTTGCGTCTATGTTCAATGAAAACAAGACCTTGAGGAGGGAAGACATGTAGAGGACCTGGTTCTAGATCCCTCGATCAAAGAAAAGTAAGATACCAAATACTCTCTTAGGAACAACCCTAAAGAGGGAAATTGTTGATATCCTAGCCCTGTTGACCAGATTAGATGCAATGCTTGAGATTTTAGATCTTGTTGAACATAATTTCTTCCTTGTTCAAGCTGTCTGTGCTGAAAATATGTTCATTTATTGGGTAGAAATTTTGTGTGAGAAGCTTGCATCCTGGATGAGCTGTTGTCAAGTATTCAAACAATTCTACATGTCTTCTTACTTGATTTATACTTTGGCGACTCGGCACCTATGGCCTGGCTTACCAACAATCCAGAACTTTGATGACAACACCAAAATATTTGAGTTCTACCTAAATTTGTAATTGCATCATAGCTTTGAAGAATACACAGCTATGAATGATGCATTCACAATGAGAATATGTTGGGAACCTCAAGGTTTCCTAGAAAGAAGATTTTCGCCAGAAGCCATCTTGGTAATTAGTCAGTTTGGTTTCTCTTTCATCCAATTCCCGAGTTTCTCTTATCTTCGGATAGGAGCCTTCTCCAGATTTCCTAAGAGGTTGCCCAAATATCCTAAAGATAAAGTGGTCTTAGTGGAGCTTTATCAAAAAATATTGAAAGTCAACACTCTGTGTTCAATTGTGAAGAAGATTGCCAAAATTTCCTTCCCCGTGGTGGTTGGCCCATATTCCTGTGCGTCCAGATCTGATGCCCAGAATTTAGTAAACAGTTTTGAAGATAAGATCAAGCTGCCTAATTATGAGGTTCTTAGGCCTCAATATGATCCTATGGGTTTTTTAAGAGATCACCTGAAGCTTGGACACGCCTAAAGACATGTCCCAGACATTGAAGGTTTCTGGGCTGAGTGTTTCAATGAGTATCAAACACGAGAAAAACCTTGGTCCTGTTTAACTTTAGATGAAATTAAATTGTATAACAATGATTTTGATGTATCTGATCTTCTAAATGATGGACTCTACATGAATCCTTCATCCTATGACTAGATCAAAGTGTTTCCCATTTCTTCCTCTCCACCAACTGGTCCAGTGGTTTATTCTTCTCATGAGAGGCATTAACAAGAGAACTAACAAGTGGGTGGAATGGACCAGGGCCCAACAAAAAACACATTCAGGCACAGGTTCTTCTAGAGGAACAACTTCAGGAGCTGGGAAGTCTACTTCAACAGCTACTTCTTCTGTGGTGCCATCAAATTCATTAGGTGCAGCACAATCTGTTAGGCAAGGAGGAGACCAACCTTTGGAAAAGAATGTTCCTATCACCCGCACTTGCGGAGGCAGTTCGCTCTCAAACATTAGAAATGAAGAGGATAATAGAGGAGATAAGGAAAAGGAAAAGGAGAAAAGTCAAGAGGCATCTGTGACCAAGCCTTCCTTAGCAATTCTATTCATCACTTTGGATGACACAAAACCAATAGATGGTCAGGACTCCTCTCAGCTAGTAGATACCCTGGCCCTTTCATTGAAAAAGGTGGCCTCTTTCCATGTTCCACCTCCAGGCAAGAAGACTCCTCCAGTTGTCTAGAAGTTGTTTGCTCCTATAGCTCTTCAGTCTGTAGTTAGGGTGTTATCCACATATTAATGGCGTGAAGAAACCATTGAAAAGAATAAGAAATGATATGAGGAGGCTACTTCTACAAAGGACTTTATTCTTAAGGAAACCTCATCTCAGTCACCAGTGAGGAAGGAAAAGAGGCAAAAGACCATGGCAGCTCTCTCCCATGATTCCACAACTGGGCATATGTTAATGGAAATAGCAGAGCCACAGAAAGAAGGAAAGTTTCATGAACATTCAGCTCAAGATTATTAGATAAAGACTATAGATCTAGGAGTTCCGGTGCATGACTCAGTGGTGAACATTTGGAAAACCACCAATGAGCGGATATAGGATAGGTTAGAATAACTCTAGGCAGATAAGGAGGTTCTCAAATCTGCAAATAAGGAGCTAGTTGAGTATATTAAATCTTCTCTTGGAAGTACCTCATCTTCTCAATTTGATCCCAGTGCTGAAGAAATTAAGAATTTGCTACTGAAGCTGCAGCAAGAGAGACAGTTTGGACAAATTGGCAGAGCATGGATAGATGCAATGAAGGTTCAAGGCCCAATTGTCATTGAGAACTTGGGGAACTTTCTAGTTGATGCAGAAAAGTTGAAGGATGCAACATCAAAGCAGTAGGAGACCATTTACAATGCATCCACTAGATTGATAGAATAATTAGCTACCTTGTAGGAGGTGATTGATATGGAGACTAGTGTTTCAATCTCTAACGACATCGTCAAGACTAGGCAGGAGCCATTGTTTCATTGGAGGCAATCTTTGGAGTTCCTGACTGAGAGCTCAAATAGATTAGCAAATTAACTTAAGTCTTTAATTGAGTTAGTCCAAAAAGAGATGAATCAACTTTTTGAGTTTTTGAAATTTTTGCACACAGAATCTTAGGTTTCAAAAAGTGACAAGTTGGTGAGTACAGAGTGAATGAAAGCTAAGTTTCTCACTTTCATAGATGAGATTTCAGATCTGGCTAGCTTCCAAGTGTTAGAAATTAGTGAGCTCTCCGCAATAGATGCAGTAATCAAAGCAGAATCAGAGAATCTCCAGTCCCAGATTTCCAGGTTGGATGAATTGACAGAGATGCACTTTTGGATGATCTGAGCTGACAATGTAATCATTCTGAATGCTCAAGAGTTGGGAAAAGTAACGGATGCAATGAAGGCTTACAAAGGCAAAGCCGTTTCACTAAAGTTGGCATAGAATCTATTGACCTATGTCATTTTCCCAATTTTTGTCTATCGTAGCAATTTTGGGCATTTTTGTTAGCCTTGTCAGTTTTTGTAACCAACCAAGTTTATTATTAGAATGTTCCTTTCAGAATATTTTATGAAGGCAATCATTATTGTAATGGGTCATTTTCTGAGAAGACCTATATATGTAAATTTCTATAAAGTAAATAAGATCAGAAAATATTACTTTGGGCAAACCCCTATAGCTGGGACTACTATGTGTGTCTCTGAGTCTAAGGTGATTTTTGTTGTTCATTTTAGTTAGCTGTGTGATTGTCTTGAATGAAGATGCTAAGACTAGAAATTGAATGAATATTAAAGAACTGGGTTTTGTTATTTTCATCCAACAGATTGTATGTTTACTGTCTCCAGCATGAGTACTTGGATTTCTTTTCATTTGCACATTTTAGTTCTATAGATTGTTTCTTGCATAAGAGATTGGGAAGAGTGTCAATAGAGAATGAGATCAAGATAATCTGGGTATTGTCAGAGTTTCACAATCTAAGTAGTCTAGGAATTGCATTGTTACACTTCCTTTCTTCATCTCTACTAGTAGATGGTAGTTTGTATTCAGCTTATACTACATAATAGTTTGAATAACAGATTGCATGTCATTGAGTAAGTTCCCCTTTTATTGCCTAAGTTGTTTGAAGCTTTGAGAAACTTGGTTAAACCTCTTCTGCTCTCCGATTAAGAGAATACCTCCTAAAAAGCAAAAGACAAGATTCATTACATATCTTTCACATAAGGGATAATGTACCTTTCAATTTAGGGGTCATTGATAGATTCCTATCATTGATCCAATCTGTGGTTACTTTTTGTTCTACATAAGCCATCTTTGGGTTTTTCCAAGAGTCATTTGATAAATCAAATTTGAAGTAGATAAACTGTAAACCAATAGTTTTTGGCAAATCTGCTAGGGATCGAACCCATAATACTCCTAAGCTTACTTAGTAAGTCTATCTATGGCTCTACTAAGTAACTTAGAACTTTTTGTTTGGCATCTCTAATGCTACATTATATATATCACTCTTAAGGAGAAATGGTGATTTCCTCATCAATGACAATTCCCACTAGAGCAACCTAATCATTTGCTTTCATGACAAGCTAGAAGATTAAGAGCTACGCAGCTGCTGTGAATAGATTTAGTAGCTCTGGATCCCAAGTATACCCGTAGTGGTCAAAGAGAAGGACATAAAGATCCTATGTTTGAAGAATTGCAGAAGGCTAAGTTTCCTTTTTTAGAAGTCAGAAGAGGAAGAACCAACACTCGAGATCATGTCTTTTTATGTATCAGTGGTGCTTTGTTGCCACCATCACACCCTGCTTCTCAGATTTTTAGTCATTCTTCTAAACCTCCTGTTATCTGCAATACCCCCCTATCACTGTGTAATGCCCTCACTCTTCATGAGGTATCTGCTCCTACCAACATCAATTTCACGACTGTGCCAGTAGTTCTCCCTATTTTAATGGCTATTCCTTGGGGTAATGCTATTGGTCCTTGTCAACTAGGAGCTAATAATGACTTACCTCAAGCTTCCTGGAAGAACTTCCCAAAATTAAATGGAGATGGGAAAGTATCCGCTGATGAGCATATTGTAGCTTTCTTTGCTGTGTGTTGTATTGTAAACCCTCAGCATGAAGACGTAGCAGTAAGAATGTTTGTAGAAACTTTGATAGAAAATGTCACTGACTGGTTTCAACATCTCCCTATGAGATGCATAACGAGTTGGAATGATATGAGAAACCACTTTGAAAATAATTATAAAAGTACAGAGGATGAACACACACTCCTGACTCATCTCACGCAGATAAAGAAAGAACCTAGTGTGCCCATGCGGGATTTCATTGTGAGGTTTAACAAGCTGGCTAACAAGATCCCTGCTGCTAGCAGGCCTACAGCTGACAACCAGAAGATGTTCTTTATTAGTTCCATGCCTCCTAAGATTAGTTTCCAAATTAGATGAGCACATGTTGCTAATTTGCAATCCGCTCAGACTCTAGCAATTGAAGTAGAAGATGACCTTATAGCTGTCGGGAAATGGAAGCGATAAGTGCGGAATGGTGCCTCCACAAGCTCTATTTCTGGTGTAATTGGAAATACTGAGGCAATGCTTCAGAAATTATCTAATGAGATGATTAGACTCAAGTGGAAAATGGGAAATTCTACCCCATCCTTTCAGCAGCCTTACTAGGATACTCCCAGAAAACAATATGAAGGTAAATAGTTGTAGTTGCCACCTGCTCAACAAAAGCTCACTATTGAGGCAGCTAAAAAAGCATAATATGTGCATTTTTCATCTAAGAGCTGATCATGATGGTAGTAATTGTCTTGAAATGAATAGATATAGACAGCTAGCCTCAAGAAATAAGCTGACTATTTAATATCCTGAAAGTGAAGAAGATTCTGCTCCCCATGGTGACTCCAGTAATTTCTTTTTGGAGTATGAAGCTGAATCTGAGGTCTGAGGTGAATGCTTTGATACCATGGATGGAATTCAAATGGAAGTGTAAACAAGAAGTCAGAGAGAAAAAAATCTAGGAAATTCTATTCCTTCCCAGAATATGGCAGCTAGTCCTTTGGGCGGTGCTCCTGGATATTCTACTTCTTCAGCTTGGAAGAAGGATCACTCGAAATCCGAAACAAATGGTAAGTCTCTGTCTTCCTTTGATATAATTCAATACTAAAAAGATGCTAGAATTCAAGTGTCTCCTTTAGAATATTTAAAAACTCATCCTACTAAGCTTCAGAAGCTTTTAGATTTCTATAAAAGTGATGCTAATTCTAGAATGCAGCCTAATATAAATTCTATTGTTAGTGATGAATCCCCCAATAGTGCCCCTGTAAATGATGAAGAACATGTCCTTCCCTTGCTCTTTCAGGAAGAAGATTCTTCAGTCTTAGCCACTGCTCGTAGCCAGAATCCTGACTCATTCTATGTCTCCTTATTTGTAAATGGTCATAAACTAAGTAACTGTATTATTGACTCTGGAGCCTCTAATAATGTCATGCCCGCTTCCATTTCGAAAGCCCTTGGATTGACCCTTACCAAAACCTTTGGCCGTTGTTATTCAATGGATGCTACATAGGTTCCCCTCTTAGGTCAGGTAAAGGATGCACAAGTTGCATTAGCCACACATCCTACAAAAAGAATGAAGCTGACCATCCTGGTAGCCAATATTTTGGCCAGCTATGATATGCTTCTAAGTAGAATTTTTTGTAGAGACATAGGTGGAGAAATCAAGATGGACTGGTCCCATGCTATAATTCTGGTGGGTACTAAGAAGATAAAGTTGGAGCTAGAGGAAAATTCCAAATTCATAGTAATGAAGTCTGATGACCCTAAGGCACAAATCCTCTACTAGGAGATGGAATTCAACAATTATATGATGTTTTTAGATCTCAATCATCAAGATGAAATGTCAAAAAATACTAACAGTCAGGATATCTGGACCTTGGATTTTGATGGTAGCTATGCTACCACAGGATTGGGAGCTGGCGTAGTTCTTATTCCCCTGGAAGGAGACATGATACAACTTTCTTATAAACTGCAGCTTAAGAACACTAATAACACGATGGAATATGAAGCTCTGTTACTAGGCATTGCTGCTGCAAAGTAGAGAGGGGTAAAAATCCTTAAAGCACTCGATGATACAGAGTTGATAGTAAGGAAAGTTCGAGTGCAGTATGTAGTGAAAAATGTGAGACTGCGTAGTTATAGGAACAGAGTCTAGGATGAGATAGAGGACTTTGATGCCTTCTCAATCCAGGCTATTCCAAAAGAGAAAAACAAAAGAGCAGATTTGTTGGCTACCTCATTTTTGCTTCTGCTCCCGCATCCAGAAATAGGAGACAAGCAATATAAAGTTGAAGTTCTCTTTAGGACGAATGTTCTAGACAATGTGGAAATCTAGCAAGTCTTCATCAATGATAAGCAGATACAAGCTTCCATTGAAGGATCAGATCATTTTAGTGATCAATACTTTGAAGGAAGTTCTAGTACCTGCAAGGAATTATCTCTGGACAGTAAGAAGGAATTAGAACTTGGAAAAGAACAATTGAAAGGTAATAAAATTCCTTGACACCTTATCTCCCTTGAAAATCTTTTTGATAGACACGATGCTTATATTAGAAGAGAGAGAGATAGGAAAGGTGGTACCTCAAGGGAGTTTGAGGGAATGAATATAGGCACTGAATTTAAACCTAAGATGATAAATATTGGCAGTTTCTACACAAAAAAGGAAAGAGAAAAGGCTAGACACCTACTATCCGAATATAAGGATGTATTTTCTTGGGGCTATGAAAACCTCAAAAATTTTAGGAACGGAGATTTCAAGCACATGATTCCTCTCAAACCTGAAGCTGTCCCTTTCTGGTAGAAGCAACGAAACTACAATCCTAAGGTTTCAGATGCCATTTTTAGAGAAGTTCACAAGATGTTGGAGGAAAAAATTATCTATCCTATACATCACTCTACATGGATAGCCAACATCATGTCTGTCTGGAAGAAGAACAGAGAAATCAAAATTTGTGTGGATTTCTAGAATCTAAACCAGGCTTCTTTGAAGTATAATTACACCTTGTCCAACATGGATCATATATTGCAAATAGTAGCCGGATCCAAAATGATGTCCATGTTGGATGGTTTTTTAGGTTTTAATCAGATTGAGGTGGATCCGAAAGATAAGTATAAGACAACATTCACCACTCCTTGGGGAACATTTTCTTACAATAGAATGCCCTTTGGGCTTATTAATGCTGGAGCTACCTTCCAAAAAGCAATGAGCTCTTCATTTGTAGAATTCTAGGATAGAATAATAGTTATATGCTTAGATGATTTAACAGTCTTCTCTAAGAAGAGAGAAGATCATTTGAGAGATCTTGAGAAAGTGCTAAAGAGATGGAGAGAGGATGGTATCTCTCTCAATCCAAAGAAGTCTGTATTCTGTGTCACCGAAGGTAAACTAATTGGTCATATTGTTTCCTATGAAGGAATCCAAATTGACCCTGAGTGCGTAAAGGTCATCCTACAGTTGAACCTACCAGTAAGAAAATTTGGAACAAGATTGTTCTTTGGGCAGGTAAAATTTCCTAGATGCTTTGTTCCTGACTTTTCTGAAATTGTGAAATGCATAATTGATATGATGAAAGGTAGTCAAAGTTTCAAGTGGAATGATTATGGGAAGAAGGCCTTTGATTTAATCAAGCATGCTATAGCTAGAACACCTGTGTTAGTGCATCTGGACTATACCAAGGAGTTCATATTGTACTGCTACGCATCAGCTCATACATTGTCTGCTATCCTAATGCAAGAGAATAATGAAGGGATTCATGCACCCATTGCATTCATGAGAACTCTGCTCAAGGATCATGAATTGAGATATTCTCAAATGCAGAAGCATGCATATGCGGTGGTGAGGGCATTAAAGAATTTTAGATTCTATGTATTACATTCCCATTTTGTTATTTATATTCTTGATTCTACTGTTAAGAGAATTTTGACACAACAAGAAATAGGATGTAATACTGGAGGTGCATGGATAGCGAAGGTATAGGAGTATGATATTGATCTCAAGCCAACAAAGCTAGTCAGAGGAAATGGCTTGCGTAAAATAATGGCTAAAAATCAGGACACAGCTCAAGAGGAGGATTCTCCGAAGGTGTTAATGGTTAGTCTTCTCGATCCCTGGTTTTCCAACATTGCTTATTTCCTTACTTATGGAGATTGCACAGAAGGATTGACATATAAATAGAAAAGAGATTTGAAAACCAAGGCAGCCAAGTATGTTATTTATGATGACTAGTTATATAAGAAAGCAATAGATGGAACTTTCTTAAGATGTGTGGACAAGCCACAACAAGAGAAATTGCTCCAAGCATTCCACAATGAAGCATGTGGTGGACACTTCTCTTCCACACTCACTACATATAAAATATTGAGGCAGTGTTAATATTGGCCCAACATGTTCAAAGATTCCTAAAATTGGGTGGCCAAGTGTGATAAGTGCTGAATGTTTTCCAGTAAACCTCAGTTAGTTTCTCTCCCATTGAAGCTGGTTGTAGTAGAAGGTCCCTTTCAGCAATGGGGGCTTGATTTCATTGGTTTGATAAATCCTCCCTCTTCTGTAGGTCACCTATATGTCATAACTACCATGGATTACTTTACCAAATGGGTTGAGGCTAAGCCTACCAAGAAAACCACATCTGAGGTGGTCTGTGAATTTATCAAGGAGAATATCTTGGTGAGGTTTGGAGTGCCGATGAAGTTGGTGATGGACAATGCCACACATTTCTCTTCTTCAGAGATTACATAGTTTTGATACAACAACAGTATCCATGTTATTCACTCTTCTAATTATTTCCCTCAAGGAAATGGCTAGGCTGAGTCAAGCAACAAGAACCTGATTAACATAATGAAGAAACTAGTTTCAAAAAGTCAAAAGGATTGGCACAAGAAATTGCATGAAGCTCTATGGGCGGATAGGATTACACCTAAGAGAGGTATCGAGATCTCTCCTTTTGAGCTGGTTTATGTAATTGAACCTAGTCTCTCACTTCTGCTAGAGTTATCCATTTGTAGGCTACAACAGGTAATTGAAGATCCAGTTTTCCACGATGGTCTGGAGAAATGAATCATGTATCTGACCAAGCTAGAAGAAGAATGGGAAAATCTTGTTGACCACATCACTGATCATCAGAGGAAATTGAAAACATTCTTTGATAAAAATTCCAGACCAAGAAATATTATGCAAGGTGACTTGGTCCTATTATGGGATAAAAGGTGCGAATCTAAAGGAAAGCATAATAAATTTGACTCACTTTGGAAAGGACCATTCAAGACTGAACAAGTGAATCAGAATAATTCCTTTATTCTGGCATATCCTTCTAGAGAGATTCTGCCATTCTCCTATAATGGCTAGGATCTGAAGCTCTACCAAATACTCAAGTGAAAGTAGGCATCCCTTGCAGGTTAGTGCTAGTATAGGTAGGTTTGCTTTGCATTTTTCCTACTTTCTTTAGTCTAGTTTCCTTTCCTGTTGTGTGTTTTAGTTTAGTCTAGTGCCCTTCATTTTTCCTGTCAGTCTTTTTGTGTGAAACCAAAGACTCTGGGTCCCTTCTTAGACATTGGCATGTCTAAGTCCCTAGTCAGAGCCAGATGTTGCCAAATTTTAGTCTAGGGTCTTTAGGTCCTAGGAAGTAAAATTTTTCTTTGGTGACTTACTTCTCATTCATCCTGAAACATTCCCATAATGTGCTTATCAGAAAATTATCCTCTTTGCCTATTTGAGCCTAGCGGGTTTTCAATACTTCTGCTTCTTTCGGTGTTTAGGTGATTTAGGTGTGTCGGGAATAGGGAATTTATAGTGTCTTCTAAATGAGAAGTAGTCACCCTCAGATCTGTAATGATCATGTGTTTTCCAAAAGGTAAACATGTGATTTTCATGAATGATTCATAAATCTTGTTGTTCGTAAAAAGAGTTTTTCAACTCTCAGAGATATCAAGTTGCGGAGTGGTAATGATGATCATGCAGCATCCAAAAAGTTGGTCTCAGAGGTGCAACCCCGACACAAGTGAAAAAGATCTTATAAGAGGTTAAGTGCTCCCAACAGAAAAGAAGTCATTTAAGTGCGAAAAGGATAAAGGGTGAAGCCGACGGGATACTTTTTCGGATTAAAGGAAATAGGCTTTCGGGAAAAGTATTCTCTTATGTTCTTTTCCTATACAAGGCAAAATGGTCTAATGTTTATGCATTTCGGCATCGGAAGGAAAGTATGTTCTTTTTACGCGAGGCTAAGGATGTGTTTCATTAAGCGGCTAATGAACATAAAATTTAAATATAAATGTTTAGATTTTGAGGCCATTATGTTCCTTGAAATGGGGAGTTCAAATAGCCATTTAATAATAAAATCAAATGCTAATCCTACCGTTACAACTGTTAAGCTCACCTTAATGACTTTCATGTGGCACAAACATTCAAATCTTGGTGGCTATTTCTTCATAATTCTCCATCATTTTCTGTTCACCATGTTTGCTTAGCAGGCCATTTGTCTTCACTTATGTTCTTAGTTTTATAGTAAATGACAATCAAGGCTTCTGGTTACAATAGATTAATTGGTATTGAGAGTGAGTTGAAATAATTTTCTGACACATCTCTAAGATTCTTTGATCTCAAAGATTTGCATAGAAGATTGAATTCTCATCCAATTCACCCCATTACTCAGAAGCTCAAAGACAAAAGTCTGGTAGAACCTGTAGGGTTTCCAATTGTAGTCCAAGCTCCTGAGCTTGTCAGAGAATGTATAGAGAAATATGACCTAGTGGCAAAGTAGATCCTTTTCCTGGATCAGTCTATTTTGTTATCAATTGATAAAGACCTAATTCAATCTGCTTTTAGTATTCTGGTAAAATATGTGTGTTGCGATATCAAATTCAGTTCTTCTACGTCTATGTTCAATGAAAAGAAGACTCTAAGGAGGGAAGACATGTAGAGGACCTGGTTCCAGATCCCTCGATCAAAGAAAAGTAAAATGTTGAAGAGTCTCTTTGGAACAACCCTAAAGAGGAAAATTGTTGATAGGAAAATTGTTGATATCCTATCCTTGTTGACCAGATTGGATGGAAAGCCTAAGATTTTAGATCTTGTTGAACATAAATTCTTCCTTGTTCAAGTTGTCTGTGCTAAAAATAAGGTCATTGATTGGGTAGAAATTCTATGTGAGAAGCTTGCATCCTGGATGAGCTCTTGTCAAGGATTCAAACAATTCTACATGTCTTCTTACCTGATTTACGCTCTGGCGACTCGAAACCTATGGCCTAGCTTACCAGCAATCTAGAACTTTGATGAAAACACAAAAATATTTGAGTTCTACTCAAATTTGCAATTGCGTCAGAGCTTTGAAGAATAAACAGTTGTGAATGATGCATTCAAAATGAGAATATGTCAGGAACTTCAAGGTTTCCCAGAAAGAAGATTCTCACCTGAAGCCATCTTGGTAATTGGTTAGTTTGGCTACTCTTTCATCCAATTCCTGAGTTTCTCTTATCTTCAGATAGGAGCCTTCTTCAGATTTCCTAAGAGGTTGCTCTGGTATCCTAAAGATAAAGTGTTCTTAGTGGAGCTTTGCTAAAAAATATTGGAAGTGAACACTCTTTTTTCAACTATGAAGAAGATCGCCAGAATTTCCTTCACTATGGTGGTTGGCCCATATTCCTATGTGTCCAGATCTGATGCCTGGAATTTAGTAAAGAGTTTTGAAGATAAGATCAAGCTGCCTGATTATGAAGTTCTTAGGCCTCAATATGATCCTATGGGTTTTGTTAGAGATCACCTGAAGCTTGGACATGCCTATAGACATGTCCTAAACATTGAAGATTCTTGGGCCGAGTGTTTTAATGAGTATCAAACACGGGAAAAAATTTGGTCCTGTTTAACTTTAGATGAAATTAAATTGTATAACAATTCTATTGATGTATCTGATCTTGTAGATAACAGACTCTATATGCATCCTTCATCCTACGACCAGATCAAAGTGTTGCCCATTTCTTCCTCTCCACCAAGTAGTCAAGTGGTTGATTCATTGGAGCTTCTCATGAGAGGTATTAACAAGAGAACTGACAAGTGGGTGGACTGGACTAGGGCCCGATGCACAGGTTCTTCCAGAGGAATGACTTTAAGAGCTGGGTAGTCTACTTCAGCAGCTACTTCTTTTGTGGCACCATCAACTTCATCAGGTGTAGCACAATCTGCTAGACAAGGAGGACACTAACGTCTAGAAAAGAATGTTCCTATCACCCCCACCTATGGAGGTAGTTTTCTCCCAAACATTGGAAATGAAGAGGAGAATAGAGGAGATAAGGAAAAGGAAAAGGAGAAAAGTCAAGAGGTGTCCATGACCAAGCCTTCCTCATCAATTCTAGTTATCACTTTGGATGACACAAACCCAATGGATGGTCAGGACTCCTCTCAGCCAGCAGATACCTTGGCCCTTTCATTGACAAAGGTGTCCTTTTTCCATGTTCCACCTCCAGGAAAGAAGACTCCTGTAGTTGTATGGAAGCTTCTTGATCCTACAACTCTTCAGTATGTAGTTAGGGTGTTATCCACAGATTCATGGTTGGAAGAAACCATTGAAAAGAAGAAGAAATGATATGAGGAGGCTACTTCTTCAAAGGACCTATTCTTAAGGCAACCTCATCTTAGTCACAGTGAGGAAGGCGAAGAGGAAAAATACCGTGGTAGCTCTCTCCCATGATTCCACAACCGGGCATATGTTAATGGTAATAATAGAGCCACAGAAAGAAGGAAAGTTTCATGAACTATCAGCTCAAGATTATCAGATAAAGATTGTGGATCTAGGAGTTCTGGTGCATGACTCAATGGTGAACATTTGGAAAACCACCAATGAGTGGATTGAGGATAGGTTAGAAGAAATTTAGGTAGATAAGGAGGTTCTCAAATCTACGAATAAGGAGCTAGTTGAGTATATTAAATCTGCTCTTGGCAGTACCTCATTTTCTCAGTTTGATCCCAGTGCTGAAGAAAATAAGAATTTGCTACTGAAGTTGCAGCAAGAGAGACAGTTTGGACAAATTGGTAGAGCATGGATAGATGCAATGAAGGTTCAAGGCCTAATTGTCATTGAGAACTTGGGGAACCTTCTACTTGATGCAGACAAGTTGAAGGACACAAGCACCAGGAGACCATTTACAATGCATCCACTAGATTGATAGAACAACTAGCTACCTTGCAGAAGGTGATTGATATGGAGACTAGTGTTGCAATCTCTAACAACATCCTCAAGACTGGGCAGGAGCCATTGTTTCATTGGAGGAAATCTTTGGAGTTCATGATTGAGAGCTCAAATAGATCAGCAAATGAACTCAATTCTTTGATTGAGTTAGTCCAAAAAGAGATGAATCAACTTTTTGAGTTTTTGAAAGTTTTTTACATAGAATCTCAGGTTTCTGAAAGTGACAAGTTAGTGAGTACAGAGCAAATGAAAGCTAAGTTTCTCTCTTTCATAGATGAGATTTTGGATACGGCTAGCTTCCAAGTGTCAAAAATTAGTGAGCTCTCCGCAATAGATGCAGTAATCAAAGTGGATTCAGAGAAGCTCTAGTCCTAGATTTCCAGGTTGGATGAATTGACAGAGATGCATAACTTTTGGATAATCCAAGCTGACAATGTAATCATTGCAAATGCTCAGGAGTTGGGCAAGGTAACGGATGCAATGAAGGCTTACAAAGGCAAAGCCATTTCACTAAATTTGGCATAGAATCTGTTGACCTATGTTGTTTTCCCAAATTTTGTCTATCGTAGCTATTTTGGGCATTTTGTTAGCCTTGCCAATTTTTTTAACTAGCCATGTTTATTATTAGAATGTTCCTTTTGGAATATTGTATGAAGGAAATCATTATTGTAACGGGTCATTTTCTGAGAAGACCCATATATGTAAATTTCTGTAAAGTAAATAAGATCAACAAATATTAATTGGGCAAACCCCTGTAGTTGGGACTACTATGTGCGACTTTGAGTCTAAGGTGATTTTTGTTGTTCATTTTAGTTAGCTGTGTAATTGTCTTGAATGAAGATGTTAAGACTGGAAATTGAATGAATATTAATGAATTGATTTTTGTTATTTTCATCCAATGGATTGTATGTTTACTGTCTCCAGCATGAGTACTCAGATTTATTTTCATTTGCACATTTTAGTTCTATATATTGTTTCTTGCATAAGAGATTGGGAAGAGTGTCAATAGAGAATGAGGTCAAGATAATCTGGGTATTGTCAGAGTTTCACAATCTAAGTAATTCAGGAATTTCATTGTTACACTTCCTTTCTTCATCTCTGATAGTAGATGATAGTTTGCATTCATCTTGCACTGCATAATAGTTTGAATAACAGATTGCATGTCATTGAGTAAGTTCCCCTTTCATCGCCTAAGTTGTTTGAAGCTTTGAGAAACTTGGTTAAACCCCTTCTGCTCTTTGGTTAAGAGCATACCCCCCTAAAAACCAAATGATAAGATTCATTGCATATCTTTCACATAAGGGATATTGTACCTTTCAATTAAGGGGTCATTGATAGATTCCTATCATTGATCCAATCTGTGGTTACTTTTTGTTTTACATAAGCCAATTTTGGGTGTTTCCAAGAGTCATTTGATAAATCAAATTTGAAGTAGAAAAAATTTAAACCAACAATGGTCTTCCATATCATGGTGTCATAAGACATACGGTTGTATTTGACCTTTTTTTTATCACGTACTTGACACATTTTCATCTTGGTTCCTCACACCCTTTTGCATAGTGTCAAGTAAAATATCAAACTTATGATGCTCACACCATTGCAACATTACTTTATCCATTCTTCCTTGATCATCCCTATCCTTTCCCCTTTCTTTTTATCATTCCTATTCATTTCGAGAGCACACTTGTGTTCTCCAAACCCACATGTCCTCTCGAGGGGGCATACCACTCCTTCCCCATCATCCTTCCTCATCCTCTAGTGACTGGGGCATCATGCTACTAGTCGTATCCCTTTTATCCACTATATTTTAATCTTCTTTGATCTAACCTCATTTCACGAAGCTACATCAAAGAGGGGCAAAATGTAGACACTAAAATCTATCCATTACCCTTATCCTAGCCTAATTAAATAGATATTTATTTTTTATTTAATAATCCCTATCTTACCTTTAATTAAATAAATCTACATTTATTTAATTAACAATCTTCTTTATCCCTATCCTTGATTAAGTAAATTTACATTTATTTAGTCTTATCCTATTCCATTTTCCTAAAAGTTTAATTAATTCTTAAATTAATTAAACTAACCTAGCTTATCCCTTTTTCTCCCACTTGGAATTAAATATTGCATTTAATTCTAGTTGAGCACATGACTATTAATTTTAACCCTCACCAAACCTCACTTCCCTAACCTAACCCATCCTTCTACCCCACTTGCCACTAATTAATCCTAATCTTCCACCTAATCACTCCCTAATTATTTGCACAATCCTAATCAAAGGATTAGCAAACCCAAGTCACATGTGACTCTTACACAACCAAAGTCACATGTGACTCTTACACACCACTTACACATTTCTTACAAATACTTACACATTTTATACACACTTTCACATTTTCCCCCTTCACATGTGAACTCAACCTTAAGCCATCACTTTTGCAAGTTGCTCACACATGTGTGAGTATCTTTCCCCTTTTAATGGTCAAAACCCTAATCCACTTGCCCTCCACTTGGCCTCCATCTCATGGCCACATCATTGATCCTGAAGAATCTTAGCCCTCCATCCAACTTTGAATCTCAACCGTCCATTTTTCTCAAAAATCTGTAAAAGAAGAGCCCTCTCGTCTCCTTCAACAAGACTTTTATCAAATTGTTATACTGTAGGATTTTGAGCAACCACGTCCCACCTTCTTCAAATCAACAACATTCTCTCTTCATCTTCATTTGGGAGGTTTGCATTTGTGTTGAATAGATTAAGTATTGTTTGCTTCATTTTTATTCATCATATATTCATGTTCACTTCCATATTTTGAGGTATGCATAGATCATGTTAGAATAAGCTTAGTTGTTTTAATTTTTTTCTTTTATTACATTTTCTATGCATTACACTATGTTCTGAGATGTGATTGCATTAGTGAGAACCACTAATTGATCAAGCATTGGGGTTGTTTGATCAACATTAATATCGGGTACAATTTACTGAAGTATTCCTTGTGCAACTTCAAGTACCTTGGCTTCTTTTGTGGCTTTTCTCAACTTAACTTGCATGGCCTTTCTTTCACAAAGTCTTGCATACTTTGTTAATTCAGTAGGATCCAATGTCCTCAGATCACATACTAGAATCTCAATAATTTCATCCAGAGTAACTGGATTCTTTTTCTTTCTCTTCTTCTTCCTTGAGATTTGAGTAGAGGAAGATGTATGAACTACCATTGCTAGTTCATTTGTCTTCTCAGAAGTCCTCGGTGAAGGCTTTGTAGATGAAGCTTCTTTTCTTTTTTGCTCGGGGTTCACCTATCAGTTTGGTGAAGATGTCTCTCCATCAACCTTGGGTGTCTTTGCAGATTTTTCTTCTGTTCGTCTTTCTTTGCTTCTTCACTCTTTTCTCACTGCTTGTCATCTTCTACTTTTTTAGCTTCTTCTTTATTCTGATCAGTAGACTTGTCTTTATGATAATCGATTGCAAGTTTATCTGCAATTGTATCCTTTGGTTCATCTGTTGTATCCTTTGTCTTGACATCACCCTTGTCCTCGGGTATGCTTGTATTTGCTGCATTTGATTCTTCATTACCTTAGAGCATATTGATGGCCTTCATCAATACTAGCATATTTCTTTGTGTGCTAGCTTGTGTTGTATCTAGAGTGGTGTCCTACTTGTTGGTTTGGTCTTGTTGAGAAGTGACATCTTCATATTTTTGTATCTGTTCTGCAGGGTCTGGTTCTGTGATGTCAATGATGGAAGTGTCCTTCCATGTTTCATCAACAATATTCATTTCTTTATTCCCTATTGTCTTCAATACTTGTTGCTTTTCCTGATCCTTAAGAGATATGTATATAACATCATCTTTTTTTTGTGGATCTTTATCTGAGTCATAGTGTGTGATGTCTTGAATGTCAAGATCATCCATGAATTTGTCCAAATCAATTGGTTCCATATCTTCAACAGTGTCCAAAGAAATGTGCTTAGGACTTGCTTTATAATTTTCCTCCTCTATATGAGGTGTATCGATGAGGAGTAATTGATTCTCACCACTTGTTGACTCTGTAGGTAGATCTAGGAGTTGTCTCCATTTGGTCTTGGTCATTTTGTCTATCTCTATAAACTTATCCTCTAGCACTTTGTAAGATCTTATCTTTGCTACAAATTTTCTTGAGTGCTTCTTCATTATTTCTTGGATTTCTTCCATCTTTGATTTGGGAGGCATAAGTGTGACAAGTACCCTCTCCCTTGCTTCTCTTTTTGTTTATAAAGCATATGACCATTGTTGAGATATTTTCTTACCCAGCTCTTTGGGTATTTGGTTGACAAATTTAGCTGGTACATATTTGTACTTGACCATTGCTCTGACTATTGCATCTTGTATCTTATGTTGGTCCTCTAGCTTAAGTGTTTCCCATTGTCTGATATTCCTATTAGACGTGGTTCCAGTTGCAGCAATAGAATCAACAACCTCATCAATTGTTTGATTTCTGAAATTTTTCTTAACTACATCAGGCTCATCATCTTTTGTATCTTCTATGTTAGCTTTAGTCCTAACTAGTATTTTCCTCCTCTTTGTAGGTGTTTGTTTCTTTGTTTGCTTCTCTGTCGGCTACTTCCTCTTATAGGTCCTTACTTGACCTTTCTTAAGAGGTGTGGTGTCGGTCTTTGCATTCTGGCTCCTTGTTCTTTGTTTCTTTGTAGGAGGTGGAGGTGCATCAGATTCAGTTTCCTCAGAATCTGATTTTTTCTCATCTTGCCCTTCACCGATGGTACCCTTTTCATCGGTTTAATCTATTTTTTCTTTCTCCTCCTCATTAACCAATAGAATCTTCTCAAGGTTCTTCACCATTTTTTTCTTCTTGTTGACAATATTTTTGATTACTGGGCCTGATTTTATCTTGGATTTGGCCTCTTCATATGTGCCAAATCTTGGTTGTTTATTGTCAAGTGGCTCAGTGATCAATGCATCAATAGCATTGGTTGCTTGATCTATGTTAATCTCATAGTCAAGAGGTGAAAACCAAGCTATTCTTGGTACAACCGGTTTTATATGGATGAAATTTGTATCCACCATAAAACATATCTCATCCCTATGTTTTTCAATTAGTTACTTAGGGATCCTCACTCTTTCCATCATCTTTTCCTTGAATTCATGGAAGTAAGAAGTCATTACTGAATCAATATTATCTCCTAATGACTTGATAAAGTCATTTATCTATAGTTTGACTGGCTTTGTAGTATCCCATTTTACTTTTCCTACTGAAGGAAAGTATTCTTGAAAGTAAAAGAATATATACATGATAAGTGAACCAAACTTACATGTGTTTTTCTTTGCAGACCTGATTGTTGTCATATTCTCATCAAGTTGTTTCAACAGGATCTCACATCCTTCCATCTATATTCTTTTTGTCACTATCTTGTAAGTTGTGCTTATAGTTCTTGAAGATATGATGTTTATCTTGATTTCCTGGAAGATCTTGTAGCCTATCACACATGCACCGAACCTCAATTCCTCATCAGTGATGGTGTTTACCTTGAGACCTCTGTTATCCCACATAGCTTTTGTGAGATTTTCAATATCTGGATGGAAGGGATGCTTGTGTACCTTAGTCTTGTCACTTATTGGATAACCAGTTACAACATGCAACACATCCTTAGTGATTTTCTTAGGTTCATCTAACCACAACTTCTAGTCGTGCATTCTGCTCAAAACTAACCTAATCTAGTCAGTTTTGAAAACCCTTGGGAAATGTAGGGCATTGGTTATCCCTTTTACTTCTAAGTGTTTGTGCTCTTCCTTTAGGTTCCCTTGTGGATCACATAGCTTCTTGTAAGCTTGATCCATTTCTCAATCACCAATCTCGGCAATGTTGCAGTGAATATAAGACCTTATGTCTTCTATACGAAAAACCCTAGATGGAATTTTTGAAAATGCGCTAGATTCATTGGGTTGTGATGCAATCTATGGGCATATCTTATACTTTGGTTCCACACAGGTTCTATTCTTTATTAGCTTAACCACATTCTTCTTATCATTCTTTATCTTTATGGTTCTTGAAGTGATTGCCATCCTATTTCAAATTTAGGGCTTTCTTGAAAATAACAACAGAGTTCTTCAGTCAGCTCAGCACTTACTTTGATCCATGTAGATGGTGAGTGATCTATTTGGAGTGCACTAGATCAATTCAAGGTTGCTTTGTTGAATTCTCTCTTATCACTTGTTTTCTATATGCTCTTTTTCTTCAAACCGTGTGTGCAAAATGAAGTGCTCCCATCAAGTATTTATAGACTTTTTCCCTAAGTCTATCATAAATTCTCAATGACTCATCGGGTCATGAAGATGTAGTTTGTCGAGAAGACTCTCAAATATCATTGTCAGTGTTGACAAGATGCGTGGGATAGTTGTTAAGAATTTTTTCTTTTACCGATGAATATTAGTATTGTGTCAAGACAAATTTATAACTTTTCTTCCTTACCGACGGGTGTCGGGTTACATAGGTGACTTATCCTTTTTATGTGTTGACCAAAAATTTATGGTAAGTGTAGAAATCTCATCCTTTATGTTCATCGATGACTTTTGGTATGTGTTTATTGATGGGGGTGTTTTCTCAGAATTGTAACAAGTAACATAATATGCATCTTTATTCATGCATATTTTGACTATGTATCAATTAGTATAATAGAACTGATGCAAAATATGACTTGGTGTAGTGCAGTTCTATACTTACTTGTTTAGCTTAAGTGGGGGTGGTGATGTCACCAGATCCATTGGATGGGGTGACATCATTTGCATTTCTTCATCATTTCTTGAAGATTTCCTCCACATTTTGTCTCTATCCCTCCGGATATCTTCAATGGTGTTTCTATTTGGATATATGCTTGTCTCTGTCATTTGTTCTTTGCAGTCTTTCTTGAGATGACCAACTTTGTGATAGTGTAAGCATGCCATTCTGGGGTTTGTCCAGCGTCTAGACCTTTTGGTCCATGCTCTCATATAGTTTGTAGCAATGTGACCATATCTACCACATGATGTACAATTTGTTCATGTATTGTAGTCCCATACATATTGATAACCGATTCTCTTTGGTTGATAAGGAATTTATTGACCTTTAGGCTTCCATGCTTGCCTTTTCTTTTTCCAACATTCATCAGTTGTGTACCCATTCATTTTGCATGTAGGATATTATTTGTCCATGTAGGTTTCCTTCTTTGGTTGATCTATCTTAGACTTACATTCATATGATTTATGTCCTTTCTTGTTACATTTATAACATAATCCTATGAATGAAGATGTAGATTTAGGAATACCTTTCATTTTTCCTCTACATACATTTGATGTGTGGCCTTGTTTTACACAGTGCTTTCATGTAATCTTACATGGTCTTGGATTTTCATAGACATTCTTTGGATTGGCTTGATTTGATGATTCTCGACTTTCGGTAAAACCTAGAGCGTTGTTGTTGTTGACTCTTCGTTGTCCTTCAAGAAAATCATCCATTCTTTTATTTCTCTCTTCATCCTTTTTGATAATTTCGTTATGTTGTTGCTAAATTCTAACCTCATGCTTTATTTTCTCATTCTCTTCTCTTAGTTCACCGATAGCCTAACTCTTTCAATGAGTTCTATATTCATTCTGTTTTCTTATTGACTCATAAGAATAATCTGATTTGTAATCTTATGGTGATGCTCAACATGTCTTTGAATTTCTATCTCCTTTTCTTGTAGTTTCTCTATGATATTCCTTCTGTCATCAATAGCTAGTGTTCTTCCTATTTTATCTTGTCTAGAAGAAGTCATCACATCAATCATTCTTACCATCTGTGTCTCTTGACCGATTTGCAACATCTTTATTTGCTCTGTTAGATGTTGATTGCTCTCCTTTAGATTTGTGATGTTTTCTTCTGATGCATCTAAAACTTTGCTTGTGGTTGATCTTGAAGAATCAAAGAAATATGGAATCTCTTCTTCTTGATAATATTTTTCATTGCTCCGAGTTTCCATACCTTTTCTCTCATCCAATAGTTCTCTCATCTTGATTCTCGCTTCTTTATACTGTTCATAGAACATCTGAATTTCAAGCTTTTTATTCTCAATATTTTTATCAAGTTTGTACTTGTTCATTGTATGATATTTTCTCTTAAGCCTTTAAGCTTTCCAAGAAGATACTAGGGTCTAATACCAATTTTTGGGATTAATGGAAAGTAGTACTTAGAGGGGAGGGGTGTATCAGTACCTCTAAAAATTTTAACACTTTTCACCTTAAATCATTAGTAAACAATATTTATTGTATTACCGACCATATCTGTTGTTCTTTCTTATGCATGTAGTATTAATTCATAATCCTTAATTGTATGCAACATTCATGAAACTAATAGACACATAACACAAGATATGATATCAACGAAAACTCCTGTTAGGAAGTAAAAACTGCGGTGGGGATGACACCCACAAAAATTCACTATCTGCAGAATGGAAGAGAGCCGGTAAAGGCTTACAATTGATCACTTTCGATGATCTAACCTATTAGGAGTATTAAGGTGGAGACCTATGAAGATCTACTATGTTAAGAGCTTTAACAACACTGATTTAAGTAGGCACTTGGTTAAGAGATTTACAATTGGACTGTCAAGTCCACCTTCCTTGAAAGGATTTTTTGAGTATACTACACTTGTTAGAATGAGTACAATATGTTTGACCTTAATGTATGCAATCTATAATTTCTGATCATAGATCCATTAAACCTCATAGAATATGAATATCACCTATAGTGATTGATAAATACCTTTTCCTGCTCGTCGGTAGCCTGTGTTCTGTTCTTGAAAAACTAAATTGATCCTTTTCTGTCCTTCTGCATGAAATATCTTGTTTGATCCTTAGATTCTCTCAGTGGCTACAATCATAATACAAAAACATGTTCACTATAGATTGAGCATCTATTTATACAAGTATTTGACCTATTATAGAATCACACATTACAATGTTAACTCTAGATCCAAGGTTTACAACTTGACCTTGATCTTTTAGTTTGCATATTTTAAATCAATTAAACTGATAAAAAATAATAAATACAATGCTTCCTCCGCACATAATGGATTTAAAAAAAATAAAGAAGCTAAATATAAACTTCAGTGATTTATCTGACGTGGAAAGTTAGATCCAATTTTTGCGGGATGTAACTGACTGTTGGTTTTTGGTCGTTGGGTTGAACTGAAAGTTTGTCTAGATTCCTTTCTGAACTATTTTTTGGGTTCCCTTCATCTGCCAGGTTCCACTCTTTGTTGTTTTGTCGGGTTGCACTATTTTTACTCATTGAGTTCCTTTGTCCCTTTTTTTCATTGGTTAACACTGAATAGTTTTTGTCAGGATGCTTTGTACTTGGTAGTATTGGGTAACCTTGGCGTCGGGTAGTGTTGTGCCCTGTCTGTAGTATAAATTGATGGTGTGTATCATGTTTTTCCTTGTATATACTAATGGAAAAATATAATGTCTTCAACTACACCTCTCAAAGAAGGTCAAGTGAGGACCTATACAAGGAATCAAAAAATAGAGAAGCAAACACCTACCAAAAGGAGGAAAAGACTAGTTCGGACCAAAGCTGACATTGAAGATTCAAAAGAGGATGAGCCTGAATTAGAAAATAAAATCTTAATCCCTCTAACAATTGATGAGGTTGCTGATTCAATTGCTGCAACAAGTAAAATGTCTGAGAGGAAAATTAGACAATGGGAAAAACTAGAGCTAGAGGACCAACATAAAATACAAGATACAATAATCAAGGCTATGGTAAAGTTCAAATACGTACTAGTTGAGCCTGTTGAAAAAATACCCAAAGAACCGAGTGACAAAATTTTAGCACAATGGTCTTATGCCTTGCACACAGAAAAGGAAACAAGGGAGATGATACTTGTAACACAAATGCCTCCCGAATCCAAAATGGAAGAAATAAAAGAAATGACGAAAAAGCATTCAAATAAATTTGTGGCAAAGATAAGAGCCTACAAGGTGCTATAGGATAAGTTCTTATAACTTGACAGCATGACAGATGCTAAATGGAGACAATTTCTTAATCTACCTACAGAATAAACAAGTTGCGAGAATCAATTAATTCTCACCAAGACACCTCATAGAGAGGAGAAGAAAGATAAAGAAAGTCCAGAGCACATTGCTTTGGATAATAAGGAAGATAATGAGCCCATTGACTTAGAAAAAGTCATGGATGATCTTGAAATTCAAGATATCAATCACTATGATTCTGATAAAGATCCATAGAAGGATGATGATGTTACATTCATATCTCTTAAGGATCAAGAAAAGAAACAAGCATTGGAGACACAAGGAAATAAGGACATGGATGTTATTGATGAGACATGGCTAGACACTTCTATCATTGATATAACAGGACTGGACCTTGCTGACCAAATCCAAAAGGATGAAGATTTCATTGCTCAACAAGCTCAAACTGATGAACAAGATACAAATCTAGATACAACACAGGTGGGCACACAAAATAATATGCCAGTATTGATAAAGGCCATCAATATGCTAGAAGGAAATGAAGAATCTACTGCAGTAGATACAAGCATACCTGAAGACAAGGGTGATGCAGAAATAAAAGATACAAATGAAAAACATAAAGATACAATTGTAGAATAAGATGTTACCAATGATCAACAAGACAAATATAGTGATCAGAATAAAGAAGAAGAAAAAGAAGTAGAAGAGGATAAGAAGAAGGAAAAGAGTGAAGAAGCAAAGACAGATGATCCACACAAGAAAATTGAAGAAAAATCTTCTAAAATACCCAAGGTTGATGAAGAGATGTCTTCACCTAACCAACAGGTGAACCCTGAATAGAAGACATGAGAGGTTTCACCTACAAAGGCTTCATCGAGCACCTCAAAGAAAAAAAATGAACTAGCAATGGTAGTTCATACATATGCTTCTACACAAATATCAAGGAAGAAGAAGAGCAAGAACAAAAATCTAGTCACTCTGGATGAAATAATTGAGATTCCAGAATGTGATCCTACAACATTGGATCCTACTAAGTTGGCAAAGTATGCTAGACTTTGTGAAAGGAAAGCTATGCAGGATAAAATAAGAAAAACCACAAAGGAAGCAAAGGTACTTGAAGTTGCAAGGGGAATCCTACAACAAATTGTACCTGATATAGATGTTGATCAAAAAACTCCCATGCTTGATCAATTAGTGGTTCTCACCAACGCTATCACAGCTAAGAATATAGATGCTGAGAAGGCTATGGAAGCTAGAATTGAGAAGAAAAATGAATTCAAGATAGCAGAGAAGATAAGCCAAGAGGTGGCATTGCAAAAGGTGAAGCTATCTGAACTGGTAAGCACATTGGAACCTATAATTTTAGAACCTATAGCCTTAATTCAAAAGTTGTGCATGTTGGATCAACTCACCAGGGAGTATAATGATAAGATAGCACAAATTGATGCCGATCTTCAAGCTAGTGCACAAGGTCTCAAAAATAATGAAGATGCAATTAAATTGCACCAAGACCAGCTCAAGCAAGCTAGGAAAATGAGACAGGATATACGGATTATAGAAATTTTTTTTAGAGATGAGGTGAATGAGATTCAAGCTGAACTCTTACCAACTCTCACATTACTGCAACAACATATGACAAAGGCAAGCACACTTATTGTTGTTGTAGATTTTATTTTGTGCAAATAATTGATTGTATGTTTGTCATTGATGACAATATATAATATACAACAGGTATCCTATATGCAATTATCAGTACAGATGTTTTGGTACTATGCATGTTTATTTCCATGCTGTATACATGTTCTAGATGCTATGTGCATTCACGCCGAGTCAGATATGCAGTTACAGTTGAGTTATGATTAATTAGTTATGGAAGTTATAGTTTTTGGAGTTTATCTGTTAAGAGCCGATGTAAATACTGTCTCTTTAGTTGTGTGTATCTTCAAGATATGCATGTTTGTATTAATGTTTAGTTATGAGTTAAGGATAATTATCCAAAGGCACTAAACATGTTTCAATAGAATATTGATGTTAGAGTTAATTTGGTGAAGCCAACTTTGGGAAGCGTCGCGTCTATTCAGTTTGAGTTGCACGGTCCTAACTTTGATTGCGTGCTTGGTTGAGCTGACAATAAATTTGATGAAGTGTTTACAGATACCGTCGTGACCTTATCCTTGGTAAAGATACATATAGTAGTTCTGTTATGTTTGCTAAGTGTGAAAAATCAAGTCAAAAAGAAAAGACAGAGAAGAGCAGAAAGTCAGAAAGAACAAGTTAAAGATCTATGTGAAGAAACATAAGTTGATTGTAATTCATTGGAAATGATCAAGACATCAGGTCTACTCAAATAGTTCATTTACCAGATATAGTGTATATCTATTGTACTAAAGGTTGTAGCCTTCACCATCTTAGCAATGAGCTATTGGACAGTGAGTCCTCACCCTTAACAGAGTTATCTATAAAAGACTTCTAACAGGGTCTGACCTTTAACTAGGTCTTTGTACTTCTTGCATTGTAAAGATCAACTCCTAACAGGGTTGTAAGATCTTCTAATAGGGATCATTATAAACTAGTGCAATTATTTGTGGGTACTAATTCCCACCGGGGTTTTTACCTATTTGGTTTCCCCGTAATCAAAATTTTTGAGTACTCTATTGTGTTATCTTAATGTGCATTTACTTTATATCAAATTACATTTAACAAAGAGAAAAGAATTAAATTCATTGATAACTGATTCACCCCCCCTCTCAGTTATCCTTGGGATTATTCCAACAATTGGTATCAGATCCAAGTGCCTTGGAGATAAATCCTAACAACTTAAGGTAGATCAGATGGCATACTTCAGGAAAGAGAGTCCTAAGTTCGATGGAGAAAACTATCTTGACTGGAAGAACAAAATAATAACACATCTTCAGTGCGTTGGATTTGATACCTATGATATTTCCACTCAAGAAATTGAAGTTCCCACCTTGAAAGATATTGCAGCAGAAGACTCTACTATGAAACAAAATGAAGTGTTCACTAACAATACAATTGCCAAAGAAGCCCTAATGAGTGCTCTATCTGACAGTGAATTTTCTGAGATCAAGAAGACAGATAAAGCATACTCTATTTGGAAATACTTAGAATATATGTTTGAAGGACACATCTAATTAAAGAATGTGCGTAGAAAGACATGGAAGAAAAGATACAACAATTTAGAGATGTTACCTGAAGAAAACATCAGACCTTAAAATCAGAGGATTAATGAAGCAGTATCAAGTATAAGAAACAATGGTGGAGAAATATCAGAGGAAGATATGATGGACAAATTAATGACCACATTGACAATAGATTATGAGAGAAAGATCAATATCTTAGATGAGACTATGCAATTTTCAAAATACTTCAAGAGGGAGACTTTGATCAGAAAAATATCTACATTTGAGATACCTAGATTGAAGACAGAACCTAAAAGTGAGACATCCTTCAAAGTCACAATCCACAATGAGAAATCTATAAGAAGCTCTAGATGAAGAAGTGGATACAAAACTAGAAGAAATAATTGATATGATTTCCAAGAAGGAAAGGAAAGGTAAAGGGAAATATGAAGGATAGCTACCATTCAAATTTTTTTCATGCAACAAAGTTCGTCACTTTGCATCCAAGTGCCCTACAAGAGTCAAGAAGTTTAGATCAGATTACAAACCTAAGTACACTAAAGAATGTTATCATGCTGAGGATGTTGTAATTGATGATGAATCAAGAGAAGATGAAATTGGATTCATTGCCATTAAAGACATTGAGAAGATGCTTGAATAAATGGACAAAGAAGATGAAGTAAAAGAACGGGAGTTAGCATTAGTTTCAAAAGCTGACATCAGAACTGACTGGATCATTGACAGCGAATGTTCACACCACATGAAAGGAGACAAAGATAGATTTGTACATCATGACAAGTACAAAGGTGGAATGGTTAGATTTGGAGATGACACTCCCAAACCTAGCATAGGCAGAGGTTCTATCACCTTATATTTAAAGAACAAGATAGATGATGTTCTCTATGTTGATGGTTTGCATCATAACTTACTAACTATTGGATAGTTGCTTGATAAAGGATATCAGTTGGAATTTTAAAAAAACTAGTGCATCATTAACAAAAAAGAAGGAGACATGATTGCATCAGGCTCAAAGACCAAAGGTAATGTTTTTTAGCTCAACTCAGAAGTAAGTTGTTTTGTTGCAAAAGTAGATGACAGCTGGCTATGGCACAAGACACTTTGTCATATCAATTTTGACAACATAGAAAAGATAAGTAATGTAAAGGTAGTAAGAGACCTTCCTAGAATTGCAAGAATAGTTGACACCATGTGCAGGGAATGTGTGATGGGGAAGCATGTCAGGACCTCATTTAGGAGCAAACAAGACTCTACAGAAAACAAATTAGATCTAATACATATAGACCTATGTGGACCTACTCAAACAAGATCATACTAGGGAGAAAGGTATTTTATTTTGTTTGTTGATGATTTCTCAAGGATGATGTGGGTTGCATTCTTAAAAAAAAATCTGAAGATTTTGAGAAATTCAAAGTATTCAAAGCTAAGGTTGAGAATGAATCTAGATTAAAGATAAAATGTCTGAGATCTGATAGAGGAGGAGAATTCACGTCTAACCAGTTTTATGACTACTATGAAGAACATGGAATCAAAAGATAGTTAAGTTCACCCAGAACCCCTTAGTAGAATGGAATAGCAGAAAGGAGGAACATGATAATACTTGACATAGCACACACTATCATGATTGAAGGAAAGGTTGCTCATACCTACTGGAGAGATGCAGTCAATGCAATAGTTTACACTATCAATAGAATACAATTGAGGCTAGGCACAGAAAAGACACCTTATAAATTTTGGTTTGGTAATGTACCTACTGTAAAATAATTCAGAATCTTTGGAAGCAAGTGCTACATCAAGAGAGATGATAGCATTGGCAATTTTGATGCTAGAAGCGATGAAGGTATTTTTATTGGTTACTCTACTAAAAGAAAAGCCTATAGATGTTTTGATCTAAGATTAAAGAAGATCATTGAAAGTACTCATGTGAAGATTGATGAGAATTTTATGATTAAAGAAAGATATTATGACTATGCTCCCATGATTGAAGATGATCCCAGACCAATCAATAAGGACACAGTTATTGAAGAAATGTTTGACTGTATTGATGTTTCATGTAACAATCCTGAACCAAGCAAAGAAGAATCATAGATTATAGATGAAAGTATCACTCCTAAGAATTCAAGATACATATCCAAATACCACTCTAAGGAAGATACCATTAGAAATTAGAGCACAAAATTCTTGACAGGATCTAGAGCAAAAGGTTCAACCACTGATGAAGAGGTATGCTTACTTTCATAGATTGAACCCTTAAGTGTTGAAGATGCGTGCAAAGATTCCAATTGGAAAAGTGCCATGCAAGAAGAATTAGATCAAATAATCAAGAATGACAAGAATGTGATTGGAACAAAGTGGATATTCAGGAACAAAATGAATGAAGAAGGCACAGTGGTAAGGAAAAAGGCAAGATTAGTGTGTAAAGGATATGCATAAAGAGAAGGCATAGATTACACTGATACATTTTCCCCTATGAGTAGACTTGAAGCTATCAAGCTGTTTTTGGCCTATGCAACATTCAAGAACTTTAAGGTATACCAAATGGATGTCAAGTCAGGTTTTCTAAATGGTGACTTGAAAGAAGTCTACATAGAGCAGCCTGAAGGATTCAAACTTTCAGATAAACCAGACATGGTATGCAGATTAAAGAAAGCACTTTATGGAATTAAAAAGGCCCCAAGAGCATGGTATGAGAGACTTGATGGTTACTTAACAAAGATAGGATTTGGAAAAGGAGTAGCAGACTGTAATTTATTCATAAGAGAGACAGATGAAGGACTACTACTCGTTGCTATTTTTGTAGATGACATTATCTTTGGAGGTAATGATAAACTTACTGCAGAATTTCCCAAAGAAATGAAAAGAGAATTTGAAATGAGCATGATTGGACCTATCAAATACTTTATTGGATTGAATGTGTTACTCCACGTTTTTTCCATGTTAATAATATTAGCCAAATCCTAACCTACCAACTTGAAGATGAACTTGAACCTATGCCATACTTCAACTTCAAGTTCAATCCAATATTCTTTTCCCAATGAAGTCAAATTCTCTTCCTCGTCAGCCAGAACCAACTTGTGCAAAGTTGAAGTTGAAGTCAAAGTTGAGTCAAGTGAGTAACTTCAACTTCAACTTTGACTCCATTTGTTTTCTGACGAAGGTTTTCTTTCTTTCCCACAGGTGTTTTATTGAAAGAAACAGATGCAATTTTCTAAACAAAAGAATGGGTCCCACCTCTTGTTAGTACTAAAGATGTGAAAGGAAATGAATATGACAGCAAGGAAAATGCATGCCAAGCACAGTTGGTTTTCAGAAAATGAAAAATAGAGATCTGCTAACATCATGGGAAGTTGATCCACATGCGGATTTGATGGGAATTAACTAAAAGAAGCCTTGCAAGTCTTGTCAAGTACATTCAACATGCCTCGTATTAATGCCTTTGCCCACTCCATATCTATCCTAAGATTTTTGAAATCACTCCTTAAATTCCCTTCTTTTCTAGTATAATTGTTTCTGGTCATTCTCAATTTTCAAGCATCAACTAGTAAGAAAAGGGGCTGGAGTGCCTAGCTTTGATGAAAATGGTGAGTTCATTATACAGTTTTCTCTGTCATTTTTCTTGCACCTAGTTTGGTTAGAAGTGTTTCAATTTCTCTTTATTTTTGCAAACCTTTCTTTTTAAACAAACCATGACCCTCTTTAGGCCCAAGCTGCCCAAACCAGAGAAACCATGCTTATTAAGCTCCCTCCCTAAAATTCAAGATACCTTTCTGGTAAGTGTAAGCCTAACCGAGATGTTAGAGTGGATTAGAAATGTTCAACTAGGGCCCATATACCAAAAGCTAGCTAGTAGTGGGTTAGTTGAAGCCGTCGCTTTCCCATCAGCCATAGGATGCCCTGAGCTGGTTATTGAATGTGCAAACCATTATGACCCTAATACCAGGTGTATCAAGAAGATTACAGGTGAAGTGTTAGCTAGAATAAATAGAGTTAGTGTCAGTTCAGCTTTGAGAATTCCTCATAAAGAACCCTATGAACCTTGGACATTTGATGAGGCTGAACGCTTATAGAGAGATAACAAGAAGAGCTGTGACTCTATCGTAGCTCAAACATGGCTCCTAAAATTGGTTGTTGGAGGCTCAAGGTTGCCCAAGCCATTAACCATTGAGAATTTAATTAAATAAATCACCAACATTGTGCTGCTTTTGAACAGAGTAAAAGGAAATGATCATGCCTTTCACTAGGAGAGTTGGATGTATTTCTTCATCTAGAAGATTGTTGAAGGAGAAAAAATTATCGACTAGGCTGACTTAATAGCTGAAGGTTTGCATAAAGGTCTAGTAGCTGTAAGCAATTTTGGCTCATTTTTCTTGTCTTCCTTTTTGGTCTACATCTTAGCTGTGTCTGAAGAATGGGAAGGTCTCCCTCATGAGCTCTGGATAGATGAAATGACCATCTACCAGTATTACACAAGCCTCCAGGTTGGCGACCCTTGCAAAGATTTCCAGAGGGTAAATGATGTGTTTCTCGGGAGGTTGGCATTTGAACTTCAAGGTCATGAAAATTGCAGACTGTCTGAAGATTCCATACAAGCCATTAAAATCTATGGTTGCTTTTATACTTAGTTTCCCAGGTTCACATACCTCAGAGTCGGGGCTTCATTGGAGAACCTTTTAGGTTGTCACATTATTGTGTTGATAACAATATTTTGTTTGAAATCTGTAGGAAACTTGTCTGTGTGATGGATTCATCTCAAACCACCAAAAAGTCACCTACTTTCCTCTTTCCTATTGAAATTGGTCACTACAGATGCCCTAGTTTCAAGCAAGCTGCATTGACAAAAATAGTATTGTCCAATTTATGTCTCAAGTCCTATTCTGCTAGGAAAGATTTTGATTATATGGGTTTTGCTAAGGATAATATCAAACATGTAGTTTCACTTATCCATGTTCCCCACCTGGAGGAATACTGGGCCAATTGTTCAAATGAATTGGAAATAAGGAGAAGGTTGTGGTCAAGGTTAACTATGAGCCAGATACAGTTGTTCAAAGTCAACCTCAACACCAGTAAAATAAAGGAGGATGAAAATGAAGAGGTGGTTGACCCTCATTATGTCAAATAAATTGAATGTCTACCAATCCCTGAACTTGATTGGAGTAAAAGGGAAGAAGATGACTTACTCTCCCATACATCAGAAGTTTTGAGAAGAACTAAAGATTAGTTGAAAACAAAGAGGACTCAATTAGCCACCCGTAGTACCCTAAGAAAACACTTGAAAATTAGACAAAAGAATTTTGACGAAGAGCTAAATGTTACTCCTAATCCTTGTGTTGTTAATCCTATTGTAGGTTCTACAAAATTTGAAGTTGAAGCAGCTACGCCATAGATTCAACTTCAAGTTCAACAAGAAGTGGTGAGTGTTAGGAATAAGGTGTCTCAACCTTGGATAATTTGTATTCTTATTATTTGTTTTGTAAAATGTATTTTCTTGAAAATCATGTAATTAAGTGTGAGTGTACATGTCTAGTTGGCATGTTGATGTGTCAGTCCACTTGATGTGTTGGCATCTTGAATTGTGTGTAAGGAGATCATGGCTGAAATGGTTATGACAAATTCCTATGACACGTAAGAGCTATTTCTAGGAGATTTCAATGACAGGTGAAGACATGAAAGACATGTGGAAAATGATAAAGTTGAGTACTTTACAGTCTTCCACAATTGTGGAAATTTTTTTAGGGTTCCTATTTTCTCAGAGAATGGTAAAACCCTAATAAGGCTATTCTTGGAAGTTGCCCTAAAAAGGAAAGCACATGATATAAGAGTTTTTTAGGGTTATAGGAAAGGATACGAAAAGAGTGTATTGTTGGTATGATCTGGTGCTACTGGATTTGTCTTATTGTGTCGATTGTCTCCTGAAATAACTTGCATTGCAAGTGTGTTGAAGAAAATACATTGTGAAGGTTTTGGAGTGCTGGGGTTTTTTACCGAAAGGTTTTCCCTAGGGTAAATCATTGTGTCATTCTCTATTTTCTGTATGCATGGTATGTGGCTGCAATATCATTGTTAAATTAGTTAACTAATATGAAATTGTAAGGATTTAAAATAATTTGCACAATACTTTCCTATAGAGATTAGTGTAGGAAATTGTTTTCACACCTGAGTTTCCTTACAGTGAGTACCAAAATAATTACCCATTCAAATACCAAAGGAAGAAGGGTAGCACAAGATAAAGGAAAGGGTAGAGTAACTATTGATCTGGATCCCTCTAAGGCCAAAACAACAACAGATCAAACTCCCAGTCTTACTATGGTAGATAGCATGGTAGATCCTCAAAGAGTGGATGAAGGTGAAAATACACAGACGAGCACCCTTGCTTTAACCAATACTTCCCCCACACCTAGTAAAGAGCCTACCATGCCTAAATGGCTAGAGACCTTTGTTGAAAGGAAAAGGAGTATGGTACCGCTTTCAATGCCTATGGACGATTTAGTAAGCAAGCATTTAGGAAAGTCCTCAAAAGCAAAGAAGGCTAGAACAGAGTCTAGAATTAACTTTGACAAAAGCACTGGTCATTGGTCAGAAAAAATTGCTAAGCCCCCTCAAGACAGCCTTCATGAAGATCTTGCTCCTCAAAAATACCAGGTCTCTAAAATAGATCTCGAGAAAGGAAGCCGAACTGTAGACATGAAAATCTTTGAAGGATCCAACAAAAAGATCACAGATAGAGTGTGGAAGGATGCCCGAGATAAGCAAGACATGAAAGAGGAAATGAAAAACATGGCTCAGTACATCAATGCCATCCTTCATCCAGAACCTAAGCCTTTAAATGAAATGTCTGCAATTTTTGATATCACGTCTTCAGCCAATCAACAATTTCTCGACAACCTACAGAAGTGCAAAGCTATCGCGAAGACGTTGGAGGAATGGTTGCAATACATCTTGGATGAAGTAGTGAAACAAGTAAACCTTTTAAACACGGTTCTAAAAGACTCCGCTACCATTATCAAGAAGGTCGAGGAAAACATAGAAGGGTATGAAAAAGAAAGAAACAATTGGGTAAAGAAAGTATTATGGATTGAGGAAATACAAGAATTTGGGCTGCAGAGGTTCCTCTCTGAATGCCTTATGGCTAGTTTGGATGACAAAACCATCTATGTAATTAAAGATTGCATCAAGTGGTGAAATGAGGCACTCGTATGAGAAGTAGTAGAAATTAGGGAGATCCTGTCTGGTCTCAAGCTTGTAGATGAAATAATTTGGGAGATCTAAAATGGTTCTGCAAACATTGCACAGGTGAAGACAGTGACTCCATGCCCCCTGTGGAAGATTTCATTAAGGAGATACAGAAAAATTTTTCTGGAAATTTGGGAAAGGAAGACACCTACAAGGTAGGATTTGTCAAATGTCGCACATACTGAAGCTATGCTAATAATTAACCAGAAAAACTTGGAAATGCACGAGGAAAAGATAACAGAGCTGAAGAAAGAGAAGGAGGTCTGGAAATAGAGGATCACCTACATTGGCTTGCCTCATCAATCAGTTATCTCTGCATTTACTACAACATATGAAACCCAGAAAGCCAGAAGAATTGTGGCTGGCGTGGACAACACCTTGTGACACATGGAGCCCGATAGTTAGATAGTGGCATCTTTTGCGTTCTCTATTTTATTTCCTTTATTACAATCAGTTAACACAGTTATGTTAACTAAAAAACTATTTACTCCTAGCGGGGTAATTTTGGATACAGTTATCCAGCCCTAGGAAGTATAAATATGTAATAGCTAACATATAAAAGGGTTCGTCTCTCCATAGATATGAAATCAGAACTACTTTTGTTTAAGTATTCCATGCTTTAAAATTTGAATATATTTTTTTGGAGTTGCGGAAAAGTAATATAAAATTCTATAGCTTTATATGTTAGACTTTCTGGAGTAGATACTATTGTTTACTTTGCATTGACTCATTTTCTTATGGATATCAATTACTTGTGAAAGCTTATCTTTTCTTTGTTGCACATTGAAAACTTGTTGTTTTGGAGTTTAAAGGTTATGAGAGAGGAAGTTAAATTGCTCATATTTTTCTCAAATTTAATATTCAATCATGTGGATGATTTTGGTTATTAAAATTGAGTATTTTTTCAGTATACACATTCTTTTCATATTCATGAGTTGATTGATTCAAGCTTTTCATTATTTTTAGTAAAATACTCATTAGGAAGATTTTCCCTCAGAAGAGGATTTAATGATTATCTTTCCAGAAAAGGTTAGTCGCACCTTGCATAACATAAAGTAATATAAAGCAGATAATTCCTTATCTTCTATGAAGAATTCAATCAGTTAGTTTATCAGGATTTTCCCTATTCAAAGTTAAAATTTTGGGAAAAACTGTTCACTAACAGTTTTTGGCGACTCCGCTGGGGAAAGTGTGAAAGAAGAATTCCTTTCCCTAAAGTTCTCAATAGTTCTATGGTTTCAGACAATGGTTCTCCCTAATCATAATCAGGTTCTTGTTCTGCTACCCAATCTAGTTTTCCTAGATACACAAGAAGACATTATCTCTGATCTTAATGCTTGTGCTTGGGCCAATCGAGTCAGCAATCAACAATACCTCCAAGTAAAACAAGTGTTAGAGAGAGAAGAAGAAATATCCAAGAGGGTTAGGGGAATTCTAGTAGCCCAAGAAGAAGCAGTGGTAGCAAGAGTTTCCAGTGTAAATAACTAATTTGATCAAAATTGCAGTGTTCTTTTTGTCACCCTGGCGGAGAAAGGTGTACTCAGACTGACAGATTCAAAGGTATAGTAGATCAAGATTTTGAAGATCTAGCAAGAATAAATTTTAAACCTGATCTTACCTTGAGGAGAATGAAATCTCAAACCACTAGTAGACCATCATCCCCTCCTAGGGGAGACAAGCAATCGCCATCCATTCAGTCTTTGACTATCCCTGGGACTCTGATTCCCTCTATAATTAATATTCTCCCTCTCAATTTTAGACAACCAAGAATGGCTCTAAATCAACCCTGGGGCGTTGCAGTAGGTCCTCTACATTTACAAGGTAATTTGGGAAGATTAACTAAAGGATAAAAAAAATTCCTCCCCAGATTTAGTGGCGATGGAAAGAAGTCTCCCGAAGAACATCTAAATGCTTTTAATACCACATGTGTAGTCTTAGTGGTAGCAACAAAAGATGTTGTTGTAACATTTTTCATTTAGACCTTGACTGACTCAGCGGCTGACTAGTTTCACCATTTACCTAATGCCTCTATCACTTCTTGGGATACTATGAAGACTGCATTTGAAACTAGGTTCAAGTCAGCTGATGATGCTAATTATTTGCTCATCCAGCTTAGCCAAATGAAAAAGGAAATACAGGTACCCATGTGGGAATTTGTAGCTAGATTCAACAAAGTCTTGCATCAGATACCCATTGCTAGAAGACCAAGTGATGAAAACCAAAAAGGTTTCTTTTTGAATGCCATGCCCCCAGATGTCACTTTCCCTTTAAAAAGAGCCAATCCTGCTACTCTAGGAGCATCCCAAACTCTCGCCATAGAGTTAGAAGATGATCTTATTATATCTGGAAAATGGAAGAAAGATGTGCAAATACCAAATTCTCAAGCCTCAACATCTTCTTCTTCTTCAAATGATTCACTATTTTAGAAACTGGCAAATGATCTTATAGCAGTAAAGAAACAACTCCCACTCCCTAAAGCTTTATTTTCTTATCAGGATATCCCAAGGAAATATCCCGGCCACAATGTTCCTAATCAAGGGAGACAATTTAACCTGCCCCCTAGTCAACAGAGACTTCATATTGAGCCCCCTCCTACCAAAACCAACATGTGCATCTTTCACCTTACTAGTGATCATGAAGGGGCTACATGTCCTGAAAATGTGAGGCATGAACAACTTGAAGGAGAAAAAGAAGCCGCAGAAAATGTAATAATAGAAGAAGAACCTTATGAAGGACCTGGAAACTCCATGAGTTACTTCCTTGAGTATGAATCTGACTCAGATAGAGGCGGTGAAATTCTTTCAACTTTGGAAGAATCTTCATGTTCAATGCTGACTAGAGGGAACAAGGGAGCCAAAGCTGATGTTCAATTCAAAAATACTGCAATTCCTACTTAGGCAAAAGATTTTAAAGCCAGAGGCGAAGGCGAGAGAAAGTCATCACAAGCTCAGTCTCCTCTGACTCAAATTTTAAAAAGGTCTGATCTTGACTCATCATTTGGTATAGTTGAGTTTTGCAAAACATCTAGAATACAAATATCTCCTGCTAAATACTTGAGAATGAATCCTAATGAGCTCAACAAATTAGTTGAGTATGTCCATCAACCTTGACCTGATGTATCTACTAAGAAGACAAATAGAATTTCTACTAGCAAAGAAACCAAAAGCAAGAAGCTAGACTATCATAAAGAATAGATTCATCCTGACAAGGTAAGCCCAAAAACATCTTGTAAAGAAAAATTTGATCCCTTCTATGTATCCCTTTTTCTCCATGGCTTTAAATTAAGCAATTGTATCATAGATTCTAGGGCATCAGATAATATAATGCCAGCCACAGTAGCTAAAGCCCTTGACCTCCCTTTAACCAATAATTTTGGCAGATGTTATTCAGTGGATTCCAAACAGATACCCCTAATAGGTCAAATCAAGGATGCTCAAGTCTCTTTAGTGTCTTTTCCTGAGAAGAGAATAAAGCTTACCATCCTTGTGTCAGATATCCTTACTAGCTACGACGTGATCCTTAGTAGAACTTTCTGTCAGGATTTGGGAGGAGAAGTCAAGATGGATTGGTCCCAAGCTATCATACCCATTGGGAGGGAAAAAGTAACCTTGTTACTCGAAGCCAAGTCTAAATATACAGTTTTCCCATCTGATGACCCTAAATCTCAAATCCTCTACCAGGAAACCGATTTCACTAATTATTTGATTATGTCTGAAACTGAAGAAGCAGGTATGCATTCAGAAGATGCATATACACCTTGGGTGTTAGAGTTCAATGGAAGCTGTTACTCGAGTGGTTCAGGAGCTAGCATAGTGTTAGTCTCCCCTTCGGGTCAGACTTTCCCTTCTTTTAAGTTGGCTTTTGAAAATACAAATAATACAGCAGAATATGAAGCCTTGCTTCTGGGGTTGGAAGAGGAAAAAAGAAGAATATCAAATTGCTAAAGGCGAAGCGAGATGCTGAGTTAATAGTAAAAAAAGTCAAGAAGTTGTTCTTGGTGAAAAATGAAAGACTAAGGCACTATATAAATCGAGTATGGGATGAACTTGAAGGTTTCGAAGCCTTTTCTATCGAATCAATACCTAGAGAGCTTAACTCCAGAGCAGATTCCTTGGCAGTGTTAACTTCTTTGCTAATTCCTCATCCTAACTTTTTAACTAATAAATATACTATTGAGATTATCCATAGGCCAAGCATCCCTGACAATAATAACTCATGGCGAGTATTTAAATATGACGCTCACATTAATGCTTTCTTACAAAGTATGGAGAAGTTTTCCACTAATTATTTTGAACGTTCTGAGTCAGAATGTAGGAAGTCCTGTCCTAACACACCTGGTGAGGAGATGGAAGGTATAATGCAACTAAAAGGTAATGTGATACCTATAGGCCTAGTCAAACTTGAGAAGCTCTTCGATAGGCGGGATGCTTTCTCAGCTCAAAATTCATTTCCCAAAGAGGTCAAAAGTGGTGGCTATGAGAAGGTAAACCTAGGAGATAAGGACAATCCTAAGATGGTGAATCTTTGGACCTATTGTGATACAAGTGAGAAAATACGATTCATCGAGTTGTTGAAAGAATACATAGATGTATTCGCCTGGTCATACGAAGACTTGAAAACATTTAGGGGAGGCCAGTTCAAGCACCATATCATTCTAAAGCCAGGTATTCCTTCTTTTAGGTAGAAATTAAGGACTTATAACCCAAAGGTTTCAGATGCAATATTTAAAGAAATTGATAAGATGCTCAAAGCTCGCATAATTTTCCCAATACACCACTCCACATGGGTAGCTAACATAGTACTCGTAAGGAAGAAAAGTGGAGAGATAAGGATCTGTGTAGACTTTAGGAACCTAAATCAAGAAATCCTAAAGGATAACTTTGCTCTGCCCATAATGGACCAGATTCCCCAAACAATAGCTGGCTTAGAAATGGTGTCATTTCTTGATGGATTCTCTGGCTATAACTAGATAGGAGTTGCTGAGGAAGATCAACATAAGATGACATTCGCAACCCCTTGGGGTACCTTTGCTTATCAGAGAATGTCGTTTGGGTTAATAAATGTCGGCACAAGCTTCCAAAGGGAAATGAACTCAACCTTTGGGAATCTTCTAAATAAAAGCATTACAGTCTATCTTGATGATACAACCATATTCTCCAAGAAGCGAAGAAAGCATCTGAAAGATCTAAGAGAAGTACTGCAAAAGTGTCGAGAACATAGACTCTCACTAAACCCCAAGAAGTCAATCTTTGGTGTGACTGAAGGGAAGCTATTAGGACATATAGTTTCCAAGGAAGGGATCAAGATTGATCCAGAAAGAGTAAAAGAAATTCAGGAGCTGTGTCTTCCTGTTAACTGTAATGGTGTTAGATCTTTCTTTGGTCATATCAACTTTCTCAGAAAATTCATACCTGATTTCGCTGAAACTAAAAAACCTATGGCAAAACTATTAAGTGACAAGCATAATTTTAAATGGGATGATTTGGTAGTCAAAGCATTTGAAGAAGTGAAAGAGGCTATTGCAAAAGAACCTATCATTTTTCATCCAGATTTTAAGAAATATTTTGTAATGTATTGTTATGCATCAGAGCATACTGTGTCTGGCATCCTACTTTAGAAAGATGAAAAGAATGAGGAAGTACCTATCTATTTTATGAGTGTTCCTCTAAAGACACATGAATTGTGCTATTCTCAAGCTGAGAAACAAGCTTTTTCTATTGTGAAAGTTGTGAAGCAGTTTTGGTACTATATCCTTCATTCACATTCTGTAGTCTACATCCCGTCTGCAACAGCCAAGAGAATCCTTACACAACAAGATGTAGCTGTAAACAACCAAGCCATGTGGGTATCAAAGGTGCAAGAGTTTGACATTGATATCGAACCCTCTAATTTGGTTCAAGGTCAAGGACTCTGCAGACTAATGGCAGAGAATAGAGAAGAAGAAGCCTATCCTAGCTGTTTGTTAGTTGGATTGAAAGTTGAATGGTTCTCAGACATAGCATATTTTCTGACTTACGGGCAATGTCTAGATCACTTGAAAGGAAAGGACCAGATAAATCTTTGGCTCAGAGTAGAGAAGTTCATGATTGTTGATGACATCCTATACAAAAGAGGTCTAGATGGAATGTTCCTGAGATGCGTAGATACAAACCAACAAGAGAAGCTGCTCAAGACCTTCCATAGTGAAGCTTGCAGAGGACATTTTTCTTCCACGGTAACAGCTTTTAAAATCCTAAGGAGTGGATATTATTGGCTAGGTATGTTCAAATCCACTTAGAAATGGGTAGGTGATTATGAAAAGTGCAAGTTGTTTACCGGCAAACCACACCTAGCCGCTCTTCCCCTAAAACCAGTGATCATAGAAGAACCTTTCCAACAGTGGGGGTTGGACTTTATTGGCCCCATCAACCCAAACTCTAGTGCTAGTCACACTCATATTCTCACTACCATGGACTACTTTACCAAATGGGTCAAAGCGATTCTTGTCAGAGCTACAACGTCACAGGTAGTGTCTAAATTCTTAACAGAGAATATTCTAACTCGCTTTGGGGTGCAAATCAAGATAGTAACTGACAATGCTCAAAATTTCTCATCTAGAGAAATTTAGTTATTTTTCTATGACCATGGCATCCATTTATCACATGCCTCTGATTATTTTCCCCAAGGAAATGGACAAGCTGAGTCCACAAACAAAAATCTGATCAATATCATGAAAAACTTTGTGGATCAAAGAGGGAGGGACTGACATAAATGGCTATTTGAAGCACTTTGGGTAGATAGAACCTCTCCCAAGAGGGCTATTGGAATGACTCCCTTTGAATTAGTTTATGGAGTTGAGGCACAGTTGTCCCTGCCTTGAGAGCTGGCCGCTAAAAACCTACAAAAGGTAATAGAAGATGGGGTGTTTTCTAGTTCTATTGAAAAGCGGATAATGCACCTTCAAAAGATTGAAGAGGAAAGAAGGGAGTTAGTGGGTCACATTACATAGCACTAGGTGAGTGTGAAGAGAATTTTTGATCAAAAAGAAAGACCTCAAAAATTTATGGAAGGAGATCAAGTGTTACTGTGGGACAAAAGAAGAGAACCTAGAGGGGCACACACCAAATTTGAAAGTTTTTGGAAGGGATCATTTGTCATATCTTAGGAATTGGGCTCCAATGCATTCAAGCTGAAATATTTTATTGGTGATGATCTACCCTTGTCCGATAATGGACAAGATCTTAAGCTTTTCAAGCTTTAAGTTTCCTTGCTGCCTTCTTTTTAAATACGCATTTTCCCCTGCCTTGTTCCTTTCTTGTCTTTTTGTTTCAACTTTTCCATTTTTGTGTCCCTTTTAGTTGAAGTTAGCTTAAAGCCAGTCTGTGAAACTAGAGATCATAAGTTCATATCTGATCCTTTACAGTCTCATTCCCTAGTCGGAGCCAATTGTTACTCTGCATTTTCACAATGTTAATAATATCAGCCAAATCCTAACCTGCCAACTTGAAGCTGAAGTTGAACCTATGCCATACTTCAAATTCAAGTTCAATCCAATATTCTTTTCCCATTGAAGTCAAATGTTCTTCCTTGTCAGCCCAAAACAACTTGTGCAAAGTTGAAGTTGAAGTCAAAGTTGAGTCAAGTGAGTAACTTCAACTTCAACTTTGACTCCGTTTGTTTTCTAACAAAGTTTTTCTTTCTTTCCCGCAGGTGTTTTATTGAAAGAAATGCACATGATTTTCTAAACAAAAGAATGGGTCCCACCTCCTATTAGTATTGAAGATGTGAAAGGCAATGAATATGATAGCTAGGAAAACGCATGCCAAGCACAGTTGGTTTTCAAAAAATGAAAAATAGAGATCTACTGACATCATGGGAAGTTGATCCGCATGCGGATTTGATGGGAATTAACCAAAAGCAGCCTTACAAGTCTTGAGTACATTTGACATGCCTAGTATTAATTCCTTCACCCGCTCAATATCCGTCCTAAGATTTCTAAAATCACTCCTTAAATTCCCTTCTTTGCTAGTATAATTGTTTATATGGTCATTCCTGATTTTCAAGCGTCAACTGGTAAGAAAAGGGGCTAGAGTGCTTGGCTTTCCTTAAAACAGTGAGTTCATTATACAGTTTTCTTTGTCATTTTTCTTGCACATGGTCTTGTTAGAAGTGTTTTAGTTTCTCTTTATTTTTGCAAACCTTTCTTTTCGAACAAACCATGACCCTCTTTAGGCCCAAGCTGCCCAAACCAGAGAAACCATTCTTATTAAGCTCCCTCCCTGAAGTTTGAGATACCTTTTTGGTAAATGTAAGCCTAACCAAGATGTTAGAGTGGATTAAAAATGTTCAACCAAGGCCCATATACCAAAAGCTAGCTAATAGTGGGTTAGTCGAAGCTGCCGCTTTCCCATCAGCCATAGGATGCCCTGAGCTGGTTATCAAATGTGAAAACCATTATGAACCTAACACCAGGTGTATCAGGAAGATTACAGGTGAAGTGTTAGCCAGAATAAATAGGGTTAGTGTTAGTTTAGCTTTGATAATTCCTCAGAAAGAACCCTATGAGCCTTGGACATTTGATGAGGCCAAACGCTTATATAGTGACAACAAGAAGAGCTATGACTCTATCGTAGCTCAAACATGGCTCCTAAAACTGGCTCTTGGAGGCTCAAGGTTGCCCAAGACGTTAACCATTGAGAATTTCATTAATAAATCACCGACATTGTGCTAATTTTTAATAGAGTAAAAGGAAATGATCATGCCTTTCATTGGGAGAGTTGGATGTATTTCTTCATCTAGAAGATTGTTGAAGGAGAAAAATTTATCGACTGGGCCGACTTAATAGCTGAATGTTTGCATAAAGGTCTACTAGCTATAAGCAATTTTGGCTCATTTTTCTTGTCTTCCTTTTTGGTCTACATCTTAGTTGTTTTTAAAGAATGGGAAGGTCTCCCTCATGAGCGCTGGACAGATGAAATGGCCATCTACCAGTATTACACAAGCCTCCAGGTTGGCGAGCCTTGCAAAGAGTTCCAAAGGGTAAATGATGTGTTTCTTGGGAGGTTGGTATTTGAACTTCAAGGTCATGAAAATTGCAGACTATCTGAAGAGTCCATACAAGCCATTAAAATCTATGGTTGCTTTTATACTCAATTTCCTAGGTTCACATACCTCAGAGTCAGGGGCTTCACCATAGAACCTTTTAGGTTGCCACGTTATTGTCTCGATAACATTATTTTGTTCAAAATTTGTAGGCAACTTTTCTGTGTGATGGATTCATCTGAAACCACCAAAAAGTCACCTGCTTTCCTCTTTCCTATTGAAATCAGTCACTACAGATGTCCTATTTTCAAGCAAGTTGCATTGACAAAAACTGTATTGTCCAATTTATGTCTCAAGTCCTATTCTACTAGGAAAGATTTTGATTATATGGGGTTTGCTAAGGATAATATCAAACATGCAGTTTCGCTTATCCATGTTCCCCACTTGAAGGACTACTGGGCCAATTTTTCAGATGAATTGGAAATAAGGAGAATGTTGTGGTCAAGGTTAACTATGAGCCAGATACAGTTGTTCAAAGTCAACCTCAACACCAGTAGAAAAAGGAGGATGAAAATGAAGAGGTGGTTGACCCTCTTTATGTCAAAAAAATTGAATGTCTACCGATCCGTGAACTTGATTGGAGTAAAAGGGAAGAAGATGACTTGCTCTCCCATACATCAAAAGTTTTGAGAAGAACTAAAGATTGGTTGAAAACAAAGAGGACTCAAAGAGCCACCTGTAGTACCCCAAGAAAACACTTGAAAATTAGACAAAAGAATTCTGACCAAGAGCTAAATGTTACTCCTAATCCTTGTGTTGGTAGTCCTATTGCAGGTTCTACAAAATTTGAAGTTGAAGCAGCTACGCCACAGATTCAACTTCAAGTTCAACAAGAAGCGGTGAGTACCAGAAGAATTACCTGTTCAAATACCAAAGGAAGAAGGGTAGCACAAGATAAAGGAAAGGGTAGAGTAACTATTGATTTGGATCCCTCTGAGGCCAAAACAACAACAGATCAAACTGCTAGTCTTACTATGGAAGATAGCATGGTAGATCCTCAAAAAGTGGCTGAAGGTGGAAATACACAGACAAGCGCCCTTGCTTTAACCAATACTTCCCCCACACCTAATAAAGAGCCTACCACACCTAAATGTCTAGAGACCTTTGTTGAAAGGAAAAGGAGTATGGTACCACTTTCAATGCCTATGGACAATTTAGTAAGAAATTGTTTAGGAAAGTCCTCAAAAGCGAAGAAGGCCAGAACATAGTCTAGAATTAACTTTGACAAAAGCACTGGTCATTGGTTAGTAGAAATTTCTAAGCCCCCTCAAGATATCCTTCATGATGATCTTTATCATCAAGACTACCAGGTGTCTCAAATAGATCTCAGGAAAGGAAGCCGAACTATAGACATGAAAATATTTGAAGCATCCAACAAAAAGATCACAGACAGAGTCTGGAAGGATGCCCAAGATAAGCAAGACATGAAAGAGGGGGCAAGTTGTGTTGATGACAGAAAGAGTACATCAGGAGGAGCAGTATTTCTTGGAGATAGATTGGTCACTTGGACAAGTAAAAAGCAGAATTGTATATCCCAGTCAACAATAGAAGCTGAGTATGTTGCAGCAGCATTGAATTTTTCAACAATGGTTTGGATCAAATAGATGATTAAAGACTTTGGTATTCAGATTGATTATCCTATAGTTATTCATTGTGACAACACTAGTACTATCAATATGTCAAAGAACCCTATGATGCATGCAAAGAAAAAACACATCGAGATCAAATACCACTTCCTAAGAGAAAAAGTTGCAGACAAAGAAGTAAATTTGGATTATGTGAGCACCAAAGAACAACTAGTAGATATTTTTACAAAGCCTCTATCAAAAGATACTTTTGAGTATCTCAGGGAGAAGTTGGGAGTAATTCCCTTTCCTGAGTCTGATTAGAACTTGCAGCAAGAACATCAGTCCTTGGTGACCGATGAATGGTTGACTACTCTACTTCTGGAGTAGTACCTATGCTTAATGGTGTTTAACACCCTTTGTCATTGATGTCAAAGGGAGAGTATTAGTAAGGGGGAGCATATACTCTGGGGGAGTATACAGAGCAGCAGCAGTAATGAGGAACTTTTGATAAGGATATTGAGAAGATTGTAAAAAGAAGGAAGACACTTTGAGTTGATAATATCATATGTTGCCATCAATGTCAAGGGGGGAGATTGTTGGAGTTTTTCTTTTGTGCAAATAATTGATTGTATGTTTGTCATTGATGAAAACATATAATATGCAATAGGTATCCTATATGCAATTATTAGTATAGATGTTTTGGTACTATGCATGTTTATTTCCATGATGTATACATGTTCTAGATGCTATGTGCATTCACGCCAAGTTAGATATGCAGTTACAGTTGAGTTATGATTAATCAGTTATGGCAGTTATAGTTTCTGGAGTTTATCTATTAAGAGCCAATGTAAATACTGTCTCTTGAGTTGTGCCTATCTTCGCAATATGCATGTTTGTATTAATGTTTAGTTATGAGTTAAGGATAATTATCCAAAGGCACTAAATGTGTTTCAACAGAATATTGATGTTAGAGTTAATTTGGTGAAGCCAACTTTGGGAAGTGTTGCATCTATTCAGTTTGAGTTGCGCGGTCCTAACTTTGATTGCGTGCTTGGTTGAGCCGACAAGAAATTTGATGAAGTGTTTACAGATACCATCATGACCTTATCCTTGGTAAAGATACATATAGAAGTTCTCTTATGTTCGCTAAGTGTGAAAAATGAAGTGAGAAAGAAAAGACAGAGAAGAGCAAAAAGTCAAAAAGAATAAGTTAAATATCTATGTGAAGAAATAGAAGTTGATTGAAATTCATTGGAACTGATCAAGATAGTAGGTCTACTCAAACAGTTCATTTACTAGATATAGTGTATATATGTTTTACTAAAGTTTGTAGCCTTCACCATCTTAGCAGTGAGCTATTGGACAGTGAGTCCTCACCCTTAATAGGGTTATCTGTAAAAGACTCATAACAGGGTTTGACCTTTAACCAAGTGTCTATACTTCTTGCATTGTAAAGATCAACTCCTAACAGGGTTGTAAGATCTTCGAACAAGGATCATTATAAACTAGTGTAGTTATTTGTGGGTGCTAATTCCCACCGGGGTTTTTACCTATTTGGTTTCCTCATAATCAAAATTGTTGAGTACTCTATTGTATTATCTAAATGTGCATTTACTTTATATCAAATTACATTTAACAAAGAGAAAATAATTAAATTCACTGATAATTGATTCACCCCCCCCTCTCAGTTATCCTTGGGACTATTCCAAAAATTGCCACCCCAGAAATGTATGACAGGACAACATTGATGATATGCATGCCAGGATTGAACTAGAGCACATGGCACTATAACTCCTCAAATAAAAATGGGAGAAAATGCTAGAAGATATCAAGAACATTCACTCTCACATTCTTGACACTCTGTAAGTTGCACATTTTTGTCACACTTTTGACAACTTATAAGTTGTACATTTTTGTCATGAGTATTGAAAAAGGGGGAAATGATATGTACTGTCAGTCAGTAAAAGGGGGAAATGATATGTATAGTCAGTCATTAGAAAGAGGAAAGAACAAAAAGGGAAATGTATAGTACAAAGGCAAGTATGCATGTACATATACTTATACTATACCAATGCATACAGTTAAGGGGAGTCATATAATGACAAGGATATATAGATGGTGTACATACTAAACAATTTACTATTGTGCACATGCCAGTTTTTGATACTAATTTCAAAGGTGGAGATTGAAGACATTATATTTTGCATGTTAGTATATGCAAGGAAAAACATGATAAACACCATCGGTTTATACTACACCGACAGATAAGGCACAACACTACCCGACGATAAGGTTACCAATATTGCTAAGTACAAAGCATCCTGACGCAACACTATTTAGTGTTACCTGATGATAGAAAAGACAAAGGAACTCGAAAAGTAACCAATAGTGCAACTTGATGAAACAGTCAAGAGTGGAACCAGACTGATGAAGGAAAACTGATGATTAGTTCAAAGAAGGAACACTGACAAAATTTTAGTTCACACCGATGACCAAGAACTGACAGTCAGTTACATCCCGCAAAAAGTGGATCTGACTTTCCATGTCAGATAAATCACTGAAGTTTTATATTTAGCTTCTTGATTTGTTTTAAATCCATTCTGTGAGGAAAAATCAATGTAATTATTATTGTTTTTTATCAGTTTAACTGATTTAAAACATGTAAACTAAATGATCAAGGTCAAGTTGTATACCTTGGATCTAGAGTTAACATTGTAATGCATGATTCTAAAATAGGTCAAAGAAATTGTATAAATAGATGCTCAATAAATTGTGAACATGTTGTTCAATGATGATTGTAGCCACTGAGAGAATCTAAGGATCATACAAGATAATTCATGTAGAAGCATAGATAAATATCAATTTAGTTATTCAAGAACAAGAACCAAGTCTACTGACCAGCAGGAAAAGGTATTAATCAATCACTATAGGTGATATTCATATACTGTAAGCTTGAATGGATTTGTAATCATAAATTATAGATTGCATACAATTAGGTCATACATATTTTACACATTCTAACAAATGTAATAAAATTAAAAAATTCTTTTAAGGAAGGTGGATTTAACAATGCTATTATAAATCTCTTAATCGAGTGCACACTACATCAATGTTTCTAAAGCTCTTAACATAGTAGATCCTAACAGGTTTCCACATTAATAATCCTAACAGGGTAGATCATCAGAAGTGATCAAATTGTAAGCCTTAACTGGCTCCCTTCCATTGTGCAGATAGTGAAGTTTTGTAGGTGTCATCCCCACCGCAATTCTTACTTCCTAACAGAAGTTTTCTGCGATATCATATCTTGTGTTATGTTTCCATGAATGTTGCATACAATTAAGATTATGAATTAATATCACATGCATAAGAAGGAACATAAAATTTGGTCGGTAATACAATAAAGATTGATTGCTAATGAAGAAAGGTGAAAAGTATTAAAAGTTTTAGAGGTACTAATTCACCCCTCCCCACTCAGTGTTACTTCCCATTAATCCCAACATATAGACCCTGAAAGGATTTCTACCATAGAAAAGATCCAAGTACCCAAAATAGTAAAGGCTATCCAATCTTTCTTTGAGAAAATTAATTTTGTCAGAAGGTTTCTGTCTAATGTTTAAGAAATTTTAAATCCAATTACAAAAATAATTAAAAAGGGAGCAGAGGTCAAATGGAAAAATCAAGCCTTGAAAGCATTTTAAAATATTAAAAGGGAAATAAAAGAAGCTCTTAATCTTAAATCTCCTTATTTTTAAAAATAATTTTAGGTATTTTCTTTTGCATCTTATCACACAATAGCAATTGTCATGCTACAAAAGAATGACAAAGGTCATGAGAAACCTGAGGCATTCTTTAGCAAAACTTTACAAGAAGTATAATTAAACAATGACATCAATGAGAAACAGGTGTATGCATTGGTGAAAGCACTAAAATCATTCAGGCCATATTTGGTAGGGGCAAGTGTGATAGCATATGTACCAAATACAATAGCAAAAGATATATTTAGACAAGTAGAAATTATTGGATAGAGATGTAAATGGATAAATAAGATCCAATAGTTTAACATTGATATTCAGATTACCAAGATTGTGAGAGATCAAGGCCTGACAAAGCTTATGACAAACTCAAATTTGGAATTTTCTCAAGTGCTTCAGGTAGGGTTGGAAGACACTGTGGTAAGTATTGAACACTGCCCATGGTACACGGATATTATTTATTATTTAAGAAATATGAAATGTTGGGATGGATTAATCGATAGCAACAAAAGGGCAATACAACCCCAAGAAACTAGGTATATATTAATTCAAGGTGACTTGTATTGGAAGAATGTAGATGGTGTTTTATTGTTTTGTTTATATGTGTATCAAGCAGAATAAATTCTTAAAGAGTAACATTAGGGATTTTGTGGAGGTCATTTCTCAGCAAAGACTACAATGCATAAGTTCTTACATGCTGGTTACTATTGGTCTCACCTTTTCAAGGATTGTCATTCATATGTCAAAAAGTGTACACCATGCCAAATAGTGTCATTGGATAAATTTCTAACAAATCAAGTGGAAGGCATAGATGGATTTTGGTGGCAACATATTACTTCACCAAATGGGTATAAGCAATACCAAATAGATAAGTTACTAGTAAGGTGGTAATCAAATTATTGATGGAAAACATTCTGACTAGGTTTGGATTTCCATATAAACTTGTGGTAGATAATAGAATATGTTTTAGATCAAAGGATTTCTCTAGTTTTTGTGAGTCTTATGAAATTGTTCTATCTTACTCTTCACCTTACCACCCACAAGGAAATGGTCAAGTGGAGTCTAGCAATCAATACATATTGAAGATAATTAAAAGGATGTTGGACAATAAACAAAAGCATGGGGTTCAAAGTTAAATTTTGCATTATATGATGACAAGATCACTGTGAAAAAATCTACAATATTTTCTGCATATGAAATGGTCTATGGGAAGAAAGCTAGATTTCATTTGAACAATTTTCTTCCAGTATACAAGTTCACCATAAAGGAGTATCTTGACGACATAGATTTCATGGAAGAGAGGATGGAACAATTGATAGAATTAGAAGAAGTCATAAGAGAAGCCCAAGAATATAACATTAGAAGACAACAACAAGTTAATCTCTTGCATGATAAAAGGGCACAAATCATAATTTTAAAGGAAGGGGACTAGGTGCTAAAATGGAATGCCAAGGATTAGGACAAATGAAAACATGGAAAATTTGACACACTTTGGATTGGCCCATACATCATTGTGGAAAAAGGAGGAGAAAACTCTTACTTTTTACAAAATACTGATGGAGAAATTCAAGAGCTTTCAATACAGTGGAAGTACTTGGAAAATTTCTTTTCCAAGGAAAAATAAGGAGTAATCTTTCTTATGTATAAATAGAATTGGTTATTTTATTTTCTTTTATATTTTGATGATTTTATTTTGTTATGAGTATAATATAGTGGTTGTCTCTCTAGAGATAACTAGGATCTCACTATGTTCATGAAGAAACATACGTCCCCAGGAAGAGCCAATGTTAGCACATAAATTTTCATTTAGCTTATATCCTTGGAAATATCTTTTAGGCCTTGTTTTTTTTGCATATTCATATATTATCCTTAATCTTAATACATGAAGGTGACTATATTGTGTAAACATTTTGGTTAAACCATGAGAATAGTTACTATTGGTTTTTATGTGTAGGTCAAAGGAACATTCATTATCAGTCCCCACCCATCTATGATTTGGCTCTAGAAATATACCATTAGCTAGGAAGCTTAAGGGTTGCACTAATATGAGGCAGGATGGATAGATATTTTATTAAGTTGTAGGCTAAAGGAGAGGAAGCTTATCAGAAATTTGTAAGAGTGATTGAAAATGCAGATGTAATTATGGTTACCTATGAGGATCTTCTTCTTGGTGATTGATAAGTTTATCCAGGGAAAGGAACAACTATTTTTTCAACTGGTTTGCATGGGTGGGATTTCACTTTGAAAATTTTTGCAAAAAATGTATGATTCAAAGTTTAAAGTAGATTAAGTCAACTACCAAGAAATGGAAAACAAATAACACATGATCTCGTATTTGTAGAAGAGGTTTTGTTCAATTTATATAAGAACTGATCAAGTAGATTATAAGTATTTATATGAATATGGAGAAGGCAAAGGCTATACCGATGGAAGTTCATGTCACCGAAAAGAGTCACCCCAATGAATACACATAAGAAAAGTAACAAATGTGATCAAGATAACATATCCTAACTGAGAAGTGCAGTGCTAAGGAATAAACCATATCGCAAAAATTTATGCTGATAACTTCAGATAATAAAAAGGAAAGCCACAAATCAGTATAATAATATTGATTAAATCCATCAACAAGACATACAATAGCGGTGAAGGGTTTTATCTATCTTGCCAATAGATGATGAAGCTATCGGTATAATACATATCAATTACAGGTAAATATAAATATTAGTTTATGAATGAAATTGTTTGGACCGATGGACGAAACAATGATAAGTTTCTAAAGGCTATCAGAAAAACATATTCTGATGCATCCAGTGGTAGATTGGTAAGAGGTTCACCAATAAAATTCATCAGTGTAGTTATTGCCATCAGTGTAGTGATTTAACAGTTGTGTCGATCCTCAATCATCTAATCAATATAACCTATGTCGATAAAAAAAAAAGAAAGAAGGTTTCAGAGTGCGAAAAGAAATGATATACCGATGGTAACAAGAGGGAATGTTTATTAGGGAAACTTATGCCAATGAGAATCCGTTGTTATATCAGTACACATTTCACAACTAAGGAAAATGATTTTTGATAAATGCTTTGATTGGGTAAATCCTTAAGGTCACACGGGGCAAATTTATGAGTTTCTTTCTTTACAAATTGTTAAAATCAATTTATAATTCAAGTGTTTTGAAATACCTGAAGCAAAACTTGGAAAAAGGGAAATTTAAAAGCTACAAGGAGTAAATTCAATTGCAGACATGGAATCATCCAGTGCTTGAGGGAAGAATGGGTCAACTAAAATAAGTGACTCAAAGACGAAGAAGATGAAAACAAGAGAGAATGCCACAACTCAAAAATTGAATCAGAATATGATCGACCAAATGTAAGCCCCTGACCCTAAATCACGGAGGTCCAAACAATATTTTCTAGAGAGGGATCATTTGGAAGATAAATTAAAATTTGTAGGAGATATTTGGACAAAAGTCAGAGTATACGAATTGTTTTTGTTTCACTATCTAACAAGGAATAAGATAGCTCCACTCTATCACCCATAGATGACAAATTTGGATAATTTAACCATGCCAAATGTTTTTTGTAAACATCATGAAATTATTTTAGAATCCAGTGCAAAACTACAATTCAGCAAAGAGATGCATTCTAGACCCTCATGTCAATATTTTTATCCATTTTTATGTGGGAAATTTAAATGATTTTTTTAACCTAGACAAAAATTATAGCATGTCATTGTCTTTTAAAAAAATAGAAGAGGAGTAAAATAGGATGGATACCACGTACAATAGCTGGAATCTAGCAGTTCATAGGGAAAAGGAGGAAGAACAAACTAGCCCTCTCACATAATAGGATGGACCGTCATTCAATCTAAGTCTTTTTAGGGATTATTTGCAGTATGCTTATTTATCCCATTGATAGGTTGGAAATGTGGATGTACCTGGCCTCGTGAGCACCATACCAATGATGTTAGCCTCATACATTCAGATGTATGAGCCATGGCCATTTGATTATATTGTTTATGTTGCAGAAAAGTTGCACAAGGGGTTTTTTGTCTCTTAGGGATAATGAATATCCAAGGTTCATGTATTATTCTTTGTTAATGCATATTGTTTTATTTTACGGATATGTGAAAGGGAAGTGGTCTAAGGAATCAAGGTTGAATGGGAAAAGAAAGAAAATGAACAACTTGTGCAATTATGGACTTCCTTTTGGGATTCCAGATAGGCCAAATCAAATTAAATAAAGTTCTAGGAGTGGTTTGTCAAAACAATTTACTAGATGTATGGATATCCATATGACAAGTCAATTTCAATGGAAATCAAGAGATTTCTAAGACCAAAGGATTTTGAAAAAAGTAAAATTGTCAAGAACAATTGGGGAGATTGGTTTTTTCATTTAGACTTCACATACTTCATGATTTGTGGCTTTGAAGGAGCCACTTCATTGATGCAATACCTGGTTATGCTGGAGAATACTGTCAAGGATACAATCCATGATGCAAACACTTATGCTTCCAAGGAGTATTTGGCTCACATACATAAGTGTGACAATCTTCTAGGAGATTGATCCCTATTTTATTTGTCTTTTTAGTCAGTTTTTAGGTAGTTGTCATAAAGTAGTTGTTGTAACTCTTGATGAAGGGGCACGTCCTTTCACCAAAACTGAATCCTCTATTGGGTAAAAGAACAAACCTGTGCCACACTTTAGACTAAGAAAAAAAATGAGTTTGGCTGAAAACATTTTGGTTAAAAGGGTTTCGGCTGAATCGATGTGGCAGCCATGTAGGATCCTCGTGATAGGGGTTTTTGACCGAAATAATTCCGGCTGAAATATTTTTGGCCAAAATCCCATGAGTATTTTTAAGACAAATATGGTAGAAGAGACAATATTTGGCTTATATGTACTCATGGGTTTTTGGCCAAACCCATTTCGGTCAAACCTATTTTGGCCGAAACAGATTCAGCCGAAACCCCTTAGGTGGCAACCGATGTGGCAGCCAAATCAACAAAATTTTCAAAATTATAGAACTTCTAACTTCTGCAACTAATTTCTCCATCAAAACAAAACTTTTATAAAAAATACCCTTTTGTAGAGCTCGGAGTCAGGAAAATGCTCATATAATTTTTATGTTATTTTGATTAGATATAATATACTATAATTATAAAATACTGCAAGTAGGTATTTTAACATTTGAGAAGAGGCTGATATGGAAAAAGAAAAAGAAATAGTAAATCATATAACAATTTTAAAAAAAATATATAGTTCACTAGAGGAGAGAGTCTTGTTTGAGAATATGTAATTTTATTTTTGATTGGGATAGATTTGATAGGGATAATATGGTGGGAGATGAAAATTGTCGATTTCGGGTAAGTTGGAGTTTGAATTGTTATGACAGAGAAAATATACATCAATTTTTTTCTTTTCTTTTTTCCTACATTGGATATATATGTCGTCTATAACATATTTTGATATTAGAGGAAAAAAATTATTTACATATAGTTTTTTGGTGGGAACTAGACACCCTGATTTTAAGTATTTTTCAGCAATTGAAAAATCGGGTTTAAAAATTAAAAACATATATCAATTATTGTTTAAAATTTTTATTAAAAATAATAGGCATAAAATTCATCCATTTTTACACATTTTGTCAGTTTGCATCATTTTCAAATTCTAAACAAAATTTCCACTTTCATGTCATTGAAGTTGAACAATTTTGGTGTTGTTAACCTTTTCCTTTATAAAAGTGTGATACAGGTTTAGGCTTTTACTCTTTTATATAAAGGGGATCATTTTGATGTCTTAAAAAAGAAAAGAGATATATTGAATATTCTTTTTCTAGAACCAATGTACTTGAAGATGCACAAATGAGGAGCTTATTTCAAAATTTGTATTCAGTTGGACAAAATCATATCCATTTCTAATATAATATCATATGCTTCTTCCTCCAAAAGGTGTGTAATTTTTGTTATGATTTGACCATTTCTTTATAATATCTATTTCAGTAAAGTGGATGTTGGATGTGTAGTCTTGTGGAATGGTATTTTGATTATACAATAATTTGATCATCAAAATTAAGATTGGTTGTCAAATTAATTATGTCTTGTTGGCCTTTCTAAGTAGAAGTTAAAATCAATAAGACTAGTTGTAGTAATAATTAAAATTACTTGAGAACACAGAGGTCATTCAGTTGATAGTCTTGTTTGAGGAACACGTTTAAAAATTGTCTCATAAAGTTATACATAGAATCATTTCAAATATTTTTGCATCATTCTAAAATAGTTAAGGCACTTGTCTTCTATTATTTTGGATATTGGTTGAGTCAGCACTCTCAAAGTAGTTTTAATCAGAAACTATTAAAAAATCTAAATATTTTTAAAGCAATCACACCAATACAAGAAATAAAACATCCCATAAATTTAAAGTACATATAATTATATTACATTCAAGAATCAACTTTCCATCTTGAGAAATCACCAAAAGTCTTATACACATTTTCATCTGCTATGAAAAGCCTCTAACCAACAAATTAAGGTTAAGGTATAGGTTCACCCGCCTTGGTTCTGCAGAGCCTAAAGTTCATCAGAGGAGGATCATAATCAATCACTCTCGTTTGTTGGCTAAGCCAGTTGGAAAATCCAAGCATTGAGTAGGCAAGCTCATAGGATTTCCAATCTGTTAATTTGGGAACCAACAAGGTGGAAAATTCCATTCAAAATAGGTGGATATGATAAAGTAATAACATGATAAGTCCACCAAGAGTGAAAATTCCTTGACTACTCTAATTCAATTCCCCAAGAAGGCTTAAGTAAAGTGTAATTTTGACCTAGGTGAGAAATAACCAAGGTAAAATACCTCAATTATACCAACATTATTGATTAATTTTTTATCTAGAAGATGAGAAACTAAAAGAGGAAGCTATAAAAAATGAAAAGTGTCATGTTTATTTACTATATGAGATTATATGCTTGCCTCATCTATAAAATAATATAATTTATTTTTAGAAGATAGGTTAAAAAAACCATGATGTAAATAGCAATCTAGAGTTTGTCTAAGAGGACAAGATACAATGTTTGTGCAAATATATGTTAGAATTGTACTGATATTTTGAGTGAATATATATGAATTCATTATTATTTGTATTGTATTACCCATTCTAGATTATAATCACTAATTTCTTTAATAATACTATCAAGGATTGTGGAATTCATCATTACTAATTTTTAGTGGAATCATTTTTTATGCTCATGCCTATTCAAGTAGTGTAATGTCTACCATGAAATACATTTTAATTCTATTTTAAATTTGCATCTTTTATTACAAAGGAGAGATCACCTTGGCTTTGTAAAGCCTAAAGTGTAGGGGAGAACACTATGAATTCCATCTCTCATTCATTCTTGATCTTTCTATGTCTTTGAGTATAAGGTGAAAATTTTCTTAAGAAGTCATTAAAATATTGGTCGGGGAACCAATAGACTACACCAAATATTAGTCTTTATTTTATATCAAGACTTATCTTTTCTAATCCCTAATAGGCTATATAGATATATATCATCCTTGATATTTATTCACTAATGAAGTGTGATCCAATTGACATATTTTAGGATATACAACTTGTATATTATTGTATTTTATTAATAATCTTTACAAATTTTCTAAGTGAAAGTAGTTCCAATTGTATGTGAGGCATAATATATTTTTGGTTTTAGCCTCTTCAATAATAGGTTCTCAAATTATATTAAATTCTTTCAAGTCAAGTAGTTAATAGTGAGCCCTTATGTTTACCTCTTTGAAATTATATATGTGCAGAGTGGGCATTTGTAATTTTGATATTGATAGCTATAAAATGGAAGAAAATAAAAATAAAATTAACAAATCCCAAATGAGTTCATCTAAATATTGAGCTACGAAAACTAAAAAAGTAAGATAGTTACTTGGTATGAAAAAAATTCCATAGTCTAAAAATTGCCTAAGTTCTTTTGTGCATATAATTGATGATGAAAATATTAGAAAATAATGAACAATTATCAAGACCTCCAACATTCCTTGACTCAATCCTGAAATTATAAAAGATTATTCCCACTTAGGTTGCATTAATCTTTTAGAGAGATCTAGATTGAACAAGATAAATATAATTTAGAAATTATTGGAGAGTCTTGTACAACACTACCTTGAAGCTTTAGGCATTTACCTATGTAAATTTCATATTCTATCTCAAAGAATATTTAATTTTTTTGTTCATTTTTTTTTTCTAAAATTATTTTTGTTTGTATATATTATTAACCATTCAGCAATACCCTTTAGATGCTATTATTAGTCTTATTGCACAAACCAATATACCAATTTTCTAGGTAAGAAACAATTTATTCTTCCAAACATAGTTATACATTTTTTTTAAGTATACATATATCTTGTTGGCCAAATGCTAAGATAATGGAAAGGGTGTGTACTAAGAGGGGCGGGGTGAATCAGTACCCTTAAAAACTTTTAGTCAATTCTTTTCATTCACTATTTGTAGTAACCGACTGAGTAGATTGCTAATCCCAAACATATAGTATCAATGTTGAAAGGTAAATGCATGTAAAATAAACATTACACATACATGAAATTAAGTACTCATGACACTAGTTTTTTGGTATCGCAGAAAACCCCTAGTAGAAGCTAAAAACTATGGTGGGGATGAGACCCACAAAACTTCACTACTACAGTAATAAAGATAGCATGTTAAAGCTTTAAAAATGATCACTTTTGATGATCTTACCCTATTAGGAGTAACAGAAAGATCGACTAGATCTACCTCATGTGAGGATTTAGCATCACAATCTATGTGTGGACTCGGTTAAGAGATTTACAATAAGACGGTTAAGTCTAGTCTATTAAGAGATTTAGGGTCTATTACAATTGTTAGAGAGTAACATAAAGTTGATCTAAAACATATACAATTCTCAAAATTGTTGATAAAAATCCATTAATTTCATACAAAACATATCACCTCAATGTGAATGATAATACCTTCTTCTCTATTCTGCTCGGTAGTCTTGTCTTAGTTTTGTAAATTGATTTTTGCAATGTGGTCTCTGTCCTTGAATCCCTTGTTTGATCTTTGATGTCTGTAGTATGGTGGATACTTGATCATTTCTTGATCAACATACTTAACAAAATTTGACATCTATACATTTATATATCAAATGATGTGAACTAATTAGGGTTCAACAATTACATTCTTACCCTAAGATCAACGGTGTACATAATTTACCTTGATCATTCACACATAGGAGACATAAATAATTAATATTGTAAATCCATAGTTAATGTCCTCCTTGATTGTGTAAACTATTATCTAGGTTGGCTCAAAAGTTGTTAATTAGAATAATGTGTCATAACAAACTTTTATGTGGACTTTGTTCCACTCAGTTAATTTTGTTCCTTGGTGCTTGATGTATACTGTGTATCTTGATTATACTAGTGTTCGGTTATGCTTGTGTAGCTTAGTGTTGTCTGCACTTGGTATAGTCTGTTTACTCGGTTATCATTGTACTCGGTTAACTCTGGGCGTGATCGGTGCTCTCAGTTAACTTTGTACTTTGGTGATATATACTGACTGTCTTGTTTTGACTCTCTCACTGACTGTCCATTATGTCTGCTTGATAACTAATGAAAACCTCATTGTGCAATTGGATTAACATTCTCCCGTTTGGTATTAGTATCAAAAACTTAGTACTATACATAATATACTATACATGATGACTTCCCCTTTGTACATGCTTCCCCTATGTATATACTTGGTATATGTATATGAACATCCTTATTGTAGTATCCCCCCTATATATATATATATATATATATATATATATATATATATATATCTCTCTTTTTANCCCCTATATATATATATATATATATATATATATATATATATATATATCCCTCTTTTGAAATAATGACAAAAGGTGTGTAACTTACAATTTGTTAAAAATATTGGGATGGGCATTCCTGAGAGTTTTCAATAACTTATCCCATTCCTCCTTTAAGTGCTCTAGGGTGAGTAGCTCTAATTTTAGCTGGGCATGCATACCATATATTCTTTCTATCACTGATAAATCTGGGGTGGCAATGAGATTCTTTTCCAAAGTCACATGTTTTTGCATCATTGTTAAATGTGGCAGCAACGTCGCCTGGAGCTCGGTTACTTTCTCTCTAATTTGTTCCTCTTCTTTCTTCAAGTCTTGTATCAACCACTGGTTTTGAATTATCTTCTGATAATGCAACTGTAATGCATGTTTCTCGGTTGATAGAATTTGTGCACTATCCTTTAGATCTTGGTCTATTTTCTTTAACTTTTCACTAATCTCAGTAGTGAAGTGATCTAGTGTGCATAACTGCTTGAGAATAGTAATGGCTTCAGATATAATAGTTTCTAAACCATTTACAAATTATGACAGAGTTACCTTATGTACTACCACTGCCTAGCTGATCTTCTTGGTAAACTTATATTGAATCTTCTTCTCTACTCACTCTTCAAGTCTTTGCTCGACATCAATGTTAGGCTTATCAAATTCCTCGGTGAGCATTTCAAGTTGTTCTAGTATGGGGGTGCATTCATCAATGTTTATTTCCAATACAACTTGCATTAATATCTCCTTTGCCTTCTCTAGTACTTGTGCACATTTTTCTTCTTGTCTTAGCTTATCTTGTGCTTCCTTTCTGGTGCAAAGCTCATCATATTTCTTTAGTGTTTCAGGATCAAGTGTCATAGGATCCCATTCAGGAAGCTCTATGATTTCATCTAAGGTAACTGAATCCTTGTTTCCTTTCTTCTTCTTCTTCTTCTTCTTCTTCTTCTTCTTCTTCTTCTTCTTCTTCTTCTTCTTCTTCTTCTTCTTCTTCTTCTTCTGCTTCTCCTTCTTCTTACCTTGAATTCTCAATGTGGTGATAGTGCTAATGTTAACTAAGCCTTTTTCTCATTTCCTGACTTTGATAGCTCGGTACTCGGTGTGACAACTTGTTTAGGTGCCTCAGTAATGGACCTTGTGTCAGTAGTAGATGTATCTATTGTCTTGTCAGGATTCATTGTGGTACCTTCACCTTTTTCTTCTGCAACATCAGTGGTATCTTTTTGTGCATCAACTTGATTTTTTTCACCACTATGCTCGGTCTCTTTACCGTGTTCTTCACTGTTATCTTCATTTGTATCAATTTCCTGCTCAGGTGGCTTTTTCTATGTTTCGGTCTCAATTTCAATTTATTTAACCAAAATAGGTAATTGGCATGGTGTAGTAGCTTGGGCAACCTATGATGTATCTTTCTCATCAATAGTCTCAGTTGCTTTGATAGATTCATCTTCCTTGGCCTTATCATCTAGATCTCCTTTAGTTACATCATTTATTGTGATATTCGGGTGACCTAAATTATTTAGGAGTTCAAGAATACCATCTAACACATTATCAACTAATGCATCATCAACTGTCATGGGCTTTGTACTTGGTATAGTAGATGCAACATCAGTTACTTCCTCGATGTCCTGGATAACCTTAGGTAGATTCAACAATTTATTCCCATTTTTGGTGCTCTCAATATCCACTTCCTTCATATTACCTTGTAGGATATTCAGTGTCCTTTGTTTCTTTGGAAATTGTATTGCATATTGTATCATGATATCCTGAATTTTCTCAACTATGCACTTGTCTTTTATAAGTGTGAGAGTTGCTTCTCTCATTTGTTTGTCGGTTTGGAGTGCATAAGACCATCTTGATGATATTCTATCATATATTTTGGATGATATAGAAGTAGAAAATTCAAATGGAAATTTTTTAAGGTTAATCATCATACCTATAATTACTTCTTCAATTTTATCCTTTTTCTCGATAGACAAATTAGAGTAAGCTTGTATCTTTGAATGTGTCAACTGTTCGGTTGTCTTGGTTGCCTGTGCAATCTCATCAATACTCTGTGATGGTGTGTTGTGAAAAACCTTGAATTGTTCTAGATTCTCATCAGAATCATCCTCATCATCTTTGTTTCACACATATCTCTTCTTTTGTCTTGATGCAGTAGTACTGCCCTTCAACTTCCTTCTTTGGTATGTAAATTTTGGTGAGGGCCCTGTAATTTTTTCTACACCTTTCTTCAAAGGTGGTGAATCACTAGTCACCGATTGTGATCTTATTTGTGGTGGAGATATAGGATTTGTGCTTTTGCCCTTTTTGGCCTTGGATGCCTCTATTATTGTGTCATCAGACTCGGTGGCATCTATGTCATGATCCGGTTCTTCTTCTTGAGCGAGTGAGGTCTACTGCTTGGTTTCTCCTTCAGACTTATCCAATTCCTCTTATGTTAGAGAAAGTTTCCTTTTAAAATTTTTGATAATTTTGGTCTTTTTCCTGCCCAACTTTTGTACTTGTAATTTAATTTGTATTCGGGTCTTTGCCTCATCATAAGTGCCAGATCTCATGGCCGATTTGTCAACAGGGTTATTTAACAATTTTTCAATAGCCTCTGTAGCAACATCAGTATTCAATTCATACTCCATTTGAGGTAGCCATGTAGTCCTTTGATCTGGTGCTTTGATTAATGTTGTGTTTGTATCTACTAAAAAACATATATTGTCTTGGTATTTATCAACTAGTTGTAGTTGAATCTGGGATCTCTTCTCCATTGTAGCTTTGAATTTTGTGAAGTATTCATTCATTACAGGTTCAAAGTTTTGACCTAAAATTGTAATCATCTCATCAATTTGTACTGTAATCAGTTTGTCTGTCTTCCATTTAAATTTACCAATTGATGGAAATAAATTTTTCATGTAGAAGAATATGCAAAGTAGTAATGAACCAAAATTACATGTATTTGTCTTTGTTTTCTAGATGGTTCTCATATTCTCTTCTAACTACTTCTGCAACAGCTCTGAAAGATCAAGTTAAAGACCTCTCTTTACCATCTTGTAAGCTATATCAATAGCTCCACATGGTGCGTTGTTTGGTCAGCTGGATTGGAATATCTTATACCCAATGGCATAAGCACTGAATCTCAGTTCAGGATCACTGATGTAGTTGACCTTCAAGCCTCTACCATCCCACTTGGCTAATCTTAGCTTTCCCAACTCGGTTCTCGGTAGGTGTCTTAGGGATTTTTCTTTGTCACATATGGGATACCCTGTTACTACATGAATGACATCCCTGGTTATCTTTTTAGGTTCATCCAGCCATATCTTTCCATCATGTACTCTTCTAAGTACAATGTGGATCTATTCATTCTGAAAGACCTTCAAGAAATCTAGGGCACGAGTTAACCCTTTAACCTCTAAGTGTTTGATATCTTCCTTCAATTTTCCATCTGTGCATAATTCTTGGTAGGTTGAGATAAGATCAAAATCTATGATTTCTCCAATCTTGCAATGTATATATGCATGCATGTCTTGCATAAGCAAAACCCTAGGCAGGATAGATGAAAATGTGCCTTGATTATCTTGTTGTTCTGCAACTTGTGGGTGAATTTTATAATTTGGCTCAGTGCAGGTGGAGTTCTTCACTAAAACAACCTTATGCTCTTTATCCATTTTAGCTTTTGTTATTCGTGATGAAGATGCCATGATTCTATGTTTTTAGGGTTTCCATAAAATGTGCTTGAATAACTCAGTGAGGGTATAATGTGCAATAACTAACCTCTGTATGCTGGGAAATCTGCTTAGATCTCTAGAGAATGCATGAAAATCTTCTTCTGCAACTTATCTCTTTGTTCTCCATTCTGCTCTGTAATCGTGTTGTGAACAAATGAGCTCATGTCGACTAAATTTATAGTAAATGATTTAGGGTAGTGCAATAAATTCTCTTCACCAACCACTTGGTGAACAAACATTTAGCTTGGTTAACACAAAATATTTCAGCTCGGTAAATGGTACAAATTCTCGGTTGTCATAACAACTTGATTGTCTCATCACATTTTCACTGACTGAGAGTTCTAACTCGGAACATATTAACCGACTAGACTAGATCATAGTAATCAAATATGTAATGCCATAGTGCATCTTTATTTATGTTGATTTGGAATATGTGCAATAAATATAGGAACTAATGTAAGATATATTATTGCAAAATGTAGTTCCATACCTGCTTGTATTGCTTAGTTGGAGACAGTGGAGCCACCTAACCCATTGGATGAGGTATCACCGAATGTTTTGCTTGGCCCTACATTATCATTTGATGCTTTTCTCCACATTTGATTTTTGATCATCACAATTTCATCGTTTGTATTTCCATTCCCATAAATGTTTATTCGGTCTACATAATCTCTACTTAAGTGACCGACTTTTTGACAGTGAGAACATGCCTTTCTAGAGTTTGACCAGTTCCTAGATTTGATTCGCCATAGTCTAATATGGCTTTTTTCTATATGTCCATATTTACCACATGATTCATAATTTCTCCAAGTGTTGTAATCCCATACATAAGCATTGCCTTTTCTTCTCAGTTGATTTACCATTTCTTGTCCTTTTAGGCTTCCAGATTTGCTTTGTGTTCTTTCTGCATGTTTGAGTTGTGTGACCATTCATGTTGCAATTTTGACAGTATTTATCCATGTATGGTTTCTTCTATGGTTTTTTTAACTTTGATCTACACTCATGTGCTTGATGTCCATGCTTATTACAGTTATAGCAAATACCATTAAATTTAGGATGGTTTCTAGGAATACCTTTTGCTTTGCTCCTGCAAACATTTGATATGTGGCCTAGTTTTCCACAATGATGGAAAGAGGGATTCTTCAGCTTAGGATTTAAGTATACATTCCTTTTTTCAGCTTGATTTGATGATTCTCCTTGCTCGGTAAACCCTAGTCTGGTATTGTTATTCAGTCTTCTTTGATGGTTTAGAAATTCATCCATTCTCTTAGTGCTTTCTTCAGATCTCTTAATCACTTCATTATGTTGTTGTGAAATCTTCACTTCATTCTTAGTTTCTCATTTTCTTCTTTCAATACACCAATATCATCTATTCTTTTTGCAAGTTCAGTGTTCACTCGGTTTACCTCATGATTTATAGCAACCACTTGATTGGTGATCTCAAAGTAATATTCAGTAAGTATAGATATCTCATTTTCTTTCTCTTGTAACTTTTCAGTCATCTGTCTACTATCATCAAAATACATGTTTCTATCTTGTTCATTCTTTCTTTGCATCATTCAAGACTTCAACCATTCTAAAAATTTGTGTATCTTGACCGATCTGCAGTGCTTTCACTTGTTCAATAAGTTGCTGATTTGTTTTAGATAGCTTTGATATGATTCCTTCAGATGCATCAGATATTCTACAAGATTCAGATCTAGATATATCAAATGGGTCATGAATCTCTTCTTCATGATAATCAATTTCATGACAGTGAAGTGCCATGTCCTTCCTCTTAATCAACATCTCCTTGAGTTTCTCTTTGGCTTCCTTGAACTGTTCGACATAGATCTGCAGTTGTAACTTCTGATTCTCAATAGTTTTGTCAAGTGTATACCTCTCCATTGTAAGATCTTTTCTCCTCAGCTTCTAAGCCTTCAAAATAAGAGAACAAGTTCTGATACCAATTGTTGGCCCAATGTTAAGATAATGAAAAGGGTGTGTAATGACAAGGGAGGGGTGAATCAGTACCCTTAAGCTTTTAGTCAATTCTTTGCATTCACTATTTGTAGTAACCGACTGAGAAGATTGCTTATCCCAAACATATAGTATCAATGTTGAAAGGTAAATGCATGTAAAATAAACATTACACATACATGAAATTAAGTACTCATGACACTAGTATTTTGGTATCATAGAAAACCCCTGTTAGAAGGTAAAAACTATGGTGGAGATGAGATCCACAAAACTTCACTACTGCAGTAATAAAGATAGCTTGTTAAAGCTTTACAAAAAGATCACTTTTGATGATCTTACCCTGTTAGGAGTAATAAAAAGATCGACTGGATCTACCTCATGTGAGGATTTAGCATCACAATCTATGTGTACACCAAGTTAAGATATTTACAATAAGATAGTTAAGTCTACTCTGTTAAGAGATTTAGGGTTTATTACAATTGTTAGAGAGTAACATAAAGTTGATCTAAAACATATATGTTATTCCTTACATACCTGTCCCTACATTTTGTAGGCAAAATTTTGGGTCCCCCTTTTTTCTTTTGGTCTTGTTTATTTTTCTTTTGTTTTCTCTGGCCTTTGCTACTGCGGGGGTCATTTTCTTTTGATTTTGTTCTCTTGCCTCTGAGACCTAGTCCTGGAGTGTGTTTGCCTTGTGATTTGACTAGATCTTAGACTCTGAGGTTCTCTGTCATCATGTCTTCTTTTACCAGAAGGTGTGGTGGCATGGAATCCCTGGGCCTGGAGTCTGAAGGTTTTTCCTTTTCTAGAGGTTTACCTGTTCCAGAGTTTGCGGAAGGAAAGAAACGCGTTTTTACCCCAAGGGTATAAATAAGTTTTAAGAGTCACTTTCACATTTACCACGATCAAACATTTAGAGCGATTAAGGCGACTAAAAGAGATTCAACAACATCTTTCTCTTTGTGCTTAACAATTGATTAGCAGTGTTTAACAGAGTTTGTCCATTGTGCATTTGTGGCCATTCAAGACTGGTTAGTTGAAGAGTGCCTCTAGTGCTCATCCTTCCTGTGTTCTTTGTGTTTTCAGGTAGGCTTTCCTACCCCTTTTCCTTCGTGTTTTCTGGTTTTCTTCGGTTTCATTTTGTTGGTTTTTATTCTCGTTCTAGTTTTTCTTTTGCCTATCCTTGTGTTTTCTTTTTTGTCTTTGGTTTCACTCTTTGTCACCTCCTGTTGGTGGGATGGCTCTGCAAGAGGCTTGTCCATGATTTGTGCAGTGGTAGTTTAGTGTAGCTTTTGTATATCTTGTACATTGTGTATTTTTCTGTATATAGGCTATATATATCTGTTCTTGGTTGGCATATGAGTCATGCTTTGGCCCTCACCATGCTTTAGCCCTCTATAAATTTGTATTTCCATTTATATCTTTCTGGTTCTGCATTGAGCTCACTGCACCCTTTCATGGTTTTTACCCCAATTTTTTGAGCTCGTTCGAGAGAGGTATCCACCACGGTTCAAACTCGGCACTTTGCTAGTTTGAGCCATGGTGGTTTTCTCTCTCCTTCATCCATTCAGTCTTAATGGCGGGTTAAGTTTCCAACATGCAAGCATTCAAAACCTGCCCAAGTGGCATTCATTTCCTCGTGTGTTCAGATTGTTTTCGGTGTTAATGCCATTACTCCCATTACTGTGTGGCCACATGACACTCCCACGTCAGCCTAGTATAGCTTATTTCTAGTCATGTCAGTAATGGTTAGTTTTCCAGCCTCTGGGCCCCAAGTCTCCCTGTGGTCTTTGTTTCATTTCATCACATGACCTAAAACCCCTAGAAACCCAGGTAATGATCAAATTCCTAAGTTATTTCATTGTGTATCTTTTCGGGGTTTGATGTGAACTAACACCATTTTAAGGATAAATTCAAGGTGATGGTGAAAATCTTTAGAATCTAGAATAATGTAATGTTTATGTATATATACTGACAGTCATCTTGTCTTGCAGGTTGCCAGAATATCACTCATCAATCATGTCAGAGGCATCAACATCTTCACCCAGAAGTCTGGAACTCCCCACTACTGCTACAACTAGGGAAGCTTTTAGGATGAAGGTAAAGAAGGCCTTGGAAAAGCTCCCCTTAAAAATGAAGTATCTAAACAGGGACACTATTGTGGGATTGAAAGTTGATTCCAAGTTCTAGTTAATCACCAACACAAGTGTCAGAATGTGGCCCGAAACGTAGGCCCTGGTTAAGATGATGTTCATTCAACGCACGGCTAGAGATCCATGGGAACTTCATGTGGCTTCCTCTAGGATTCTCAAGGCCACCTACTTCCCCTACTTTGTGCAAGATCCGAAGCTCATCCTCACACTAGCAGAATACTATAACACAGCCATCTGGACTGTTGTGCTTACCGTCCCAGTTTTGACCGGCTACCCAATGCCTATGGTGTCTTTGGACATTGAAAATTTTGCTGTGGGGTTGGGGATTCTCCAGTTCAATGATGCAGCCATCCTCATTTGGTCTTTGGACTTGTAGGAATTTCAGAAGTTAGATTACATGGCTCGAAAATATCTCAACAACAACTGGCTCAAAGTGCCAAGGAAGGATTTCAAAAAGATGAAACTGGAGATCCCCCAGACCAAATTTAAAGAGAGCATACAGATGGAAATCATCACTCTATGTAGGGTTTTTGGAGAGCCCCATGCCTGGAAATTCTTACCATGGATATACTATTTCTTGTTCGGCATCGCCTCTGGTAGTCAGAGTTTCGATTGGGCCACCGTCATCACTAATTATGTGGACTCCCAGCTCCTCAAGGTCACCTGGATCCCCAAATTTTACATGAATTCCTACGTCTTGTGGGCATTAGCACAACAAAACCCCACCACCCATGGATTACTTATAGACGATGAGCTCGAGACTAGAAAAGGCCAAAATGCTCCATGAGATTATTTCCCACAGATCTAGTGGGTGGCCATTTTTCCCATCTTCTTCCAAGTTAATGATGCCTTCATTTACTACAACCTTCTCACGCCAACTCGGGACACCAGATATCAGATGTCCTAGGAAGAAATAAACTTGGTCAACACTTATGGCCATTATTACATTTAATTTTAGCAACACACATACATTCGAGTGATCGGCTTCTCTGGGAAACCCTACTTATTACCCAAACATTGTGGGGATAAGATAATTCTTTCAGAATACTGCAGAAAGATTCTGGAGCTACATGCCCTCTTCATGGTGAAGAAAGTTAGTAACATCCTGTAACCACCTGAATTTGGTCTATCGCAACTATGGACCCTATTTTCCCTAAGTGTGATCATACCCTTGATTTATGTCCAAACAACCCTGTTCCTGCTTGGCATAATTCTTTGAATCAATTTAATATCCTAGGTGATTTTTATCACTGATTTATATTAACTATTATAACCATACAATTCAAATCAATTTCGACCAATCAAATCAAATCAAAATCAAACATGGCTATAGTATTTAGTTATAAAGGAATTAAATAAATCCCTAAATCAAATACCCACTTGCAATTAACCTATTCCCCTAGCCTATTTAATTTAATTAAAATGGCTATAGTCCTTTAGTTATTAAAAAGGAATTTCATTGTTTAAATAATTAATTCCTATATTTCTAAATGAATTAAATAAGTTTATTTTATTTATTAATATTCCCTTAAACCCCAACCTAACCCATCTCAAGCACTTCTACCCTGGGTTCTAACCCTTCTCAACCCATTCACCCATGCTAATCTAATCCTAATCCTAAATTCTTCTCTAACCCACCTCCTAATGTTGTCACAT
>MU227170.1:756761-771108 GCA_018584345.1 Thuja plicata
TATTCATTACACTCTTTCTAGTTAGAAGGCAATAGGCCGATATTAGTGGTTTTGAACGTTTTATCTAACCATTTTAACTAATGCAATGACCTATTGAATGTTTGTGTTGATTCTGACAGGTACCCATTTACACACACACACATCCCATTCCAAATTACTTGTGAGAATTATACCTACAGCTTTGCAGTGGTAAAGGAGGCCGATAATGAACGTAAGAGACTAGGCCTGCAAAATTATATTTGGAGCGGAAGAATTATGATCCGCTAGGTAAGATAGAAACAACACTTCCCCGGGCACCTCCCCCACACGAGTTTCACTTAGAAGATTTTTGGGAAGATTGTCAGGATGGTTTTAAAGTCCAGAGAAAGCATTTTGTCCGGATGACACAGGGGATGATGAAGTGGCTGGGGTTTTGAAAGTTCCCCAAAGAATTTTCAGACACTAGGTCCATTGAAGACCAACAATACAAAGAAAAGGGAGTGGAAAAAATGGCTCTCCCTTTGGTAAATTGGGATGCACTGGAGGGACCAAAAATTGAGTACATCACCAACAATGTAATTGAATGCACCCATGCATATTTTTAGAAGGTGTGTCCAAAAAGCACATGAAAGGTTGGACCATTTGTGTGGGGTTCAACTTCCAGAGCCAGAACCTCCTCACTGGAGGAGGATAGGGGAAAGAGAAAGATGGGGGCCCCGCCCCAAGTCTCATCCACTGTTCCAATAGCAGAATAATTGTAGAAAACTCTAGCAGCGACCCAAAAAATGAAAGACACATTAATCACTCGGTTGGTCACCTCGACCATCATGGCCGGACCTGTCCACCCTTCCAATTCTCCCTCACTTGCAGAATTAATGGTCCAAGCAATAGGGACCGGAATGAAGGAAGAGTGAGCAGCTATGTTAGATGTCAGGCCCCCATTGGTGACCAGGAGGAAGAAGAAAAGAACACCTACTCCTCAGCCAAGGGCGGAGACATAACTTGTGATGCCTAGAAAAACCAAAGTATAGATTGTCTTGTCAGAATCCCTAGAGCCAAACAATCAGCTCAAAGATCCCCCAGAGACTTCCCCTCTGCACGATGATTTTGATAACATATTTAGGATGGATGAACTTGTGAACCTACAAGGGGATATCGGGAAAGCGGTAGAATAAATAGCGGCCCAAGAGGAAGTAGTGATCCCTCCTAAAAAAGAGACCCTAGAGAAAGAAGTTGTCCCAGAGAAGGAAGCCTAGGAAGAAGAATAAAAGGAGCTAGAATAGATAGACATCTCCAAGGAATAGGAGATATAGGTTAAAAAGACTAGCACCACAGAGGAAAGGTAAGTGCAGAGCAAGCAACTGGCATCTACTGAGGAAATTGGACCTACGGGAACAATCATAACCTTAGCTGTTATGCTTCAGATCCCTCCTCCTACTCTGAAGAAGGTAACATTCGGTGAGGTGATCTCATTGGCTGCACTATCAAATTTTGGCCAAATACCTCAGCCACCTCCTAAAGATATCCCAACAGAGGAGAATATCCCAGCGAAGGATGCCGAAGAAGAACAACAACATCAGAAGGATGAGGGGCAGAACCCTAGAAACAAAGATGTTGAACCCGACGCTGCTAAGGATATGGACAATGAGGCAAAAGATACCAATGAAACTAAGGTGGATGATGCAGGTGGTCCAAAAAATACAGAGAAAGAGTCTGAAGAGACTCGAGACACTGGGGATGAACAACGGGACCCCAAAGGTGATTCACAAGAATAGGCTTTGGAAGCAAGGCCACCCCCACCACCACCACCACCACAATGGTTAGTGGATTCTAAAAAGAGGAACGCCCCTACAGAAACAAAGGTCCATCTCTCCCTGGTTGAGATGATGGCATAGGCACAGGGGGCTCCAAAAGAGAAGAAGGCCCCGATCGTCTATTCCCTTCAAACTGGTTTGGGTAGATATACAGTTGCGGTAGGCGCAAAACCTCCCCCAGAGATAGATGCTACAACGGCTAGGGCTAAGGACTATAAAATCACAAAGGTACCTCTGGGGAGGAGGGACAAGCAGGGAGAACTAGACATGCTCAGAGAAGCTAGTCAGGTGATCGAAGCCCAGTATGACAAACAGGCATCAAAGCTGAAAGAGGAAAGGCAGAAAAATGAAAATCTCCTCAGGCTTCTGACAGAGCTGGCGTACCCATGGGAAGAGATTCATTAAGAGGCATCCATCTTTGATCCATCGCTTCCATAGGGTGATATGGATGCCCTCTGGACCATGAAGAAGAAGGTGCAAGCTGTGGATGGGTGGATGGCTGAACAAATCAAGGCCATAAGGCAATTTTTAGAGGCATCCCTCCCAGACCTTTACTTGGCCAATAATATCTTGCACCAAGTAACCAATGCCACCATCACATGGGAAGGAGATTTAGAAAAGTATGAAGGCTGGAGGACCAGATTGGATGAATTCATCTTCTCAAGAGAGGGGGCCATCATAGAGGCAGGCATTTTGGGAGAGGAATCATTTGAATTCCTCTGGGCCCAGTACTCCAGACTTGGCCTCAAAGTTGAGGTGTGCAAGCAACTGGTTACAGCCCTAAGATATAAATTAACTAGGGTCTGGTATCCTTTGGACCTGTTTAAATCATTCATAATAAGGGTTTCACAAGTTGATCCCTTCACCACCAGAACTTGCACCCCGGAGGACTATGTCCTTAGTAAATATGATGAGCTGATGGAGTCCTTGTATCACGATGTTGGGGACTTCGACAAAGGGAAGCTATCAAGGATAACTAAAATAATGTTCTAGGCTGATGACATCATAAAGTTAGTGGATGAATTCCAGAATGGGGCCGAAGAAATTGAAGAGAAGTTCGAGGCTGTCCGCGACCAGTGGAGTGGCATTAAAGACATTGATGAAGATGACATTAGCCAAATTTTGGAGGCATTTGAGACCCGCATATAGGTTCCCCAGAGCCGACCGGTCGTTATCAGATAGTTAATAAGTATGTCAGAGGGTACATGATCCTGGTAAGGTATGTCAGTTGGAGGGATGACTTTGATAGGTGGTCTTCCCAATGTTCCGCTCCAACATTAAACACCTGGTGCATCGAAGATAGTGAGCCATTTTTGCATTGATGAGGCATGTAGCCTCAAACCCCGAGAAATCAGATTTCTTCTCTTCTTACTCTAGTGCTCTTCTCGAGGCCGATTCTTCCATTCTCTTCTCTTGTCTTCTTCTACTGATCTGTCAAACCTTTGTTCTTTTCAAGGTTTTTGTAAAGTGGTGCAGGTAGTACCGACCACTAGATATTATATTTTATTGTTGAGTGTACAGTTAGATTAGGTTAGTTCTAGGGTAACCTTTTGTGTATAAATAATAAGTCCGACCTCATTCCAAGGGTCGGTGAAATTGATGATTTTCCAGTCTATACTTTTAGCACTTCAGTATTTTTCATTTCTTGTAGTTGCAAAGCTCAATGGTCAGTAGTTCTTAGTATTTCTCTATAGTTTGATGCTCTCTTGGAGCCATTATTGCACACACTAGTGCTGCTGGAAAATTGTTAATGAAGAAGGAAGGATTCTCGCAATGACGTTGTTGGTCTCTTCATCTCAGAGTTAACTCTTTTTTGTGTTGTATGTTTCTGATTTCCTTTTCTCTAATGTTAAATAGATTAATGACCTCTTTTCCCTTGATATTGAACATGTATGAATCACTGGTTCTCTATGTATTTAGTATTTATTATAGTCCATTAGAGCATGGTTGATGTTTTAAATTTATTTGCATAACTATAAGTAGAATGAATACACTCTAACCCTGGCATATCTTTTGATGTTTGTTTGATAATCCAAGTGCTTGCAGGAAACCCCAACTTACCAAAATCCCTAGAGAAGATGAGCCAAGAAAACTAGCTATCCCCTCCGAACAAAATAGTCACACACCTAACTTAGCTCCTGCACTATTGAGACCTGACTCTCAGGTGCTTGAAGGCCCAGAGAATTTATTCTATAGAATCCCTTTACATGTGAATTTGGCTAGTACTCTAGTACCCGGTGACAACCTACATCTATTGGCGAGGCTAGTACCAAAGTCTTGTCAATAGAAACTGGTGCTAGAAGGAGGGCGTGAGCTCGTCCCCTTCGAAGGATTTTAATTTCAAATCACCTAAGGGTTCCCCAAGCCATAACTTTAGGAATCAATCCTTTAGTGGGATTAGATCTTTTTCACCTACACATTTTGAAAGAGTCCTTATATCATCCCCCAGCCCCGGAGGGTTTTTTAAACTTGAGCCTCCCGCTCAAAATAAAAGGACCCTAAAAACCAAATAGCCAGCTAGCCGCGTCTGGGGATCTACTACATCTCAGAATACCCAAGTCTCCTAGAAAATCCCAGGGACTAACGATCAGTCTAGTAAAAATCAAACACCCTCAATGGTTGTGTACTTTGGAAACATTGGGTCCCCAATGGGGCAGTTTCCTGGTGCTACCAACAATCTTCCTTCGCATCTAGAGAAGATTTGCCCCCGATATGAGAACCTAGACTCATGAACCATAGATGAGCATCTGCAGGCATACAAGGATGCCATGAACTGACACTAGATCCAACATCAGGACATTGTGACCTAGATTTTCCCCCTGTCCTTGGGACAGAATGAGTTAAACTAGTACCTCAAATTATCGGCCAACTCCATCAACAGTTTGCAGGATATGGAGGATGCCTTCCTAGCTACCTTTCGCATACACATGGACCCGACTTGGTCCCACAACGAATTTATCTCTATGAGGAAGGAACCGAATGAACCCCTTGCAACATTAAACCACTGGTTCCAATGTGCCTTAAAGTAGAAAATGGGCCCCTTTATCCGATCCACAGAAGTAACCATATAGACCTACTTGAACCCCATGGATCCTTTCATTGCCACTCTCCTCTGGAGAACCACCACCCCCAATGATCGAGATACTCTGGAAAAGGTCTACAACCTAGCCTTGGATTTGTCCTGTGGTTTGAGCAAAGCTCCCGGTGGGATTGGGTAGAACCCACCTTTCAACATGATACCCAGTGAAACTTCTTATGTAGGGGATACAATGCCAACTAGGAAATGGGTGCCCCAATGATGGCCATGGGCCCACCATAGATAGATTAGCAAGCCCGGTAAATTTATCCATCGCAAGCCCAGACAACACCAGGCCTAGAATTTTTCCCCTGGCACAAGCCCCAACAGATGCAACAACCATTGATACAACCCTATGAAGTTCCTTACTTCTAGTCGTCCGTAGCTGGAGGATTGCCACCCTCGATTTTGGGAGCTACTGCCGCTTTCCTCAGGAACCAACCGCAACAACCATCACACTATGACGCAAATACCCAGTTGTTTGATGAGGTTGAATCCCTCTTGTGATTGGTGTCCTCACTGACTGTGGACATGGGATAGCTGAAGGTGGGGCCCTCTACGCCTCACAACACCAATTCCAAAAGAGGGGATGTTTTCTCTAGACAATTAAATACCAATTTCAGAGGAAGAAATTAAAAAAATGAGTCTCGACGCAATCAACAAAAATGGAATAACAATGTGAACACTAGAGGTCCTCCTCCAAATCAAAACACCACTCTGTGTGGTGCTGGACCCAATCATTCTGCACATCTTGCATAATTCCACCCCCTAACCAACTAGTGTAGATTGCATGACACTGGCTCTCATTCTGAGGTGAACTGTGTGACCTTGGAGAAGGTCATCATGATCTCCCAGTCAAACAGACAATAACCTACCTATCCTACTCCCCCAGAATCATCCACACAAGAGCCCACTCATAGTGCCTTCACCTATGAGATCGTCTTCTTCAGGCCAAATGAAGAAGACGAAGAAGAGCCCAAACTATAGCGGTTCTTTGATGAATCTATTCTGGCCTTTGAGGCCAATGCCTTCACCAACTCACGGGCTCCCTACAACACATAGAGTTAGGCTGGTAAAGGACCAGTTTATACATTGACACCTCCCAAAGACACACCTCCCCAGGATAATACAACCAATCACCCCTCCCCTCCGAAAGGACCTGGCCCTAACCAAGCTAAGGACCCAGCTAAGGGAAGCCAACAATTCCTGGGGGGAAGGTTTGACATCACAAAGGCGTGAGAATGAACCACCACCTCCCTGACCTTGGTGGAGGTTTTACTAAATTGTCCCAAGTAGAGTAAGTCTCTTCTGAAGCTTTTGGGAAACCCAGATGCTCTCAGCCGACCACCCAAGACTATCACTTTTGATGATGCTAACACGGCTGTCTTCCGAGGTAACACAGAGGATCCTCCCTTCTTACTAGGCTTGAATATACAAGGGAAGAACCTACACAATTTCCTGGTAGATTCTGGTGCTTTAGGAAATGTCATGCCCCTATCTATATGCCAGAAGCTCAGACTCTTTCCCACTCCATTTAAAGGTGTAGCAGTCCAATTAGACAAAACTATTATGAAAATGGTAGGTAAGCTGAAGAACATCCAGATTCAGCTCATCCAAGACCCTCAGATATCAAGCATAATAGATATCCAAGTGGTGGACATTCTGGAGACCTATAGGATCTTGTTGAGTTAGAATATGTCTAAGGTCCTTAACGGGTATTTCTCCACTGACTTTTCCTACTTACGGGTCCCCTGGGAGGGACAATCAAACTAGATTCGGGTAGAGAGTGAACCTAGGATGAACTAGGCCCTCACCAAAGATGGGAGGGTGAATGAAGTCCTATTTTCTGAGACTTCCCCCAGGGTGTATAGACCCCTAGAAATCTTGACATTTGATTTCACCCCTGGGGAAGATCCCATAGTCTCTCAGCAAATTCAGGACCTAGACAAAAAACTAAGGGGTGAGGTAAACTCACAAGGTAGCCCAGCCACTCTTGCTACACTCTTGTCCAGCACTTGGTGTTGGGTGCATTACCAAAAACATTCTGAACTAGAGTGTGAGCCCTACTTTGCTGCTGCTACCCATCACATCAATAGCCCTCAGGAGAAAGAACATAAAGAAAACATGCCTAGACCCAGTAATCCATCCAGCAACACCCCCGTGGTTCTGCTCATCCAGGAGATTAAACAAGAGATCTCTTTCAGGAAAAACCTCACTCATGCACCATAAGAGCCAGAGGAAACCACTCCCAATCCTCCCAAAAATAATCCAAAAGCCACTTCACCTTCCTAGACCCAGACAACGAACAACGACTTGTGTACCTTAAAGTTTGATGGGTCCCAGTCTAAATGAGGGTGCGGGGCCAAAGTGGAATTGATCAATCCACGAGGGGAGTCCTTCCTTGTGTCTTACATGCTGCAGTTCAACTGGATGAATAATTTCATAGAATATGAGGCCTTGGTACTTAGACTCCTATTTGCACTAAGGAAAGGAATCACTCACCTCCGTGCGTTGGGTGATTCATAGTTGATCGTCAAGCAGGTCCGAAGCTAATACACTTGTCATGATAAAAGGTTGGCTGCATACCACAACCGGGCATGGAGCCTCATTAAAGATTTTGATGCTTTCAGCATTGAAATTATTTCCCAGAAATGTAATTATGTTTTAGATGCCCTTGCCGTATCTGCCAGCACCCCTGAGCCAATGGCTGGCTTTTGGCTTTGGAAATTTTCTTTTGAGATGGTCCCCACCCTGTCCATTCTAAACAATGTCACCCACTTTTAGGTTTTTGAGGATGACCAACATATTCTGGCCTTCATCGCTAATGTTGCAATTTTCAAGGATTAGATAGTCAAAGAAAGATATCATGACGACACTGGGCAGGGTGAAGAAGATTATGGGATCATAGACCTACCAACCAACACCATCCCGAAGGGGATGGTAATGCTAGAATGCATCTTTGATTTGGATCCCCAGGGCCAAGAGAAGATATAATCCCCCTCTGAGGGAGGAAAATTTGAGAATATTAACATCGGTCAGCCCGATGAGGAAAAATTCATGCATATTGGAACCTCCTTCTCCCCTGAGGAGGAGAAGATTATCGTGGTTCTCTGAGAATACATTAACATAATTGCATGGGGGTATGAGGATCTAAAGACCTATGAAACATCCATCATGACTCATACTATCCCACTGAAAATAGATGCTAAGCCCTTAAGGAAAAGTAAAGACCGGTAAACCCACTAATTGAACCTCTAATTCATCAAGAGGTTCAGAAACTACTATCAACCTGGATAATCTTTCTGATCTGGCACACAACCTGGGTTGCCAATCTCAACCCCATGTGGAAGAAGAGTGGCGAGATCCTCCTTTGGATGGATTTTTGAAATTTGAATAAGGCATCCAAGAAAGATAATCACCCTCTTCGCTCATTGGATGAGGTGCTACAAATCGTGAATGGTTCTCAAATGATGTCCTTCCTGGATGGATACTCTGGGTATAACTAAGTCATGATTAAGTACGAAGGTAGAGACAAAATGATGTTTACCACAAAGTGGGGAACATTTGCATATCAGATAATGCCCTTCACCCTTATCAATGTGGGGGCCACATTTCAAAAGGCTATGGACATTGCTTTCAAAGGCCTAGTAAAAAAATACATAATCATCTACATGGATGATTTGATAGTCTTTTCCCGGGACAGGTGTGATCACTCTGGCCACCTCGCCCAAATTTGTGAGAGATATCACCAGTATGGCATTTCCCTCAACCCTAAGAAATGTATATTTAGGGTCACTAAAGGGAAACTTCTTGGGTATATTGTCTTCAAGAAAGGTATATCCATTGAACTTGAGAGAGTTGAAGCATTGCTGAATCTACAGATGCCCAACAGTAAGAAACAAATACGATCTTTCTTTGTAAAGATAAATTTTTTCTGACAGTTCATCACTAGATTTGTCCAAATTGTGAGGCCACTTAATGACATGATGAAGAAAGACACAAATATTGAGTGGAGTCCGGAAGCAAAGCGGACATTCACCCAGATTAAGAAAATGATTGTAGAGGCACCAGTCTTGGCTAGTCTGGACCATTCCCTCCAATTTCACATATACTCCTTTGCTTCACCGTATTCTGCCATGGTAGTTCTCACCGAGAAGGTTGAAGGGGAAGAATGACCAATAGCTTTCATGAGCTCCCCCTTCAAGAATGCCGAAGTCTGATATTCACCTTTGGAAAAGTAAACTTTTTCTATAGTCTGGGCCATGAAGAAATTTTGGCACTATATTCTCCAGAGCAAAGTGCATTTTATCATTCCAAACTAGGCAGTCAAATCTCTACTGCTGCAGAGTGAATTGGGTGATTGTTGGGGGAAATAGATGGCCATCCTCTAGGAGTATGATCTAGAAATGTAGCCCATAAAGATAGTCTAAGGCCAAGGGCTATTTAGAGAAATGGTGGAAGGAACTCTAAACATTGAATACAAACCTATACTGTGGAGTCTGTCACACAAGATCCATGGTATATCGATATGGTGTACCTACTACTTAATAATAGGTTCCCGGAGGGGCTCCCCCCAAATAAATATCGCGCCCTGCAGTTGAAAAGCACACATTTCATGATAAAAATGGAACGCTTTTCTGCAGGAACTATGAGGGAGTCTACCTCCGGTACGTAGATAGGGTCCAAGATGCTAAAATGATCGACAAATTTCATGGGTAGTTCGGGACCGGGCATGGATCAACTGATGCCATGGCCCATCAGATCCTTTGGGCTAGATATTATTGGCCATGCATCTTTAAGGATGTGTATACTCAAGTGAGGAAATGCCCCACTTGCCAAATAGCAGCACATCATGAGTGAAACTTGGCTATGCCTTTGAAGCCGGTCTTTGAAGTTAGACCCTTCGCCCAATGGGCATTTGATTTTATTAGGGAAATCAACCCCAAATCATCTGCCAACCACCGATACATCTTGACTATAACTGATTATTGCACTAGGTGGCCTAAAGTTATTTCTTGAAAAAACAACATTGCAGATGTGGTTATTAAATTCCTAGAAGAAAACATAGTCACACATTTTAGAATACCATTTTTTATAGTGTTTTACAACGGTGCAACATTCTATTTGGCACAATTACTTGAATGGACCTGTAAAATGAACATCACTTTGAAGTTCTCCAGCAACTATTACCCCCAGGGAAATGGTGTTGCTGAATCAACTGTTAGGAATAAGGTGTCTCAACCTTAGATAATTCATATTCTTATTATTTATTTTGTAAAATGTATTTCTTGCAAATAATGTAATTAAGTGTGAGTGTACATGTCTAGTTGGCATGTTGATGTGTCACTCTACTTGATGTGTCAGCATCTTGAATTATGTGTAAGGAGATCATGGCTGAAATGGTTATGACAGATTCCTATGACACAAAAGAGCTATTTCTAGAAGATTCAATGATGGGTGAAGACATGCAAGACATGTGGAAACTGATAAAGTTGAGTACTGTACACTTTTCTACAATCCTAAAAAAAAAAATTTAGGTTCCTATTTTCTCGGAGAATGGTAAAACCCTAATACGGATATCTTTGGAAGTTGCCCTAAAAAGGAAAGCGCATGATATAAGAATTTTTTAGGGTTGTAGACTATGATAGGAAAAGAGTGTATTGTTGGTATGATCTGGTGCTACTGGATTTGTCTTTGAGTGTCGATTGTCTCCTGAAAGAACTTGCATTGTAAGTGTGTTGTAACCGTTGTGTTGAAGATAATACATTATGCAAGTTTTGGAGTGCTGGGGTTTTTTACTGAAAGGTTTTCCCCAGGGTAAATCATTGTGTCATTCTCTATTTTTTGTATGCATGGTATATGGCTGCAATATCATTGTTAAAGTAGTTAAATCTGAAATTGTAAGGATTTAAAAGAATTTGCACAATACTTTCCTTTAGAGATTAGTGTAGGAAGTTATTTCCGCACCTAAGTTTCCTTACAAGTGGTATCAGAGCCTGATCAACTTTTGATCCTAGTTGTTGGGTAGGGTTTTTTGTGCTAATCTCAAGTTGAGTGGGAGTTTTTTTGTGCAGAGTATTCTGAATCTTATTTGCAGATTGAGATGGAAAGTTCCTCATACAGTAGAATGGAGGTGGAGAAATTTAATGGCACTAATTTTGAGTTGTGGAAACTCAAGATGGAAGACATGCTTGAAGACCGTGATCTATGGGAGGCTACTTCACTTGATGTGAGACCTGCAGTGATATATCAAGCTGATTGGGAGATCAAGGATCAGAAGGCTAAGGGTCTCATCAGACTCTGTCTAGCAGATGTCGTTCTTCTGAATGTTCTTGATGAGACTACTGCAAATTCTTTATGGAAATGGCTTGGGTCTGTGTATCAGGCCAAATATCTAGTGAATAAGTTGTTCCCGAGAAAGAATTTGTATTCTTTAAGAATGGAGGAAGGTGGATCCATAACTAATCATCTCAATGCATTCAATTTATTGATTGCATAGTTGGCATCATCCGGTGCCAAGATCGATGTATGACCCTGCTTTGTTCCTTGCCAGATGCGTGGGACCATCTTGTGATGGCTCTTGGAAATACTATAGTCAAATTCTATATGGATGATGTGGTGTCTTCGCTACTATCTGAGGAGATGCAAAGAAAGACTTTGGATTCATCTAAGGAAGCCCTTGTTGTTAGCGGGAGATCCAACAACAAAGGAAAGCAGAATGAAAATAAGTCAAAGAAGGGAAGATCCAAATCCCGTTGGAGTTCTAAGACTCCTAGAAAGTCCAAGGTGAAATGTTGGAACTGTGATAATTTTGGGCACTTCCGGAGGGACTGCAAAGAACCGAAGAAGAAGAAGAAAGGCTCAGATTCAGCTTCCGAAAAATCTCAAGAAGATGGAGATATTTTTATTTCAGATTTGGCAGCCCATGCATCTGATGATGTGTGGTTGATAGACTCGGGTGCTTCTTTTCACATGACCTCTCATCCAAACTGGTTCTCAAAATATGAAGAGTTTGATGGTGGAAAGGTGTACTTGGGTGATGATTCTCACCTAAAGATAGTTGGAAGTGGAAGGGTCACTATCAGATTTCCTGATGGACGAGTAAAGGGAATCAACGGAGTTATGCACATTTTGGGTTTGGCACAAAACCTATTATCTATAATTATGTTGAATGATGTAGGTGTGCAAGTTTTCTTTTTGAAAATATGGATGCAAGATGATGAGAGGTTCTATGGTGCTCTCTAAAGGTACTAGGAGAGGTACTTTGTTTCAGCTTGATGCATGCATTGCTCAGTGCAATAGTTCTTTTGTTTCAAAGAAGACAGTGGCTATCACTTCATCCCCACCATTTGAACAAGCAATAAAGAAGACTGTGGAAATGGGTTTCGATGGCAGTGCAGTAAGTGTCTTAGGACCTTGAAAACTAAAAATCTTGTCAAGGGGCTAAATGATTGTAATCTCGAATTCAATTTATGTGAACACTGTGTTTATGGTAAGCAAAATCATGTTCAGTTCTACTCCAGTTCTCACAAGTCTTCTATACTTTAGGATCTTATTCATTTTGATGTATTTGGTCCTATAAAAGTTCCTTCTATCTCCAGTTCTATATATTTTGTATCTTTTTTAGATGATTATAGTAGGACTTGGATATATTTCTTGAAAAGTAAGACACAAGTTTTCAGTCGATTCAAGGAATTTGAGGCTCTCATGGAGAATCAGACTGGTAAAAGAATCAAGTGTGTGAGAATTGATAATGGTGGTGAGTTTTTTTCCATAGAGTTTGAACAGTTCTGTAAAGAACAAGAAATCGAGAGACATAAGACAACCCCTTACACCTCTCAGAAAAATGGAGTTCCAGAGAGAATAAATAGGACACTGATGGAGAAAGCTAGAAGTATGCTTAGTGGAGCTGGTTTAGAACAAAGTTTTTGGGCTGAAGCTGTGGCCACTGCTTGCTATCTGGTTAACAGAACTCCTACATCAGCTCTTGTTGGTAAGACACCCATGGAGGTGTGGTCTGGTAAGAAGCCTTCAATTATATATCTTCATGTTTTTGGTTGTGAAGCTTATGCACATATTCCAAAGGAGAAAAGATCTAAGTTGGAAAAAAAAGCTGTCAAATGTATTTTCATCAGATATAGTGGTGTTGTGAAAGGATACAAGCTTTGGGATCCTATGACTAGTAAGGTGTTGCATAGTAGAAATGTTATTTTCAAAGAGCTAACATCTTCTCCTATTGTGCTACAACCAGATGAAAAACAAAAGGAAAAAGATGTTGTTCAGCTTCCTCCTACCCCTGAGAAGACTGAACAAAGAGACCATGTTGGGTCTAATGATGAGGAGATCTCTAGTAGCTCTAATAGTTTGGAAGAAGAGGAAGAACAACCTCAACCTCAGCCCTTGAGGAGATCCACGAGATAAAGAAAGAAACTAGAAAGGTTTGGTTATTCTATGTTAGATTCTAGTTGTGCTTTTTCTTTGATTACTAACATTGATGAGCCTAGATCTATGAAAGAGGCTTTAGGCATGGAAGATGCAGGTTCCTGGATTGAGGCTATGGATGATGAGATGGCTTCATTGGAGAAAAAAAAACTTGGGACCTTGTACCTTTGCCTAAAGGGAGAAAATCTGTTGGTTGTAAATGGGTGTTCAAGAAGAAATTTTGTGCAGATAGCAGTGTTGAAAGGTACAAAGCTAGATTGGTTATAAAGGGGTATTGACAGGTAGAGGGAATAGATTATGGTGAAATATTCTCTCTTGTTGCAAATTTGACATCCATTAGATTTCTGTTATCTCTTGCTACATCATATAATTTAGAGATAGAACAGATGGATGTGAAGACAACTTTCCTTCATGGTGATTTGGAGGAAGAGATTTATATGTCTCAGCCTAAGCACTACATTGTTAAAGATAAAGATTCGTTAGTTTGCAGATTAAAGAAATCTCTATATGGTTTGAAGCAATCTCTTAGGATATGGTACCTTAAGTTTGATGCCTTTGTGTTGTCAATTGGATTTGTAAGATCAAAATCAGATCATTGTGTTTATTTCAGAGTTGAAAATGATCACCTTATTATTGTTGCATTATATGTTGCTATTTGGGAAGGGTAAGGGTATGATTTTTGATTTTAAATCTCAGTTGTCAGGAAGGGTAAGGGTATGATTTTTGATTTTTAATCTCAATTTTCAGCATAGTTTGAGATGAAAGATCTTGGGGAAGCAAGGTACATCTTGGGTATGGAAATCAGTAGAGACAAGTCTAACAAAAAACTTTGGTTGAGTCAGAGTAAGTATGCGAGGTCTGTGTTGGATAGGTTCAGCATGGAAGATTGTAGACCACTATGTGTTCTTATTTCAGTGGGAACAAAGTTATCTGTAGATGATTGTCCAAAATATCCTAGTGAGGTGGAGGACATGAGTAGAGTACCTTATGCTAGTGTAGTTGGCAGTCTTATGTATGCTATGGTCTGTACTAGACC
>MU227170.1:771716-798989 GCA_018584345.1 Thuja plicata
AAAAGGTAGATGGTTGGTCTTGGGGGTAGTTAGGAAGGTTTCTAACTGTCAAATGGATATAAATACCATTGTATGGTCGAACCAAATCAGATTGGAGAGGAGGAAATAATTTGATACATTTTTGGTGTAGTTTACTATTGTTATTTTGATTGGTTTTTCAGTTTTAGTGTTGGTTCCAGGCCTTGTACAGCCATGTACGGCCTGGAAACCCTATAAAATAGTATTGGGTAGATAGAATTATGAATCCTCTTTCTCATGTTTTTGGTTTGGTTAAATTTTATAGAGAAATGAATAAGTTATGAGAATTTTGGTAAAAGTGGGTATTTGCAGATTCGAGATTCCCTATCTACAGTCTGATTGAAACGTTTGGTACAGATACATTTTGGATGATCAGGACCTATAATCATATTAATTGGAAAGATATGTGAAGTAGATTTCATTCACTTTTTGTTTTCAAATCCTATTGAAAAATCCTTTGGTGTAACTCTAGATAATTGGGTTCCTCAAAACATATCCCAAACTTAGACAAATCCAATCTTTCAATAAAAAGTTATGATCTCTGTACCAAGAGCCATCAGTTGGATGAGTAAGCGATAACATGTGGTTGATTTGTCCACTAAAGAAGCTGAGTACATGGCTGCTTCTCATGATTGTAAGAAAGCCATTTGGCTTAGGAGATTGTGTTCTGATGTTAGTGTTGATGCAGAACATATTACTATTTGGTGTGACAGTCAGAGAAATATTTGCCTTGCGAAGAATCCAACTTTCCATGCCAGAACGAAGCACATTGATGTGCAGTTTAACTTTGTGAGAGATATGGTGGAAGATGGAAAGGTAAATTTTGAGAAGGTAGATACTGTGAAGAATGTTGCAGATGCATTAATGAAACCAGTGGGCACTGTGAAATTCAGATGGTGTTCGAAGTCTATGGGACTTTTGGCCTATAGCGGTTAGTTCCAGTTATGTTCCTATTCCTCTTACAAGGTGTTTGACAAGTGGGAGAATGTTAGGAATAAGGTGTCTCAACCTTGGATAATTCCTATTCTTATTATTTGTTTTGTAAAATGTATTTATTGCAAATAATGTAATTAAGTGTGAGTGTACATGTCTAGTTGGCATGTTGATGTGTCACTCCACTTAATGTGTCAGCATCTTGAATTGTGTGTAAGGAGATCATGGCTGAAATGGTTATGATGGACTCCTATGACATGTAAGAGCTATTTCTAGAAGATTTAATGATGGGTGAAGACATGCAAGACATGTGGAAACTGATAAAGTTGAGTATTGTACACTCTTCTATAATCCTAAAAAAAAATTTGGGTTCCTATTTTCTCAGAGAATGGTAAAACCCTAATACGGATATCTTTGGAAGTTGCCCTAAAAAGGAAAGTGCATGATATAAGCATTTTTTAGGGTTGTAGACTATGATAGGAAAAGAGTGTATTGTTGGTATGATCTGGTGCTATTGGATTTGTCTTTGAGTGTCAATTGTCTCCTGAAAAAACTTGCATTGCAAGTGTGTTGTAACCATTGTGTTGAAGATAACACATTGTGCAGGTTTTGGAGTGATGGGATTTTTTACCGAAAGGTTTTCCCCAGGGTAAACCATTGTGTCATTCTCTATTTTCTATATGCATGGTATATGGCTGCAATATCATTGTTAAAGTAGTTAACGAATCTGAAATTGTAAGGATTTAAAATAATTTGCACAATACTTTCCTTTAGAGATTAGTGTAGGAAGTTGTTTTCGCACCTGACTTTCCTTACATCAACCAATAAAAATCTATTAGAAGTGATCAAACATCTATTAGAACAAAACCCCCAGGACTGGTACTAAAAGCTTAGGTTTGCCCTCTAGGTGGATTGTATTCAAATTAAGGCGGCCTTGGGGACTTGCCCATTTCATTTGGTTTATGGCCAGAATCCAGTATTCCCCATAAACTTACAAATCTTGGTCTTACAGTTTATGCAAGAATTCAGCAACCAAGATAGCATTGTGGAGGTTTGGATCCTAAATCTAGTACAAATGAAGGAACAAAGAGATGCGGCCTTGGAACATTTCATGCATAATCAAGCAGTGGTAAAATGATGGTTTGACTGGAGAGCTCAATATAAGGCCTTTCAGATTTCAGACTTGGTCCTCTTGTGGGACAAGGCTTGGGAGAAGAAGGGAACACACCAAGTTCCAATGGCTCTGGCTCGAGCCATACCTGATATCTGAGATCTGTGGGGCAAATACTTATCACCTCAGCACTATGACCAGGGAAGTCGTCCCATTTCCTATCAATGGTTAGTTTCTCAAGCACTATTTTGAATAAGGTAGGTGGTAAGTTTTCCCAGAGTTGTACTATATGTAAAGTTCTTTCTTGTAAATATCCCTTCCCGATGCTCCTTGGGAGTACCTTTCCCTTGTAAATAGTTTGTTGGTGGGCCTCCAGGACTACTTTTTCCTTTCATTTTTGTCTTTGGTTTTCTTTTGTTCCTTGTTTGTTTTCTGGGTTCCCAATGTGTTGTCTTCCTTTGTAGACAGGTATGCTTTGCATGACATCTAGCCCCTAGAATGGTACCTTATGTATTTCAGGTAGTTTTGAATCTATTGTTAGCATGGTATAATTTATCTGCGCTCTGGAGTATTTTTGTGAGTATGGTAAAAGGCAATGGGTGATCTTTCGTCTGATTTATATCTTGACAATCCAGAAATTGGTTAATAGAAAATCTAAAGGAACAAGTAATCGCATGATCCTCAAAGGAAGATCAGTTGCATTAAGTTGTTGGCCAAGTCTAAAAATCATAAAAATATCCCAGGTCTGGAATATTCTCTCCTATTCTACAATCGAAACAGATAGCAAGGTGAAAGAAGTACCACTTTGAAAATTAGCTAAGCTTAAGGTTCATAGCGAAAGAAGTACCGCCTTCCCATCTAGAAAAGAAACAAAAACAAAAAATTGGAGAAAAGGGAATTTTGGTATCTGGGGAAAATGTGCAAGATATGATGACTTTGGTTTAATATGTGTAGTGCCTCCTCTCTGCTTCTCCTAGAAATTATCAGCTTGATTTTCTTTCAAAGCACACACCTCACGACCGATGAAGGACCAAAAGATTGAATCATTAATGAGCCAACTTTTCTCAGACACCTCGCACCCTACAAACAGAATGCTCCAAGTAAAGATAAGTTCCAATTTTTTTTCTAACCAGAGATTCTAAAGTTCTTGAATGCACTAAGGCATTTGTCCTAGTGGGTCGCCATTTGTTATGCCTTGCATACCCAGTCCCGAAGTGTGTTTGTCTTATGAGTCAGCTGGATCCCGGACTCTGGGGTTCTCTGTCATCATGTCTTCTTTTATGAGAAGGTGTGGCGGCATGGAATCCCTGGGCCCAGAGTCTGGAGGTTTTTTCTTTTCCAGAGGTTTTCTTATTCTGGAGTTTGTAGAAGGAAAGAAACATGTTTTTACCCCAGGGGTGTAAATAATTTTTACCAGTCACTTTCACATTTACCATGATCAAACACTCAGAGCGATTAAGGTGATTAAAAGTGATTCAACAACATCTTTCTCTATGTGCTTAACGGTTGATTATTAGTGTTTAACAGAGTTTATCCATTGTGCATTCATGGCCATTCAGGACTAGTTAGTTGCAGAGCGCCTCTAGTGCTCATCCTTCCCGTGTTCTTTGTGTTTTTAGGTAGGCTTTCCTACCCCCTTTCCTTCGTGTTTTCTGGTTTGATTCGGTTTTGTTTTTTTATTTTTTGTTCTTGTCCTGGTTTTTATTTTGCGTGTCCTTGTTTTTTCTTTTCTTTCTCTAGTTTTTCTCTTCCTCACCTCCTATTGGTGGGATGGCTCTGGTAGAGGGTTGTCTGCCCTCTGTGTAGTGGTAGTTTAGTGTATCTCTTATATATCTTATACATTGTGTAGTTTTTTGTATATAGCTTGTATATATTCCCATTCTCAGTAGGCCTACGAGTCATGCTTTGACCCTTTATAAATTTGTATTTCCATGTATATCTTTCTGGTTCTACGTCGAGCTCACTGCACCCTTTCATGGTTTTGCCCCAATTTATTGAGCTTGTCCAAGAGAGGTATCCGCCATAGTTTGAACTTGGAACCTCACTGGTTCGAGCCATGGAATTTTTCTCTCTCCTCTATCCATTCATTCTTAATTGTGGGTTAAGTTTCCCACATGCGAGCATTGAAAACCTGCCCAAGTGGCTTTCATTTCCTTGCGCGTTCGGGGAGTTTTTGGTGTTAATGGCATTACTCCCATTACTGCGTGGCTACGTGACACTCCAACGTCAGCCTAGTATGACTTATTTCTGGTCATGTTAGTAATGGTTAGTTTTCAAGACTCCGAGCCCCAAGCTTTCCTTGTGGTCTTTGTTTCATTTCATTGCATGAGCTAGAACCCCCAGAAGCCCGGGTAATGATCGAATTCCTAAGTTATTTCATTGTGTATATTTTTGGGGTTTGATGTGAACTAACACAATTTTTACGATAAATATGAGGTGATGGTGAAAATATCTGGATTCCTGAATAATGTAATTTCTATGTATATATACTGATGGTTGTCTTGTCTTGCAGGTTGCTAGAATATCACTCATCAATCATGTCGGAGGCATTAGCATCTTCTCCACCCAGGAGTCTTAAACTCCCCACAGCTACAACATCCAGGGAAGTTGTTTGAATGAAGGTTAAGAAGGCCTTGGAAAAGCTCCCCTTAACAATGAAGTATCTGAAGGGGGACACTATTCTTGGATTTAAAGTTGATTCCAAGTTATAGTTAATCACCGACACAAGTGTCAGAATGTGGGCCAAAATGCAGGCCCTGGTTAAGATGATGTTCATTCAACGCATAGGTGGAAATCCATTAACACTTCATGTGGCATACTCTAGGATTGTCAAGGCATCCTACATCCCTTGCTCCATGCAAGCTTTGGAGCTCATCGTCACGCTAGAAGAACACTATAACACATTCATCCGGGCTGTCATGCTTGCTGCCCCAATTTCGACTGGCCACCCAACGCCTATGGTTTCTTTGGACACTGCAACTTCTGCTATGAGACTTGGGATCCCCTAGTTTGATGATGTAGCCATCCTCACTCAGTCTATGGCCTTGGAGGAATTTCAGAAGTTAGATCACATGGCCTGGAAATATCTCAACAACAACTAGCTCAAAGTGCCAAGGAAGGATTTCCAAAAGATGAAACTGGAGATCCACCAGACTGAATTTAAAGAGAGCATATAGATGGGAATCATCTCTCTATGTAGGGTTTTTGGAGAGCCCCATGCCTAGGAATTCTTGGCATGGATGTACTATTTTTTGTCCGGCATCACCTCTGGCGTGCAGAGTTTTGATTGGACCACCATCATCGCCAATCACGTGGACTCCCAGCTCCTCAAGGTCACCCAGACCCCAAAATTTTACATGAATTCCTATGTCTTATGGGCACTAGGACAACAACACCCCATCACCTACTGATTAGTTATAGATGGCGAGGTCAGGACTGGAAAATTCCAAAATTCTCCATGAGATTATTTCCCGCAGATCCAGTGGGAGGCCAGTTTTCCCAGCTTCTACTGAGTAAATGATGCCTTCATTTACTACAACCTTCTCACACCAACTCGAGATTCTAGATATTGGCTCTTCCAGGAATAAATGAACTTGGTCAGCACTTATGGCCATTATTACATTCAATTTTAGCAACATACATACATTCAGGTGACCGACTTCTCTGAGAAACCCTACTTATTATCCAAACATTGTGGGGATAAGATAATTCTTTTAGAATACTACAGACAGATTCTGGATCTGCATGCCCTCTTCATGGTGAAAAAAGTTACTAATGTCCCATTCCCAATCACTTGTGGGAAATATACATGTAGCGTTGCAGCGGAAAAGGAGGCCGACAGTGAACTTAAGAGTCTAGGGCTGGCAGAATTGTATTTGGAGCGGAAGAATTTTGATCCGCTAGGTAAGATAGCAATGACACTTCCCCAAGGAGCTCCCTACATGAGTTTCACTTAGAAGATTTTTGGGAAGATTGTCAAGATGATTTTGAAGTTCAGAGTAGGCATTTTGTCCAAATGATGTAGGGGATGATGAAGCGGCTTGGGCTTCAAAAGTTCCCCAAATACTTTTCAGACACCAAGCCCACTAAAGACCCATAATACAAAGAAAAGGGAGTGGATAAAATGGCTCTCCCTCTGGTAAATAGGGACACATTGTAGGGACCAACAATTGAGGATATCACAAATAATGTAATTGAACACAGCCATGCATATTTTAAGGTGTATCCAAAAAGCACATGAAAGGTTGGATCATTTATGTGGGGTTCAACTTTCAGAGCCAAAAATTCCTCACTAGGGGAGGATAGGGGAAATAGAAAATGGGGGTCTCACCCCAAGTCTCATCCATATTTACCGTAGCAGAACAATTGCAGAAAACTCTAACAATTACCTACCAAATGAAAGAGACATTAATCACCCGACGTCCTTCCAATTCTCTGTCACTTGCATAATTAATGGTCTGAGTAGCAGGGACTGGAGAAAATGAAGAGCGAGAAGCTATGTTACACACTGGGCCCCCATTGGTGACTATGAGGAAGAAGAAAAGAACACCTAATCCTCAACCAAGGGTAGAGCCAGAACTTGGGTTGCCTAGCATCCCTGAAGTACAGATTGTCTCATCAAACTCCCCGAAGCTGGACAATCAGCCTGAAGATCCCTCGAAGACTTCCCCTCCAAATGATGATTTTGATCACATATTCAGGATGGATGAACTTGTGAACCTACAAGGGGATATCGAGAAAGCGGTAGAAGACATAGCCACCCAAGAGGAAGTAGTGATCCCTCCTGAAAAGGAGACCCCAGAGAAAGAATTTCTCCTAGAGTAGGAAGCCTAGGAAGAAGAAGAAAATGAGCTAGAACTGATAGACATCTCCAAGGAATAGGAGATAAGGTTACAAAGACCAGAACCACAGATGAAAGGCAAGTGCAAAGCAAGCAATCGACATCTACTGAGGGAAACAGACCTATGGGAACAAATGTAACCTCAACTGCTATGCTTTAGACGCCTCCTCCTACTCTGAAGAAGGTAACATTCGGTGAGGTGATCTCAGAAGTGACACTATCAAATTTTGGCCAGATACCTCAGCCACCTCCTAAAGATATCCCAACGGAGGAAAATATCCCAGCAGAGGATGCCGAAGAAGAACAACAACAATAGCAACATCAGAAGGATGAGGGGCAGAACCCAAGAAAGACAGATGTTGAACCCGACGCTGCTAAGGATATGGACATCGAGGTAGAAGATACCAATGCCACTAAGGTGGATGATGTAGGTGGTCTAGAAAATACAGAGAAAGAGTTTGAAGAGACTCGAGACACCGGGGATGAACAACGGAACCCCATAGGGGATTCACAAGAATAGTCTTTAGAAGCAAGGCCAACCCCACCACCACCACAATGGTTGGTGGATTGTAAAAAGAGGAAGGCCCCTACAGAAATAAAGGTCCATCTCTCCATAGCTGAGATGATGGGACAAGCGCAGGAGGCCCCAAAACAAAAGAAGGCCAAGACCCTCCATTCCCTTCAGATTGGTCTGGGTGGAGATACAGTTGTGGTAGTCGCAACACCTCCCCCACAGATAGATAAGGCAATGGCCAGGGCTGAGGACTATACAATCACAGAGGTACCTTTGGGGAGGAGAGATAAGAAGGGAGAACTGGACCTACTGAGAGAAGCTAGTTAGGTGATCGAAGCTCGGTATGACAAACATGCATCGAAGCTAAAAGAGGAAAGGCAAAAAAATGAAAATCTCCTCGGGCTCCTCGCAGAGCTTGCATAGCCGCTGGCAGAGATCCATCCGAAGGAATCCACCTTCGATCCACCACTTCTACAGGGTGATATGGATGCCCTCTGGACCATGAAGAAGAAGGTGCAAGCTGTGGATGGGTGGATGGTGAACAAATCAAGACCATAAGGCAATTTTTAGAGGCATCCCTCCCGGACCTTTACTCGTCCAATAATCTCTTGGGCCAAGTAACTAATGCCACCATCACGTGGGAAGGATATTTAGAAAAGTATGAAGGGTGGAGGACCAGATTGGATGAGTTCATCCACTTTAGAGAGGAGGCCATCACAGAGGCAGGCATTTTGGGAGAGGAATGATTTGAATTCCTTCGGGCCCAGTACTCCAAACTTGGCCTCAAATTTGAGGTGTGAAAGCAAGTGGTTATGGACCTAAGGGAGAAATTAAATATGGTCTTGTATCCTTTAGACTTGTTTAAAGGATTCATAATAACGGTTTCACAAGTTGATCCCTTCACCACCATAACTCTCACCCTGGAGGACTATGTCCTCAGCAAATATGATGAGCTGATGGAGTCCCTATATCAGGCTATCGGGGACTTTGACAGAGGAAAGCTATCAAGGATAACTAAGAAAATGCTCCGGGCTCATGACGTTGTAAATTTAGTGGATGAATTCTAGAATGGGGCGTGAGAAATTGAAGAGAAGTTCAAGGTTGTTCGTGACCGGTGGAGTGCCATCAAAGACATTGATGAAGATGGAATTAGACAAATTTTGGAGGCATTTAAGAACAACAAGAGACAATAAAGTTCTCCAAATTAGGGTATAAGTTTGAACATTCTTTATTCTTTGAGTGTAAGCTCCCTGATCCTAGAGTCCTAGATCCAACAGTTTTGTATTATTTTGATGACCCGTGTCTAGGTTCCCTAGAGCTGACCGGTCATTATCAGATAGTTAATAAGTATGTCAGAGGGTAGATGATCCTGGTAAGGTATGTTAGTTGGATGGATGACTCTGACAGGTCGTCTTCCCAAGAGGTCGCTCCAGCATTAAACACCTAGCGCATCAAAGATAGAGAGCCACTTTTGTATTGATGAGGCATGTAGCCTCGAGCCCCAGGAGATCAGATTTATTCTCTTCTTACTTTGGCGCTCTTCTCGAGGCTGATTCTTCCGTTCTCTTCTCTTGTCTTCTTCTACTGATCTATCAAAACTCTATTCTTTTCAAGATTGTTGTAAAGTGGTGCAAGTAGTACCAACAACCAAATATTATATTTTATTGTTGAGTGTATAGTTAGATTAGGTTAGTTCTAGGGAAACCTTTTCTATATAAATAATAAGTTCAACCTCATTCCAAGGGTCGGCGAAATTGATGATTTTTCCGTCCATACTTTTAGCACTTCAATATTTTTCATTTATTGTAGTTGTAGAGCTCAATGCTTGGTAGTTCTTAGTAGTTCTCAGTAGTTAGATGCTCTCTTGGAGCCATTATTGTACGCACCAGTGCTGCTAGAAAACTGTTAATGAAGAAGGAAGGATTCTCGCAATGGCATTGTTGGTGTCTTGATCTTAGAGATAACTCTCTTTTGTGTTGTATGTTTTTCATGTCCTTTTCTCTAATGTTAGGTAGATTAACGACCTCTTTTCCCTTGCTATTGAACATGTATGAATCGTTGGTTTTGTATGTGTTTAGTATTTAGTATAGTCCATTAGAGCATGGTTGATATTTTAAATGTATTTGTATAACTATAAGTAGAATGAATACACTCTAACCCTGGAATATCTTTTGAAGTTTATTTAATAATCCAAGTGCTTGCAGGAAACCCCAACTTACTAAAATCCCCAGAGAATATGAGCCAAGAAAACCAGCTATTCCTCCCGAACAAAATAGTCACACACCCAACTTAGCTCCCGTACTGTCGAGACCTGACTCTCAGGTGCTTGAAGGCCCGAAGAATTTATTCTCTAGAATCCCTTTATAGGAAAATTTGGCTGGTACTCTGGTACCTAGTGATAAATTACATCTGTTGGCAAGGTTGGTCACAAAGTCTCATCAACAGAAACTGGCGCTAGAAGGAGGGCATGAGCTTGTCCCCTTAAGAGGATTTTAATTTCACATCCACTGAGGGTTCCCAAAGCCATAGCTTTAGGAATCAATCCTTTAGTGGGATTGGATCTTTTTGACCTACACATTTTGAAAGAGTCCTTAGATCAGCCCCCAACCCTTTAAGTTTTGTTTAACTTGAGACTCCCACTCGAAAGAAAAGGACCCTGAAAACCAAACAGCCAGCTAGTCGTGTCTAGGGATCTACTACATCTTAGAATACCCAAGTCTCCCAGACAATCCCTGGGACTAACCCTCAATCTAGTCAAAATCCAACACCCCCAATGGCTATGTACTTTGGAAACACTGGGTCCCCAATGTGGTAGTTTCCTAGTGCTACCAACGATCTTCCTTCGCATCTGGAGAAGATCTACCCCCGATATGAGAACCTAGGCTCACGATCCATAGAAGAGCATCTGTAGGCATACAAGGATGCCATGAACCGACACTGGATCCAACATCAGGACATTGTGACCTAGATTTCCCCCTATCCTTGGGAGAGAAAGAGTTAAACTAGTACCTCAACTTGTCGAACAACTCCATCAACAGTTCACAGGATATGGAGGATACCTTCCCTGGCTACCTTCTACGTACACGTGGACCCGACTTGGTCCCACAACCAGTTTATCTCTATGAGGAAGGAACTGAGTGAAACCCTTACAACATTCAACCACTGGTTCCAATGTGCCTTAAAGCGGTGCACGGGCCCCTTCATCCCATCCAAAGAAGTAAGCATACAGACCTACCTGAACACCATGGATCCTTTCGTTGCCACTCTCCTTTGGAGAACCACCGTTCCCAATGACCAGGATACTCTAGCAAAGTTCTACAACCTGGCCTTAGATTTGTCTTATGGTTTGAGCAAAGCTCTTGGTGGGATTGGGTAGAACCTACGTTTCAATATGATACCCAGTGAAACTTCTTACGCTAGGGGATACAAACCCAATTAGGAAATTGGTGCCCCAACGATGGCCATGGGCCCATCACAGATAGATCAGCTAGCCTGGTACATTTATCCATCATAAGACCAGATAACACTAGGCCTAGAATTTTTTCCCTGGAACCAGCCATAGCAGATGCAACAACCATTGACGCAACCCTACGGAGACCCTTTCTTCTAGTCACCCACAGCTGGAAGATTGCCGCCCTCGACTCTAAGAGCTACTGTCGCTTTCCCTAAGAACAAACTACAACAATTGTCACACTATGACACAAACACCCAACTATCCACTGAGGTTAAATCCCTCTAACGATTGGTGTCCTCACTATGGACATGAGATAGCTAAAGGTGGGGCCCTCTACGCCCCACATCGCCAATTCCTAGAGAGAAAATGTTTTCTCTGGACAATGAAATACCAATTTTGGAGGAAGAAATTACAACAACAGGCCTCGGCCCAGTCAACAGCATTGGAATAAAAATGTGAACACCAGAGGTCCTCCTCCAAATCAAAACACCACTTAGGGTGGTGCTGGACCCAGTCATTCTGTATAGGTTGCAAAATTCCACCCCCTAACCAACTTGTGAAGATTGCATGACACCGGCTCTCATTCCAAGGTGAATTGTGTGACCCTGGAGAAGATCATCATCATCTCCTAGTTAGATAGACAACAACCTACCAATCCTACTCACCCAAAATCATCCACACAAGAGCCCACTAATAGTGCCTTCACCTATGAGACCGTCTTCTTCATCTTAGATGAAGAAGATGAAGAAGAGCCCAAAATACAGGGGTTCTTTGATGAATCTATTCTGGCCTTTGAGGCCAATTCCTTTACCAACCCATGGGCTCCCTACAACACATAGAGTCAGGCTAGTAAAGGACCAGTTTATACACTGACAACTCCCAAAGATACTCATCCTGGGAAAATATGACCGACTGCCCCTCCCGTCTGAAAGGACCTGGCTAAGGGAAGCCAAAAATTCCCATGGGGAAGGTTTGACATCATGAAGGTCTTAGAATGAACCACCAACTCCATGACCTTGATGGAGGTTTTGGGAAACCTAGAAACTGTCAGCCACCCACCCAAGATTGTCACTTTTGACGATGCTAACACGAATGTCTTTCGGGGTAACACAAAGGATCCTCCCTTGTTACTAGGCATGAATATACAAAGGAAGAACCTACACAATTGCCTGGTAGATTCTGGTGCTTTGGGAAATGTCATGCCCCTATCTATATGTCAAAATCTTAGACTCTTTCCCACTCCATCCAAAGATGCAGTAGTCCAACTGGAAAAAACTATTGTGAAAATGGTAGGTGAGTTGATGAACATTCGGATCCAGCTCATCTAAGACCCTCGGATATCAAGCATAATAGATATCCAAGTGGTGGATATCCCAGAGACGTACAGGATGTTGTTGAGTTGAAATTGGTCTAAGGCCCTTAATGGGTATTTCTCCACTAACTTTTCCCACTTATGGCTCTCTTGGGAGGGACAGTCAAACCAGATCCGGATATAGAGTGAACCCAGGATGAAGTAGGCCCTCACCGAAGTTGGGAGGGTGAATGAAGTCCTTTTTTTCTGAGACTTCCCCTGGTGTGTATCGACCCCTAGAAATATTGACATTTGATTTCACCCCTGTGGAAGATCCCATAGTCTCTCAGAGAATTCAGGACTTGGACAAAAACTAAGGGGTGAGGTAAACTCACAAGGTAGCCCAGCCACTCCTACTACACTCTTGTCTGATACTTGGTGTCAGGTGCATTACCAAAAATATTCTGAACTAGAGTGTGAGCCCTACTTTGCTACTGCTACCTGTCACATCAATACCCTCCGGGAGAAATAATACAAAGAAAACATGCCTGGACCCAGTAATTCATCCAGAAGCACCCCCACGGTTCTTCTCATCTAGGAGATTAAACAAGAGATCTTTCTAGGTAAAAACCTCACTCATGCGCCATCAGAGCTAGAGGAAGCCCCTCCCAATCCTCCCAAAAATAATCCAAAGGCCACTTCGCCTTCCCAGACCTAGAAAATGAACAAAAACTTGTGGACCCTAAAGTTTGATGGGTCTCAGTCTAAACAAGGCTACAGGGCTGGAGTGTAATTGATCAACCCATGGGGGAGTCCTTCCTCATGTCTTACAGGCTGTAGTTCAATTGCACAAATAATGTCACAGACTATGAGGCCTTGGTCCTAGGACTCTTATTTTCACTAAGGAAAGGAATCACTTGCCTCTAGGCACTGGGTGATTAAGAGTTGATCTTCAAGTAGGTTTGGAGCCAATACACTTGTCATGATAAAAGGTTGGCCGCATAGTGCAACTGGGCATGGAACCTCATTGAATAATTTGATACTTTTGGCATTGAACTTATACCCCAGAAACGTAATTATGTTTCGGATGCCCTTGCCGTATCTTCCAGCACCCTTGAGCCAATGGCTGGCTCTCAACTCTAGAAATTTTCCATTGAGATGGTCCCCACCCTGTCGATTCCAAACAATGCCACCCACATTCAGGTTTTTGAGGATGACCAACATATTCTGGCCTTCATGGCTAATGTTGGCATTTTCAAGGATCAGATAGTGGAAGAAAGATATCATGATGACATCAGGCAGGTTGAAGAAGATTATGGGATCATATACCTACCAACCAACACCATTCCGAAGGGGATGGTAATGTTCGAATGCATCTTTGATTTAGATCCCCAAGGCCAAGAGAAGATATCATCCATCTCTGAGGGAGGAAAATTTGAGAAATTTAACATCAGTCAACCCGATGAGGAAAAATTCATGCATATTGGAACTTCCTGCTCCCCTGAGGAGAAGGAGAAGATTCTCTCAGTTCTCCATGAATACATTGATGTAATTGTGTAGGGGTATGAGGATCTAAAGACCTACAACACATCTATCATGACTCATACTATCCCACTGAAACCATATTCTAAGCCCTTCTGGAAAAAGGAAAGACTGGTAAACCCACTGATCAAACCTCTAATTCATCAAGAGGTCCAGAAATTGCTATCAGCCTAGATTATCTTTTCAATCCAGAACAAAACCTGGGTTGCCAATCTCATCCTTGTGCAGAAGAAGAGCAGCGAGATATGCCTTTGCATGGAATTTTGAAATTTGAATAAGCCATCCAAGAAAGATAATCACCCTCTTCCCTCATTGGATGAGGTGCTACAAATTTTGAACGGTTCTCATATGATGTCCTTCCTGGATGGATACTCTAGGTATAACCATGTCATGGTTAAGTATGAAGATAGACATAAAATGACGTTCATCACCAAGTGGGGAACATCTGCATATCAGAGAATGCCCTTCGACCTTATCAATGCGGGGGCCGCATTTCAAAAGGCTATGGAAATTGTGTTTGAAGGCCTAATAAACAAATGCATAATCATCTACATGGATGATTTGATAGTCTTTTCCTAGGATAGGTGTGATCACTCCACCCACCTCACCCAAATTTGTGAGAGATGTTGCCGGTATGGCATTTCCCTCAACCCTAAGAAATGTATATTTAGGGTCACTGAAGGAAAAATGCTCAGGCATATTATCTCCGAGAAGGGTATATCCTTTGACCCTGAGAGAGTTGAAGCACTACTAAATCTACAGATGCCCGACAATAATAAAGAAATGCAATCTTTCTTTAGAAAGATAAAATTTGTATGATGGTTCATCACTAGATTCGCTGAGATTGTGAGGCTGCTTAATGACATGATGAAGAAAGACACGAAGATTGAGTGGAGTTTAGAATTAAAGCGGGCATTTGGCCAGATTAAAAAAATGATTGTGGAGGCACCAGTCTTGGCTAGTCCAACTATTCCCTCCCATTTCACATGTACTCCTTTGCTTCACTGCATTTTTCCACGATAGTTTTAACATAAAAGGTTGTAGGGAAAGAACAACCAATAGCTTTCATGAAGAAATTTTGGCACTATATTCTCTGGAGCAAAGTGCATGCTATTATTCCGAACTAGGTAGTCAAATCTCTATTGTTGTAGAGTGAATTAGGCAAATGCCAGGGGAAATGGATGGCCATCCTCCAGGACTACGATTTGGAAATGCACCTCATGAAGATAGTCTGAGGCTAGGGGCTATGTAGAGCAATGGCAGAAGGAAATCCAAATATTGAATGCCAAAACTACACTGTGGAGTCTATCACACAAGATCCATGGTATACCGATCTGGTGTACCTGCTAAAAATGATCAATGAATTTCATGGGCAGTTTGGGACCGGGCATGACTCAACTAACACCATGGCCTATCAGATCCTCTGGGACAAATACTATTAGCCTTGCATCTTTAAGGATGTGTATACTCATGTGAGGAAATGCCACACTTGCCAAACAACGATACATCGTGAGCGAAACTCGGCTATGCCTTTACAATCGATCTTTGAATTTAGACCCTTCACCCAATGGGCATTTGATTTTATCAGGGAAATCAATCCCAACTCATCTACCAACCACTAGTACATCTTGACTGCAATTGATTATTGCACCTGGTGGTCTGAAGCGATTCCTTACCAAAATAACATGGCAGATGTGGTTATTAAATTCCTAGAAGAAAACATAGTCACACGTTTTGGAATGCCATTTTCTATAGTGTGTGACAACAGTCTGGATTTCTCTTTGGTGCAATTACTTTCATGGACCTATTAAAGGAAGATCACTTTGAAGTTCTCCAGCAAGTATTACCCCCAGGGAAATGGTGTTGCTGAATCAACCAATAAAAATATGTTAGAAGTGATCAAATATCTGTTAAAACAAAACCCCTGTGATTGGCACCAAAAGCTTAGGTTCGCCCTCTGGGCGGATCATATTCAAATTAAGGCAGCCCTGGGGACTTCCCCATTTTATCTGGTTTATGGCCAGAATCCAATATTCCCCATCAACTTACAAATCCCGATCTTACAGTTTATGCAAGAATTCAGCAACCGAGATAGCATTGTGGAGGTTCAGCTCCTGAATCTGGTATGAATGGAGGAACAAAGAGATGCGGCCTTGGAATATTTTGCATGTCATCAAGTAGTGGTAAAATGATGGTTGTACCGAAGAGCCCAATATAAGGCCTTTCAAATTTTGGACCTGGTCCTCTTGTGGGACAAGGCCTAGGAGAAGAAAGGAAAACACACCAAGTTCCAATGACTCTGGCTCAGACCATACATGATATCTAAGATCTACAGGGAAAATACTTATCACCTCAGGACTATGACTGAGGAAGCCATCCCATTTCCTATCAATGGGAAGTTTCTCAAGCACTATTTTGAATAAGGTAGGTGGTAAGTTTGCTTGGATTTGTACTATATGTAAATTTCTTTCTTGTAAATATCCCTTCCTGGTGCTCCTTGGGAGTACCTTTCCCTTGTAAATAGTTTGTTGGTGGTACTCTGGGACTGCTTTTTCCTTTCATTTTTGTCTTTGGTTTTCTTTTGTTCCTCATTTTTTTTTCCAGGTTCCTAGCATGTTGTCTTCCTCTGTAGACAGGTATTCTTTGCATGACATCTAGCCCTTGGAATGGTGCCTTATGCATTTTAGGTAGTTTTGAATCTATTGTTAGCACGGTAGAATTTGTGTGCGCTCCGATGTTGTTTTGCAAGTATAGTAAAAAGCAATGGGTGATCTTTCGTCTGATTTGTATCTTGACAATCTGGAAATTGGTTAACAAAAAATCTAAAGGAACAAGTAATCGCATGATCCTTGAAGGTAGCTCAGTTGCAGTAAGTTGTTGGCCAAGTCTGAAAATCATAAAAATATCTTGGGTCCAGAATATTCTCTCCTATTCAGCAATCAAAATAGATAGCAAGGTGAAATAAGTACCGCCATGAAAATTAGCTAAGATTAAGGTTCACGGTGAAAGAAGTGTTGCCTTCCCATCTAGAAAAGAAAGAAAAATGAAAAATATGGAGAAAAGGGAATTCCGATATCCAAGGGAAATGTGCAAGATATGATGACTTTAATTTAATACATGTAGTGCCTCCTCTCTGCTTGTCCTAGAAATTATCCGCTTGATTTTATTTCAAAGCACACACGTCACGACCGACAAAGGACTGAAAGATTGAATCATTGATGAGCAGGGTTTTCTCAGACACCTCGCACCTTGCAAACAGAATGCTCCAGGTAAAGATAAGTTCCATTTTTTTTTCTAACTAGAGATTTTGAAGTTCTTGAATGCGCTAAGGCATTCATCCCAGTGGGTCACCATTTTTTATGCCTTGCATACCCATCCATACATTTTGTAGGAAAAATGTTGTGTCCCCCTTTTTTTCTTTTGGTCTTGTTTTTTTTTCTTTTTTTTTTCTCCGGCCTTTCCTGCTGCAGGAGTCATTTGATTTTGCTTTTGTTCTCTTTCCTCTGGGACCCGGTCCCAAATTTTTTTTGTCTTGTGAGTTGTCCAGATCCCAGACTTTGGGATTCTCTATCATCATTCTTCTTTTATGAGTAGGTGTGGCGACATGGCCTCAAGTCCAGAGTCCGGAGGTTTTGCCTTTTCCGGAGGTTTTCCTGTTCTGGAGTTTGCTGAAGGAAAGCAATGCATTTTTACCCTAGGGGTATAAATAAGTTTTACCAGTCACTTCACACTTACCATGATCAAACACTCAAAGTGGTTAAGGTGATCAAGGTGATTAAAAGCGATTCAACAACATCATGCTCTTTGTGCTTAACGGTTGATTAGCAATGTTTAACAGAGTTTATCCATTATGCATTCGTGGCCATTCAGGATTGGTTAGTTGCAGAGCACCTCCAGTGCTCATCCTTCCCACATTCTTTGTGTTTTTAGGTAGGCTTTCCTTCCCCTTTTCCTTTGATTTTTCTGGTTGGCTTTAGTTTATTTTTGTTGGTTTTTGTTCTCATCCTGGTTTTTCTTTTGCGCATCCTTGTGTTTTCTTTTCTATCTCTGGTTTCACTCTCGTTGCCTCCCATTGGTGGGATGGCTCTACCAGAGGGTTGTCTGCCCTCTATGTAGTGGTATTTTGTGTAGCTTTTTTATATCTTGTACATTGTGTAGTTTTTTCTATATAGGCTGTATATATGCCCATTCTCGGTAGGCCTGTGAGTCGTGCTTTGACCCTCTATAAATTTGTATTTCCATGTATATCTTTCTGGTTCTACATCGAGCTCACTGTGCCCTTTCATAGTTTTTGCCCCAATTTGTTGAGCTCATCCAAGAGAGGTATCCATGACGGTTCAAACTTGGCACCTCACTGGTTTGAGCCATGGCGGTTTTATCTCTCCTCTATCCATTCAGTCTTAATGGCGGGTTAAGTTTCCCACATGTGAGAATTCAAAACCCGCCAAAGTGGCAATCATTCCCTCATGCGTTCGGATAGTTTTTGGTGTTAATGCCATTACTCCCATTATTGCATGGCCACATGACGCTCCCACATCAGCTAAGTACATCTTATTTTTGGTCATGTCAGTAATGGTTAGTTTTTTGGACTCTGGGCCCCAATTTTCCCTGTGGTCTTTGTTTCATTTCATCACATGAGATAGAACCCCTGAAAGCTCGGGTAATGATCAAATTCCTAAGTTATTTCATTGTGTATATTTTCAGGATTTGATGTGAACTAACACCATTTTTAGGATAAATGTGAGGTGATGGTGAAAATATCTAGAATCCAAAATAATGTAATGTTTATGTATATATACTGATGGTCGTCTTATCTTTTAGGTTGCCAGAATATCACTCATCAATCATGTCAAAGGCATCAGCATCTTCATCACCCGGGAGTCTGAAACTCCCTACTACTGTATCAACCAGGGAAGTTGTTAGGATGAAGGTCGAGAAGGCCTTGGAAAAGCTCCCCTTAACAATGAAGTATCTGAAGGGGGATACTATTCTGGGATCAAAAGTTGATTCCAAGTTACAGTTAATCGCCGACACAAGTGTCAAAATGTGGGCCAAAATGCAGGCCCTGGTTAAGATGATATTCATTCAATGCACGGCCGGAGATCCATTGGAACTTCATGTGGCATACTCCAGGATTCTTAAGGCTGCTTGCTTCCCCTACTCCGTGCAAGCTCTGGATCTCATCCTCACGCTAGTAGAACACTATAACACATCCGTCTAGGCTATCGTACTTGCCACCCCAGTTCTAACCGGCTACCCAACGCCTATGGTGTCTTTGGACACCGCAACTTTTATTGCAGGGTTGGGGATCCCCTAGTTTGATGATGCAGCCATCCTCACTCGGTCTTTGGCCTTGGAGGAATTTTAGAATTTAGATCACATGGCCTGGCAATATCTCAACAACAACTAGCTCAAAGTGCCAAGGAAGGATTTCAAAAATATGAAACTGGAGATCCCCCAAACCGAATTTAAAGAGAGCATAAAGATGGGAATTATCACTCTATGCAGGGTTTTTGGAGAGCCCCATGCCCAAGAATTCTTAGCATGGATGTACTATTTCTTGTTTGACATCGCCTTCGGCGGGCAGAGTTTTGATTGGGCTACCATCATCGCTAATCACGTGGACTCCCAGCTCCTCAAGGTCACCCGGACCCCAAAATTTTACATGACTTCTTACGTCTTGTGGGCACTGTCACAACAATGCCCCATCACCCAGGGATTACTTACAGATGGAAAGCTCGGGACTGGAAAAGGGAAAAATGCTCCATGGGATTATTTCCCGCAGATCCAGTGGGAGGCCAATTTTCCCAGCTTCTGCCGAGTAAAGGATCCCTTCATTTACTATAACCTTCTCACACCAACTCGGGACACCAAATATCAGCTCTCCCAAGAAGCAATGAACTTGTTCAGCACTTATAGCCATTATTACATTCAATTTTAGTAACACACATACATTCAGGTGACCGACTTCTCAAAGAAACCCTACTTATTACCCAAACATTGTGGGGATAAGATAATTATTTTAGAATACTGTAGATAGATTCTGGAGCTGCATTCCCTCTTCATGATGAGGAAATTTACTAATGTCCCATTTCCTATCACTTGTGGGAATTATACCTGCAGGCTTACAGTGGCAAAGGAGGCCGACAGTGAACTTAAGAGTTTAGGACTGGCAGAATTTTATTTGGAGCGGAAGAATTTTGATCTGCTAGGTAAGATAGCAACGACACTTCCCCAGGAAGCTCCCCACACGAGTTTCACTTATAAGATTTTTGGGAATATTGTCAGGATCATTTTGAAGTTTAGAGCAGGCATTTTGTCCAGATGATGCAGGAGATGATGAAGTGGCTGGGGCATCAAAAGTTCCCCAAATACTTTATGGACACCGAGCCCACTGAAGACCCACAATACAAAGACAATGGAGTGGATAAAATGGCTCTCCCTCTGGTAAATTGGGATGCACTGGAGGGACCAACAATTGAGGACATCACCAATAATGTAATTGAACACAACCATGCGTATTTTTAGAAGGTGTGTCCAAAAAGCACACGAAAGGTTGGACCATTTATGTAGGGTTCAAATTCCAGAGCCAAAACCTCCTCACTAGGGGAGGATAGGGGAAAGAGAAAGATGGGGGGCCCACCCCAAGTCTCATCCACAATTCTTGTAGCCAAACAATTATAGAAAACTCTAGCAGTGACACAAAAATGAAAGAGACATTAATCAATCAGTTGGCCACCCCGAACATCATGGCTGGACCTATCCACCCTTCTAATTCTCCCTCACTTGTACAATTAATGATCTGAGTAACAGGGACCAAAACAGATGAAGAGAGAGTAGCTATGTTAGACATTGGGCCCCCATTGGTGACCAGGAGGAAGAAGAAAAGAACACCTAATCCTCAGCCAAGGGCAGAGCCAAAACTTGGGATGCCTAGCATCACTGAAGTACTGATTGTCTCGTCAGACTCCCCAGAGCCAGACAATCAACCCAAAGATCCCCCGCAGACCTCCCCTCCGCATGATGATTTTGATGACATATTTGAGATAGATGAACTTGTGAACCTACAAGGGGATAATGGGAAAGCAGTAGAAGAAATAGCCTCCCAGGAGGAAGTAGTGATCCCTCCTTAAAAAGAGACCCTAGAGAAAGAAGTTGTCCCAGAGAAGGAAGCCAGGGAAGAAGAAGAAAAGGAGCTAGAACAGACAGACATCTCCAAGGAATAGGAGATATAGGTTACAAAGACCAGCAACAAGAAGGAAAGGCAAGTGTAGAGAAAGAAACCAACATCTGTTGAGGGAACCGTAACCTCAGCCGCAATACTTCAGACGCCTCCTCCTACTCCAAAGAAGGTAACATTCGGTGAGGTGATCTTAGTGGCCGCACTGTCAAATTTTGGCCAGATACCTCAGCCACCTCCTGAAGATATCCCAATGGAGGAAAATATCCTGGCGAAGGAAGCCAAAGAAGAAGAAGAAGAAGAAGAAGAACAACAACAACAACAACAGTAGGATGAGGGGCAGAACCCTGAAAATATAGATGTTGAACCCGATGCTGCTAAGGATATGGACACCAAGGAAGAAAATACTAATGTCACTAAGGTGGATGATGCAGGTGGTCCAAAAAATATAGAGAAAGAGTCCAAAGAGACTTGAGACACTGGGGATGAACAACGGAACCCCAGAGGAAATTCACAAGAACAGTCTTTGGCAGAAAGGCCACCCCTGCCACCACCACAATGGTTGGTGGATTCTTAAAAGAGGAAGGCCCCTATAGAAACAAAGGTCCATCTCTCCCTAGCTGAGATGATGGCACAAGCACAATGGGCTCCAAAATAAAAGATGGCCTGGACCCTCCATTCCCTTCAGACTGATCTGGGCGGAGATACATTTGCGGTAGTTGCAACACCTCCCTCAGAGATAGTGTTAGAATAGTCCCAAAGGATAACTAAGAGGGGAGGTGAATTAGTTATCAACTAATTTAATTCTTTTATGTTATTAACTCCAAAATACAATAAATTAAATGCACATTCAGATAACACAATAGACAACACCACAATTTGATTATGGGGAAACCAAATGGTAAAAACCCCAGTGGGAATTAACACCCACAATGAACCATACTTGTTTATAATAATCCCTGTTAGAAGATCTTGCAACCCTGATAGGAGTTGTTCTTTACAATGCAATAAGTATAGTGACCTGGTTAAGGGTCTGACCCTATTAGGAGTCTTTTACAAATAACCTTGTTAAGGGTGAGGACTCACTATCCAAAATCTCACTGCTTCAATGGTCAAGGCAACAACCTTCTATAGAATAGACATGCACTATATCCAACAATGAACTATAGAGTAGACCTACTGTCTTGATCAGTTCCAATGTATTATAATCTTCCATTTCTTCTTCACATAGATCCTTGATGAATGAGACACATCGATATTTTGCTCTGTACTTTTTCTATCTCTTTTCTTATCATTCACACTTAGGGTTTCACAAATGAACTACTATAAGTATCTTCCTCAAAGTATGAGATCATGGGACCTGTTAGGAAAATCTTCATAACATCCTTGTCAGCTTAACTAACCACGCAAGCATAATTACAACCATGAAATATAAACTGAAAAGACATGACGCTTCACAAAGTCGGCCTCACCAAATTAACTCTAACATTGCAATCTTGTTGAAACATGTTTGGTGCCTTTAGATAACTATATACAACTCATAACTAATATTGAATATACACATGCATATCCTGAAGATACGCACAACTCAAGAACCAATGTAACACGTTGGCTGTGTACAGACAAACTCCAAAAAATGTAACTGTCGTTAACATAATTACACAACACAACTGAAACTTCATATCTGAGTCTACGTGTATGAAAAAACATAACCAACATGTCTACAACATGAATATAACCACACAAGGCTTGATAACATCATTTTGATAAGTAAATACAAAATACTATTGTATATTATATGTTGTCATAAATGACAAACATAAAAACAACTAGCTGCCAGAAGTAAATCTCTAACAATCTCCCCCTTTGACATTCATGGCAACATATGATATTAAAAACATCTTCAGCACATGGTGTCTTCTTTCTTTTTACTATCTTCTCAATATCCTCATCAAATATTCCTCTACTCTTCTTCAACTCCTTTGTCTGTGCTTATACACCCCTAGAGTATATGCTCCCCCTTACTATATACTCCCCCTTTGACATAAATGGAAAAGGGAGCCATAAACAATTAGGCAGAGGCACTACTCCAAAAGTAGAGTAGTCAACCATTCATTAGGGTCTGTGCAGGATCATGGTATGCCAAAAAGTGGCGATGCGAAAAAAATCATTTTTTCACTCGTCCAAAAGTACACCCAAAAGTTTGTTGACTTTTGAGTAGGCCTAGGTGTCAGTACACCTGGTCAAGCCAAAAGCCAAAGCTAAAGCTTTATCGGATATCCGATATTCATCAGTAATAATATATTGTTGCCCGCGGCTGCGTTCAACATTTTCATTGTGAAAACGTTGAACGCAGCGAAGCCAAGCCAACAAAATCATATTAATTATTACAAAGATATAATATAATTTATATTTCTACATATCCTAATTATTATAAAACTTGTTTAGTATTAATATATAAAATAAATATACTAATTAATAAATTTAATAATTATATATTACAATCGACAATTGAGAAGATTACCTTTAAAATATAAAACAATAAATGATTTTGTTTAGAACAAAAATATTATATATTATTATTAATCTAGAATCAATAATAAATTGATTTAATTACATTTTTATATCTTTACTTTTACAGGATTTTTAAAACCCTAAATTTAATTATATTTTTTCATTACTAATTCTTTAGATAATAAAAGGATATATTTTCATTCTTGCTTTCATTGTACAACACATCTCAATAAAATTAATTAAATTAAACATTTTCTGAAAAATTGCCCATGACTCAATATTGCCTGTAATTAGGATGAAACATTATTTTTTCAGGACTTGACAAGAAAATAGCAACGCCGCCGAGCAAGGCACTTGGAACCCTTTTGTTTCTACCAAAGCTTTTAGAATTAGGTTCTTCATTCTTTCATTTTTTTTCCAATACGAATTTGCCATGGCAGAGTGGTGTGTTTTGAGGATTGCAGGAAAAACAATTGTTGGTAGCCATGACTGCCAGTTTGAATCCATGGGCAGAAGAATTTTCTCCTCCTCCACAATACCCTCTGATTTGGTTTTCAATTTCAAGTTTCACTAATTATAGGTCTTATAATTTCAAATTGCTTGCTAAAATTTTAATTTTTCTAAAGGCTTTGCATAAATGAATCTATTTTCGATGGAAGAGACACAACCCTTCTCTCAAGACCTGCAATTGTTAATTATATATCTCCAATAATTTCTCTATTGGGAAGCATCCATCCATCCATCCTGCTATAACAAGGTGTGAATACATGAGAATCATTTTGTATAGTGTATGGGGTGGGTATTGTTGGTTAACAGTTTGTCCTCCCGTTAGATTTGTAATCTCTGACTCTTTTAGCACACAATGGTGAGAGAACAAAAGGATGTCACCAACAAATGGGTCAGTGTATGTTATCTATCACTGCCCTCTAAATTGACAGGTACAGCTCCCTGATTGTGTTTGTTATGTAATGAATGTGTCTTTTTATCGATCATCAGATTTTATTCCTTGTATGATTTAACCAAATTACTTGTAGGCACAAGCAATTCAGGCAAGGATAATGTGAAGATAATCTACAACCTTCAATAGAATGCTGATTATAGATCATCAGAAAGACTACCTTCTAACTAAACATGCCTATTCTAAGAATGCATGTTCTACTGTGGAGAATAGAAGCAGAATCATATACAGACAGAAAATAGAATTTATTAGATTGCAACTACCAATCATGAAATAGAATTCAAGTAGAAATTACAGCTCCATATACAATTGTACTTTCTATTCTGATGCACCTAAATTACTGAATGAACAGCAGAAGAAATACATGACAAGCAAATAGAATTACTTTCACTGCAATCACAGACATGAAATAGAATCCAGCATGCAACTACGGCTTCACATATGACCGTTCTATCTATTCAAAATGCAAATGATTCACTAAAGTGGAGCAACAAACATGAGACAAAGGCTCTATAAATAGAATCACTTCTGCTTCATTAACAAGTTTGTTGACCCTTACATTGATTTCCTTCACAGTATTTATAGTGTTTACATACAATCATTCTTCTAAGACCCAATGACCTTCCCTCTTCTTCGAATACAAAGAGACAGAATGCAAAGAGAATGACTTTTTGAATCTGAGATCTCGAACAGTCACTATAGAATCTGAAACTCTTCATCTCCAACCAGCATTATCGAGCTAAATCCATTGGGCCACGGAGTCGAATAACTGCTTATGTTTTTCACCTGTTTGATGCTATTCGGTTTTGATTTTAACCTCAAATGGTATCGAGAATCCTCATCTTTATCTTGAACTCGGGCCTTTAATGCAATTGGTAGAAAATCCCAAATCTGCTTCTCCATTGTGGAAAATGGGAAAAGTGCTTCTCCTCGCGGAGAATTGGAAAAGTGCTTCTCCTCGCGGAGAATGAGAAAAGTGCTTCTCTGGTGGAAAATGACCATCTCACTTCTCCATTGTGGAAAATAGAAAAAGTGCTTCTCCGGTGGAAAACTGGAAAAGTGCTTCTCCTGGCGGAAATCTGCAACTTGACTTCTCTTCAGTGGAAAACTGGAAAAGTGCTTCTCCACTTAAAGCACATGTTTTATTTGATCTCTTAAAACAATAATATTCCCTTTTAATACATCGGGCCCACCTTACTATAACTAAGCTTGCAGAAAATCACCTGAGGGGTGCGAAATCCGCACAATGCAAAGTTCCTCTTGGCGAAAAATCACCAAAGAGGTGCGAAACCCGCAAAGTGTAAAAATCTCCTTTGCGAAAAATCACCCGACAGGTGAAAAATCCGCACAAGGCAAAGTCCTTCTTTTCTGCCTTTGCGGAAAATTACCTTCCTAGTGAGAATTCCGCCAAGGAGAAGATGATTCCTGAAATCCCACCGAGCTTGTTCTGGCTCATTCCTTAACCAAATTGCTCGCCGTTTGTTGCATTAGGATCGTTGAGACCTGTAGAATCAATCCATGCCAGTCTTCGATCTCTGCCTGAGAAAGAACATCATTTGGAGCACAAATCTTTGCCGAGTTGGGATCTAAAACCTACCCAAATATGAAGAGACCTTAGAACAACCCGCCCGGCTAAGAGAAGGAAAGGCAATGACAGGGAAACCCGACAAAGATAGCCTACCTAAGAAAGTCTTAGACCTAGACTCAGATTGACCAGACTGACTCCAAGAATGCCAAAAAAAGGGGGTGACTGAAAGTTAGACAACAGGTATATGGCATGGAGAAAGAATGTGGGGAATGGGGTGCAAATTCTTTTGTTTTTAGCCATTGCCGTAGAGCCTGATGTTGCTTTCTTGTGCATGGAGGCATGTCCCTATGACAATTAAAGACTGTGATTCAGTAAGTTTATACTTCTGTAGTAACGATAGATGGGTGTTGAACAAGAACAAATAGCAGATCACATGTCCTTAAACCCTACATTAAACACCATTCTTAATGCAAAAGGTTTATCCTTCCTTAAAATTTATCCTTTGTATTGGGAAGATAATGTTCATTGCTCATCTATCACAAAATTCATTTATTGTATACTAAATGTGATTATACTTTGTACGACATGAGCGGATTTTGTTTATGTGAACAAATTTAGAAACATAATGAAAGAATGTATTCTCCTTTGCCATCTTTTCGGTTCGCGCTGCATTTAATAAAAATCGCCGCAGTAAATAATGTGGAGTGTGCGACATTCCTCTCTCAACAACAAGAGACCAAGCAGTGTTTATTACTTTATTACTTCAAGAGAGTTTTAACGCGGAGCTGTCAGAAAATATAATGGCCATCCTTGCAGTCATACCGATGCAAGAGGAATGATTTATGACTATTTCTCCTAATTCTTTTATTGCCATGGGAAAAAAGGCTTGAAAAAATAGTACAATATCTAAGTGTGAGATTTTAGCATAAATTATGTCTTTCAGAACATATAAAAAAATATGTAAGAATACTAGCAATTGAATTTTGGTGTGAACTGGTTATGTTGAAGGTAAGTATAAAATGTGTTATATACCAGTGGAGCATATCAGATATCTGATAATATTGGATATTCGATATTATCAAATGTCTGATATCTCTCGCCCAAATTTGGATTCAAGTTTTTCATTTTCATCCTATTTTGAATGTTTATTTTAGTTATGTATTACTATTTTGTTTAAAAAATATTAATATTAATATTATTATTATATTAATATTAATATCATATTAATATTATATATTTATCTCTCTCTCTCTATGTAGGAACTCTAGAGAGAGAGAGACCCCTTAAGACACACTTGAGCATTCAAATGGGTTAAAAGGGGTCATGGGGTCTTCCTAGGGGTCCTAGTACGCCTTATCACATATTAGGACCCCTAGGAAGACCCCATGAC
>MU227170.1:811877-825339 GCA_018584345.1 Thuja plicata
TTTTGTTTACTAGTAGCGTCATCTCTTGAGAGGTCTTTTAGAGAGGGAATAACAACTTCTTGTGTGGCTATCTCAAAGATGTCAAAACCAACACACTGTAAATGTGTTATCATTTTGTTCTTCCAATTCATATAATTTTCTCCATCGAACTTAGGACTCTCTTTTCTGAAGTATGCCATTTAATCTACCTTAAGATGTTAAGCTTCTTCTTCAAGACACTTGGCTCTGATACCAATTGTTAGAATAGTCCCAAAGGATAACTGAGACGGGGGGTGAATCAGTTATCAGCTAATTTAATTTTTTTATATTATTAACTCCAGAATACAATAAAGTAAATGCACATTCAGATAGCACAATAGACAACACCACAATTTGGTTACGGGGAAACCAAATGGTAAAAACCCCGGTGGGAATTAACACCCACAATGAACTATACTTGTTTATAATAATCCCTGTTAAAAGATCTTGAAACCTTGTTAGGAGTTGTTCTTTACAATGCAATAAGTATAGTGACCTGGTTAAGGGTCTAACCCTGTTAGGAGTCTTTTACAAATAACCCTGTTAATGGTGAGGACTCACTATCCAAAAGCTCACTGTTTCAATGGTGAAGGCACCAACCTTCTATAGAAAAGATATGCACTATATCTGATGATGAACTGTAGAGTAGACCTACTGTCTTTATGAATTCCAATGTATTGTAATCTTCCACTGCTTCTTCACATAGATCCTTGATGAATGAAACACACTGATATTCTTCTCTGTACTTTTTCTATCTCTTTTTTTATCATTCACACTTAGCGTTTCACAAATGAACTACTATAAGTATCTTCCTCAAAGTATGAGATCATGGGACCTGTTAGGAAACTCTTCATAACACCCTTGTTGGCTTAACTAACCATGTAAGCATAATTACAACCGCATAATATGAACTGAATAGATGTGACGCTTCACAAAGCCGGCCTTACCAAATTAACTCTAACATTGCAATCTTGTTGAAACATGTTTGGCACCTTTAGATAAATATCTATAACTCATAACTAATCTTGAATATACACATGCATATCCTGAAGATAGGCGCAACTCAAGAACCAATGTAATATGTCGGCTCTGTACAGACAAACTCCAGAAACTGTAACTGTCATTAACAAAATTACACAATGCAACTGAAACTTCATATCTGAGTCTGCGTGTGTGAACAAAACATAACCAACATGAATATAACCGCACAAGGATTGATAAAATCATTCTGATAAGTAGATACAGAATACTATTGTATATTATATGTTGTCATCAATGACAAACATACAAACAACTAGCTGCCAGAAGTAAATCTCCAATAGATAGATGCGGCAATGGCCAGGGCCGAGGACTATACAATCATAGAGGTACCTCTGGGGAGGAGGGACAAGCAGGGACAACTGGACCTGCTCAGAGAAGCTAGTCAGGTTATCAAAGCCTGGTATGACAAACAGGCATCGAAGTTGCAAGAGGAAAGGCAAAAAAATTAAAATCTCCTCAGGCTTCTCACAGAGCTTGTGCAGCCACTGGCAAAGATCTGTCTGAAGGCATCCACCTCTGATCCACCACTTCCACAGGGTGATATGGATGCCCTCCAGACCATGAAGAAGAAGGGGCAAGTTGTGGACGGCTGGATGGATGAACAAATCAAGGCCATAAGGAAATTTTTAGAGGCATCCCTCCCGGACCTTTACTTGGCCAATAATATCTTGGGCCAAGTAACCAATGCCATCATCACATGGGAAGGATATTTAGAAAAGTATGAAGGGTGGAGGACCGGATTGGATGAATTCATCTGCTCCGGAGACAAGGCCATCACAGAGGCAAGCATTTTGGGAGAGGAATCATTCAAATTCTTCTGGGCCCAATACTCTAGACTTGGCCTCAAAGTTGAGGTGTGCAAGCAACTGGTTATGACCTTAAGGGAGAAAGTAACTATGGTTCAGTATCCTTTGGACATGCTTAAATAATTCATAATAAGGGTTTCACAAGTTAATCCCTTCACCACTGGAACTTGCACCCAGGAGGACTATGTCCTTAGTAAATATGATGAGCTGATGGAGTCCCTGTATCAGGCTACTGGGGACTTTGACGGAAGGAAGCTATCAAGGATAACTAAAATAATACTCTAGGCTCATGACGCCGTAAAGTTAGTGGATGAATTCCAGAATGGGGCTGGATAAATTGAAGAGAAGTTCAAGGTTGTCCACAATCGGTGGAGTGGCATCAAAGACATTGATGAAGATGACATTAGCCAAGTTTTGGAGGCATTTAAGAACTGCAAGGGACAATAAAGTTCTCTGGATTTTGGGGATATTCACCAGCAGGGTATAAGTTTTAACATTCTTTATTCTTTGAGCGTAAGCTCCTGGATCCCAGAGTCCCAGATCCAACAGTTTTGTATTATTTTGATGACCCGCGTCTAGGTTCCCCAGAGCTGACCAGTCATTATCAGACAGGTAATAAGTATGTCAGAGGGTAGATGATCCTGGTAAGGTATGTCAGTTGGAGGGATGACTCTGACATTTGGTCTTCCCAAGGTGCCGCTCCAGCATTAAATACCTGGTGCATTGAAGACAGCGAGCCACTTTTGCATTGATGAGGCATGTAGCCTTGAACCCCAGGAAATCAGATTTCTTCTCATCTTACTCTGGCACTCTTCTCGAGGCTGATTCTTCTGTTCTCTTCTCTTGTCTTCTACTGCTGATCTGTCAAACCTCTGTTCTTTTTGAGGTTGTTGTAAAGTGGTGCAGGTAGTACCGACCACTGGATATTATATTTTATTATTGAGTGTATAGTTAGATTAGGTTAGTTCTAGGGAAACCTTTTATGTATAAATAATAAGTTCGACCTCATTCCAAGGGTCGGAAAAATTGATGATTTTGCAGTCCATACTTTTAGCACTTCAGTATTTTTCATTTCTTGTAGTTACAGAGCTCAATGCTCGGTAGTTCTTAGTATTTCTCAATAGTTAGATGCTCTCTTGGAGCCATTATTGTACACACCAATGCTGCTGGAAAATTGTTAATGAAGAAGGAAGGATTCTCACAATGACATTGTTGGTGTCTTGATCTCAGAGTTAACTCTCTTTTGTGTTGTATGTTTCTGATGTCCCTTGCTATTGAACATGTATGAATCGTTGGTTCTGTATGTGTTTAGTATTTAGTATAGTCCATTAGAGCATGGTCGATGTTTTAAATGTATTTGCTTAACTATAAGTAGAATGAATACACTCTCACCCTGGCATATCTTTTGAAGTTTGTTTGATAATCCAAGTGCTTGTAGGAAACCCGAACTTACCGAAATCTCTGGAGAAGATGAGAAAAGAAAACTAGCTATCCCCCCCAAACAAAACAGTCACACGCCCAACTTAGCTCCTGCACTGTCGAGACCCAACTCTTAGGTGCTTGAAGGCCTAGAGAATTTATTCTCCGGAATCCCTTTACAGGTGAAGTTGGCCGGTACTCTGGTACCCGGTGACAACTTACATCTATTGGCGAGGTTGGTCACAAAGTCCCGTCAACAATATACAATCTCAAAATTGTTGATACAGATCTATTAAGTTGATACAAAATATATCACCTCAATGTGAATGATAATACCTTCTTCTCTATTCTTCTCAGTAGCCTTGCCTTAGTTTTGTTAACTAATTTTCGCAATGTGGTCTCTGTCCTTGAATCCCTTATCTGATATCTGATGTACGTAGTATGGAAGCTACTTGATCATTTCTTGATCAACATACTTAACAAAATTTAACATCTATACATTTATATATCAAATGATGTGACCTAATTAGGGTTATACAATTACATCCTTACCCTAAGATCAATGGTTTACATAATTTACCTTGATCATCTACACATAGGAGACATAAACAATTAATATTGTAAATTCGTAATTAATGTCCTCCTCGATCGTGTAAACCGTTATCTAGGTCAGGTCAAAAGTTGTTACTTAGAATAATGTGTCATAAAAAACTTTTATGTGGACTCTGTTCCACTTGGTTAATGTTGTTCCTCGGTTCTCGATGTATACTGTGTATCTCTGTTATACTGGTGTTCAATTACGCTTGTGTAGCTTGGTGTTGTCTGTGCTCGATATAGTTTGTTTACTCGGTTATCACTGTACTCGGTTAACTTTGGGCGTGATCACTACTCTTAGTTAACTTTGTACTTTGGTGATATATACTGACTATCTTGTGTTGAGTCTATCACCGACTGTCCACTATGTCTGCTTGATAACTAATGACAACTTTAATGTGCAATTGGAGTAACAATATCTATAGTATATTTTAATGCTTAGTTAGTTCAAGTAATAGATATAGAATTAAGATTTATAATTATACAATCTACATGCTCAACTATACTCAACAAGAAATGTAATTTTTTCAAGGCATTTTTTCTTATTATATTTCCTTGATTAATAATAATAAAATTGAACATTTGTACTGTTATCATTTACACAATTTTGAATCATAATAATAAAAATATTTTATTTTTATTTATATCAAGAAATCCTACTTCAATTCAAAATATAATTTAAAAATAAATACTAATCACCACAATAAATTAATAAATTATATTTCAAATAAATTATAATATTATAAAACAAAACATAAAACTACAATATTTATAGCATAATATATTAAACTAAGCAAATTAAAACAACAAATTAAAAGCAACACTATTTACTATACAAAACTTATTTTTTTATAGATTAAAAATGGTCTTTTCATTTTGAACTCTAATAAATATTAAGGGCAAATTGTGGAGCTAGTGGCCCATGATTATTATATTTTACTGCTTAATTTTTAGCAGCGATCATAAATAGCAAGTTTGAATGAAATTATTAATAATAAAATTTAAAACTAGAATTTAGAGAGAAAATGTAGGGGAAAAAAAGAGGAGGGAAAGAAACATGTGAAGTCACCTAACATTTTTTCAATAAGCAGTTGCTGCTTATTTTCAGCCCCCCAAGGACACACCAACAGCTTAAATTTAAGCAGAAAATGCACTTAAACAACGGGATAAGGACATGGGATAAATGTGCAAACAAAACTTTGCAGTGGAAAAAAAGCCGATATATTAAAAGTAAGAATTCAACAAAAAAACCTTATGAAAAGCAAGTTTTTTCTTGATCCAAATCTGAAATCTTCCCTGTTTTGACACAATCGTGAAAAGTGTTGAGGTATATTGCTCTTTATGTTGAAAATTGCCCGCCTAAATTTTAAAGTGCCTGAGCTTCTGAGGTGATAGAAAAAGGCTTTGAGAAGTTAACAAGTCCTGAAGCAAAGGTATCGCGCATAAACATAAAATTGTAAGATAAAACGAAATTTTGCCGTCGACAATCCGAAAAAGTTTTCGACGCAAATAAGAAATTTGCCGCCGAGCATTTATTTAATTTCGCTAGACTTCTGTATTTTTTAGATAATCAAGCCTTTTGATAGCACTAATTTCTTAGGTGAAGTTTCCATATAGTTTTTACGCGTTACTGATTTACACAGATTTGCTCGCTTTAACACACTTTAAATTCTGAGTTTTAGGATGTATCTGATATTTCGTACGTCATTTGAACAATGTCTATACAGGGAGCTCTGGCATGATTCACGGGCAAATTCACTCTCGTGTTAATATTAACTCCAGATTGCTGTTTTTTATGAAATTGAACATAACAAAACCAGAGATATTTAAAACTTTTGCTTGTCAACAAATAATATGTATGTGGACATTATAGATATGTACTTCCCTACTATTATGTTGGATTTTGCAAAACACTCGTCAAAATCCTCTCGCACAAGGTTTCTATATCTCCTCCTTCACATCTGCAAACAATTTTGACTGCAAAGCAAATGCAAGATAATAGCCTTGTTACCATTTCAAATGAGCGCTGAAATTCGCTTAAAATGAGAAGGGGAAAAAATTAACCGAATTGTAAAGAATAAGGGGGAAATTGCAGTTATTACGCCATGCAAGCATAGGAAACTCTGATCGTCCTCTGGGAACCGTCAGAATGTATGCCACTGCCTGGAAAAATATTTCAGTCAATAAATCCTTTTCCCTAACCAAAATCGAGGCTAATAACACGGCTATTTACCAGAATTGCAGCCGCAGCAACAATTTCGGTTGACAGAATAGTAGAAGAAAGATCTTCCGACTCGTACATGATATCAAGAACATCTAAGCATACACTGGACTTGAGATTTTTCGCGGAGACCGCTGTATTCCTGCAGCCAAAGCGGCATTGAAAGTCCTACCATACGTTTCCGTGTGACCGAGCTCCAACATTTGTTAGAAAAGCCCTAGATTAAAATAGAATTTTACCTGAACTGTATAAGCAAATCCTCGAGGCGCATGAAGATTATATTGCCGGTTCTAAGATTAAAATCTATTGTCTGTATTTAATTTTATTTATTAGTACGGTTACAGATATAAATTTTAATTGTTTCAGAAAATAAAGCGAGCGGAAACGCTGTTTATTTTACGATTTACCTTCATAAACACAAGTTCCTGCAAATATAACAAATTTATTCAGAGTGACAGGCAAATTGCACAAATTAGTTCAAATTAACGCATTTTTTGTTTGTATAAAAGTGTAAATGCTTTCAAATCTCACAGCTTCAATAAAGTCTCTGGTGGTGAAATGCTGCTCTGTGATGAGTTCGTCGGCTATTGTTTTGAGACTGTCTACGAATATTGGTCTCGTTTCATGAATCTTTACAAGGAAACACAAACAATCAGAGAAATATACGGTTACGCGGAGTAAAACTAAGAAATAGGGTTAAAGCAAGGAATATTGCCTTGCTTGCAATCCAAACAGAAATCAGAGCAAATAGTTGTAGATTGCTTTCTTTGCAAGGTTCGATCCAACGAATTTCTCGATCATTTTCCCAACGCCCGCCGCGGCTGTGAAAATAGGAAGAACCAAATAAATTAAACGATATTTCATAAAATAAAAACCAGAACATTAAATAATCGAGTTGAAATGCAGACAAGAAAAAGATTTAAGATGAATGTGAATTAAATCGGTAAATACGCAGATAAAGCTCTTAGGAAACGGTCTCCGAAAAAGGATAAAGCCGTGTATTTTGTAAGCGGACTAATTCGAAGTTCCTGAGAAGCAAAGCTATTCAAGATTATTGAGACGTCTTATTATGAATAAAGATGGATTTATTGCAATGTTATGTCATTTACCTTTGTAATATGTATGAGAAAACCTAGTGCTGCTCTTCGATAAAAAGAAGCTGGCGACGACATGAACTGCTCCTTTTTCTTCTTCTTACAATTACGCTTTGGCAATTCGCACTCTGCATCTCCACGTTCCTTTCCTTCCACTATTTTTATTCAGTCCACAAAGTTTGCGCTATTTCATATCTTTTTATATTTGATGTAAGATATCTTTAAGCACACGAGTTTCTATCTCATTTCTCTTCGAAGAAGCAGCTTTACCGATGATAATTTTCATTGTCTTCAAATATGAATGTTTCAATATTCTATATACATTGCTATTCTCGTTGTCTAGGTAAGGAAATGAAAACAAATTTCACAATTGTAATGCAAATTGTTTCTAGGATTACAATGTGTAAAAATTTTGTTTTTAATGGACTTTTTTTAATCACATTGAGTAATTTATTACTAAAATAAAAAATATACATTATTTATTGTGTTTTTATGTGGTTGTTCTAGTGTTCTATATGTCATTGTTAGTCTTGTGATTTAGAGAATGAAAATATTTTAATATTATTCATTACTTCTCACTATAATTGTCCAAATATCCTATATATCATTGCAAGTAATGAAAACATTTCAACATTATTCAATATTCCACTATACAATTGTTCCAATACCCTATATATCATTGCTACATTTTTTGTTTACTTCTATGTAAGGAAAAACATTTCAACATTAATATTCTGATTAGAAAAATCGGGGGAGGACATGAACCCTTATAAAAAAATGCAAAAGGCAGAAGAGAAGGGGACTCACAAGATGCGAGACCGCCCAACATAAAACTAGAAAACTAATCAGAACAAAACAAAAGATACAACAAGCACAATTGTTGAAAATAAAATGACTTCAAGAGTAGAGCCTAAAGACAAGGGGGCTTAACAACCTTCCAGTTCTTCTTGAGCTCCTTTAGCAGATTCAAGAAGGACCCTTTTTTTATTACCATGTTCAGAAGCCATAGATCCATAACCAAACCGGATGTCATCTCATTCATTTTTCTCTTAGCTCGTTTGTGCTCTAACTCCTCTTGAAAAAAATAAAAAGAGCTAGAAGTGTTGGTCATCATTTCTTCTCTAAAATCTACAACCTCTTTCAAGTTTCTTTTGAGGTCTTCCTAGTTTTTTTAATACTAGCAATGGCATAAAAGATCTCTTTCTTTTTCTCCTCATGAGGCACACGCTCATGGAGTTCTCGAATCCTCTCCTCAATATTCACCCAATTATTGAGCCTATTGGACAAGTTGTTAGTCACTTCCCAAATCCTCTCATTATGCAAAACCTTAGACCGATCACCAACACGAGTGTCTGCTTCGACCAAGGTCTTAATGTTGGTCTCAATGAGAGGGGGGGTGAATCACACCAAATCAAACTTAAACACGTAAAACTTATCTCACTGATTCACTTGGTAGAACTGAATACAGTAATAACCGACTTACCAAATAACTTAACAACTTAAACAACCATACATCTCATAATATGTAAATCAATCATTCAAACTCAGTTAACACCAGATTTAATGAGGAAACCCAATATGGGAAAAACCCTCTATGGGAATTGTGACCCACAATAAAAATGTACCTTTCTAAAGTATGCTCAGTTAAGAACTTATCATGTTAAAGATTACAAACACATTTTCTAGATGTGACTCTGTTAAGGGATTTACCTCAGATCAGTTAAGATCTTCACCCTGTTAGGAGTGGCCTTGCTAGAGGACTTTAAACACTCTTTTGGAATGTCACCTACATCTAGGATTTACAAATAGGAATGTTAAATCCACTCGGTTAAGAGTTTTTCTCTGTTACAAATGCTAATAAGCAATAATAAAACTTTGATCTATAAATATAGAAACTATCTTTTTCTTGGTTCAGATCCTTTATGTTCACATGAATACTGGCATCAAATACTCCATTTGTCTCTGCTTTAGACTATAGATTCTGCTCTTTCTGCTTTTCTATTCTTCTTGGTAACTCTGTTCTTCAGCTTCTTCTGCTTCTTAATTTAACTCGCCAGCATCTCTGTCTCTGTTTATTTCTCATCATTTATATAGACAAAATTTTTTCTCTTAATCTCCTTTCTTAGGTTTTCCATCATTTGTGCTTAGTCATTCGATCATCTTCTTCATAAATCTTAACTCGGTAAACCGTTTAACTTTTACCTCGTAACTTAAACTTTTCTTGGAAATCTAATAATTAGGTTTAAACGCTTGATCTTTGCCTTAGATCTTCTCATTGAATTTTCTTTCTCGTAGATCTTCTAACAAACTTCCTTTAATGCTTAATAACATCCAGATCATCATAGCTTCATATTAAATTTGATCTTATCATTATTTTCAATCAATATCTTATACTTGGTAATTTTCTTTGCAACTCGGTAACTAACTTCATTCATTGCTCAGTGCCTAACTCATTCTCGGTTCTCAGTAACTAAAACCGACAAACACAACTCTATACCAACTGACTTTGTCTAGCTCAGTAGAGTAACTCTTTTAAGTCATAACTTAACTCTTTGCGATTTATGACTTAATCAATCAAGTGTATCGGTTTAATAACATCAAATATATAGTAGAAAACAATTATATCAACATTACTTCATCATTGTCTGATCTATATTTGTCACCCATTTAACTTCTCCTTCTTATGATATGATAACTCAATAAAAATCAATAAATAAATTGCTTGAAATTAGTGACAAAATAATAATTGATCTAACCATTTCTACAAACATGTATACCTATTATCACTCAGTCTTCATTATCTCCATCAGTTGATCAACACTCAATCCTATTGATTTTATTTTTGGTTGTATGTAGTTGAGCTAGCAACCACTTGGTAATCTCATTTTGTTTATTGTAGGCAGCAAAAAAATTTGTTAACTGTATCCAAAACTTTCATAAATTATGGTGAATCAACCTCCTTAAAAGATGGAACAAGGGAGTATAGAGGAGTAGCAGGCTTAGGAAAATAGGGCTTGGGAAATGTGATTTTTATGCTTTAAGGGGGATTTCTTAGGGGTTCATTTTGACTCAATATTCTAGGAATCAAAAGATCCATACAAAATTTCAATAGCCTCTTGTTACACCACGATCTTATCCTTAGCCATGTTGCCTCAGTAACCCTTGTAGCAGAAATAGGGTGTATTTAGACCAAATGAGGAGGCCCCTTTATACTCATTAGGATTAGAAATATTGACAATGAGAGTGACATTCATGGAGGTAGAAAGGTTAGGCCCAAACTAGAGGAATAGCTTAGAAATAAAAATTAAATAGTCTATAAATAAGCTTTTGATGAAGGGGAATCCCACTCTAAACCTTAGTACTAGCCACTAACCCTGGGACAAAGAATAGAAAATCCAAAGGGAAAATTTTTGTTTGGCACCATGGAGAAAATGATTTAACATCATAAAAAAATAGGAGTAGAATCGTTTGAACCTACCATCTAGCGTGATTTACTTCATGAGGACCAATGCCACATCCTTCCATTCCCTTAGAAGATCTTCATAGTTAATCTGTTAGAATTCATAGAATTCAACCACCAAGATCCACTGCATGCAAAATAACCTATTACAAAAGCAAAGCTTGGACACAAAAATGTTCTGAAAGATAAAATATTCATTCATAGAGGGAATACAAAATACAAAGAGATCAAACCTTAAAAAGGTGATCTAAATCCTATAGGGGAAAAATCTAGGCTGCATAAGGGTGCCAGCAAGAAGTTGAGTCCACTTTTTGGGCAAAAAGTGGAAGTGTTTTTCCTGTTTTTCAAATTTTCTGTCAATTGATGTCAAAATTTGAGGCACTTAGAGATTGAATCTCAGAGAACTCAACTAATAGAAAATGTAGTTCTCAGAGTCTAGTTTTCAAATATGTAATTTTTTTTAATACCCACATGGTATAAAATACATTTTAGTAGGCATTGTTAAAAACCCCTTTTTCAAAATGCCTATTTCAGGACCATACCGCACACGTGTACGACCACCCTATTTTGAAGTAAATAAATTAACTTTTGTAAATCCTTCTGGGGAAAGATACCTAAAACATCAAAGATTGATGAGAATATTTTTGCTTTTTTTTGTTGTTTTTATTTTTTTTATTAATTTTTAATTGACTATAAAGTACATTTTCGAAACCTCTGGTTACGGCCACCAGAATTTGATGAAAATTTCACTTTTTTTTTAAATTTTTTTTATTTTTATTTTGAGGTAAATTCTATTTATATTGATGTCATATAATTCATTTTTTCAAAAACATAAAATAAAAAAAGTTATTAAAATTTTAGTTAACCTTACTATTTCAACTTTAGGTACTACTTTGGCATAATAAATATTTTATAAATACTAAAATTAGTAATATCACTACAAAAGTTTAATTTTTATAATTTGTACAATATGAATTGAAATAGGTTTTCGTTTCGTCAAAAAATTTATTTGGGAAAACCTCTAAAAGATTACGAAAAAGCATAAATTGTATATATCAATGCCTTAGCCATATTTTTGCAAAGTCAAGCACAAGCTTAGTGGGACCAAGCCTGTCCCGAACCAAAAACCAGGTTGCAGGTACTGTTCCCGCTCCTAATTTTTAGAAACGGGCACCCATTTTTTGAAATTTAAAAAATAGGTACCCGTTTTGTTTTGGACCGTTGAAATAGAAATGGGCACCCATTTAATAAACGACGCCCATTTTATAAATGAGTGCCCATTTTTTTTAAATAATGGGTGCCCGTTTTTGAAAGAGTCGTTGGAGACAAAAGAAAAAAAACTAACTGTGGACCTTATCTCAATGATTTCCGAGTATTCAATCATTTCTATGACATTGATATAGCATAAAGCATTTTTTAACCTACATTCTCTTTTTTTGTCTTGTTCTAGATTTGAAAAGAAGGGATTAATTTGAATTCAAATTTTAGTGCAAACATGGGATCAAAGCAACACAGAAAGAGACAAAGAAAGGTTGTGACAGCTGATGAGGTTGCAGTAAATAGAGAGAAGGAGACAAAATGACAACGAGAAAGAAGAGAGATTTCAAAAACTAAAAAAATCCTAGAGCATCGAGTTCAACAATCATTTCAGAAGAGGAGAAGAATGAGGACACCATGATGGCTGCAGAGGTTGAAGAAGAAAATACAATAGGAGAAAATTCAGATGCATTTTCTAATCAAGTGTTGGATACAAGTATGTCTTCACGGCCAAATGAAACTTATTCTGAAAAATAACTTGATCTTTTTGTATTAGCGGGTTACTCTTTAAAACATTTAGATTTTCTTCCTGAAAATAGAGTAACATATTATATTGCACATCAAAAACCACAAATTAGTAATGTTAATCATAATGATAAAGGAACTGAATGTCAAACCCCAATTGAAAGTGAAATTCAAACCCCAATTGAAATCAAAAATCAAACGACAATTGAGATCAACAATGTGGATGTAGACATACAAACACCAATTGAGAAAGAAACCCCCAAAAATGATAATGAAATGAATGAACAATTTCAAATTAAAAGTGATGTGCTAGACAATCTGCTTGGTCTGGTTTCATGGAGATAGATTAGGACACACGCAAGTAAATTGTTTAGAGAATTTTTTTAGAATAAGAAATTTGGGTTTCAATGTCAATTAATGTTACAACTAATTAAAATGACTAAAAGGCGAAAAGTGATGAAGAGGTTAGGCATTTATGTGAAACCTAAGAAGGATGAGTCTCTAAAACAAGTTGTATCAACTGTTGCTAGTGCATTTGACACAATCGAAAGGAAAAGTCATTCTAAAGATAGGAATGTGGCACGACGAGAAATAATAACAGCTTTAGTAAACAAACTACTTGTGATAAAAGAATGATGACCAAACATAAGTGGATATCTTAATATTCATCGTAAAACTTTAGCAAGAGTTGTAAAGAGAAGAGATAACTTTGAAAGTGATCCGGAAAACCATTTGTGGAGCTTTAGTGGCAGACTCCCAAGGTCTGACATGAAACTTACTGGTGAAGTCAAAACTTTGATTAAAATTTTTTGGCATGATAATACAAGAGTATCACCTAATGCTAGAGAGATGTTCTTAAATTAAGAGTTGGCTCAAAAATTTGTGATCCACATCCAAAAAATCTTTTGGATATGACTCAAACTGAATTGTATAAAAAATTTGTGGATGTTAAGGTGTTAACTATTTCTATTAGTCAAAGATCTTTTAAAAAATGTAAACCATGGTATGTAAGGATTAACAAGGAAAG
>MU227170.1:844517-854857 GCA_018584345.1 Thuja plicata
AAGCCTTCTAGTAGGTCCCATACCCTATGTTTGTAAGACTTCAGCAACTCATTTTTGGTGAGATTGATGCTTCTCACTTGATTAACTATTAATTCACTGTCACCATAAACCTTTAGACAGCTAATACCTCTTCTCCTTGCCCATTCCAATCCACGAATAAGAGCCTCATACTCAGCAGTATTATTGGAGCAACTGAAACAGAAATGGAAAGCTGAATAATACCTGTCTTTGTTTGGAGAAACTAGCATGCAACCGCCACCAACCCCAACTTTATTCCTTGCACCATCAAAAAATAGCTCCCAAACTTCCTCACTTTGTTGCCCAAACTATTGTTCTACACTTTTTACGAGGTTAGGGATGACTGCATCAGCCTCACGTATTAAATACATACCCAAATCAGCATGACCCAGGTGTTGTTCACAAAGATATTCTTCTTGGTTTTGAACAGCCCACTCATCTAGGAGTATATCAGGTATTGTGTCAGTCTGGGTGTCGCCTTCTTGAAAAACAAGCTGCTCCTCCTGGTCACTTGCCAACAAGTTGGCATTAATGGGACTTGGGGAATAAGGTTCAACATGATCCTTAGCAATAGGCTCGGATTTTATGGTAACTTTGGTGCCATACCTGGTTCTAAACATCATATGAGACCAATCTGAAGACAAATAACCTCCAATTTTGGCAGTGAAATCCCTTGATAAACATATAGCAAATTAAGGAGGTAGCTCTATGACAAAAATATCTTGTGGGATAGAAAAATTTGGACAAGCCTGCAGAGTTAAGCTCAGATTCTTAATGACACCTATGGTATTAACAGCAGTACCGTCTAATTGCACAACTCCCTTTTCAAGTGGCTCATACTTGATTCCTAATTTATCCACGATCTGTTTGGGCATCACCGAGCTGCTAGCTCCTAAATCAATCATGCAGTTATGTACTAGGTGGTCTCCTATGATCAAGGATACGTAAAATGGTGGGGTTTTAACTGCTGGAACTTGCTATTTTTTTTCTTTTGTAGCAGCATTAGTCATCACAATTTTAGTTTCTTCGCTTTCAGGTTTACTAGAAAGACTTAAATCAGACAAAGCTGATTGCAGAAGGTCCTTTTGACCTGGAATGGTCAAGGAATCCCATATGAAGATGGATACATTTGTTTTTTTCATATGATCCATAATATTGAAAGAAGTCGTACTAGCCTTAGGCTGAAACTTGGTTGCAGTTTTTTCCGCATTATGGGAAACTTGCTGTATCGGATTTATAGGCTGTCTCTTTCTTGATGAAGGTTGTTCTCTTGGTAGAATTCAAACGTTCTCAGTATTAGTTGCCCTAACAACTTGCTGTTCAACCTCTACTGGTCTCTTTTTGTTCCTTGTGTTATCTGAAACAGCAAGAACCTGTTGGTTTACTCCACAAAAGTCCTCGTCCTGCCAATTCATAGGAGTTGCCCCTGGCTGTTGTTCTTCCTGATGATGATTAGAGGCCTCATCAGAAGTATTTGTCTGCAAACCTAGGCTATTTTGAACCATTAAATCTTGGTTGATAATGCCATTTGTACAAGCATTTTGATTATGTGGCTGATTACACAGAAAACACCATTCGTAATCCTGAGCCAAATTGTTCTGAGTGGGTACAAGCTCTTTTGAAGAGCTAACATCATTGGGGTTATAAGGCTGATATGGTCTGGTGTTTAAATTATGCCTTTGCCCTTGGTAGTTGGGCTGATATGGTGGCCTAATATTCTGATTTTGCTGCAAAGGTGGTTGATAAGATGGATGGTAAGGCTTATACCCCTGACTTTGCTGCTTTTTTATATTGACAATCTCATTACCAAAATTCTGTAGAATACTTTTAATCTCTTGCAACTCGACAGATTGAGTTGATATAAAATTTTCATTCCTATTGGATTGATCATTAGGTGCTGGTAACGCTGGTGCAGTCAGAATAACAGCTAAAGGGGTTGTTTGCAAAGGTATCATTGACTGAACTACGGGTGCTATTAGAAAAATTAGCATAGGAGGTCTTGGGGCAATTTTTCCAGCTTGTATAAGGCTGTTTTTCGCTCTAATGGCCATATCATAAGCACCCGGAAGTGTAACCCCTCCCATTGATTGTATCATTACTGCTATATCACTATTGAAAGCCCTTAAATAATATAAGAAAGCATGATCAGTAGAGGGTCTTACCGTTTGAGGGATTCTCTCCCATGTCCTTTGGAAGCGTAAGTTAAAATCTGTTACTTTCTCATGAGGGGCCCTTTTGATAGTTGACAGTTGCTCTACCAAGGATAGATGGTCAGATTTATCTTCAAAAAACTTGCAAAGTTCAATACCGAGTTGGTCCCAATCAGCAATAGAACCCACCGGTAGCCTTCTAAACCACTGCAAAGCCTTTCCTTTGAAAGACACGGCTAACAACCTGACAGCAACATTATCCCTTGTAACATGATGCAGGGCACAAAGATTGGCTACGTCTTTTATGTGCTCCACTGGGGTGGTTTGATCTTCGCCACTAAAATATGGCAAACTTTTTAATGCAGCCATAGGAATGACATCGTGTTGAGCAAGATTCAGCGGGCTGCCTTGATTGAATGAAACAAAAGGCTGGTTCTGTTGTAGTGCCATTGGAATCTGCAAAAAATGACTTCCTGGTGTAGTGAAAATCGAAACAGCGGTATGCACTCTTGTTGTAGGAGGTGTAGACTTGGTTCTTCTTGTATCAACCAATGTCTCTTTTACCCTTTTAGCTTCTCTCCCTCTTCTTCTGGGTGGAGAGAGCTGTAAATAGTCAAAAGATGAAGAGTTGCTCCTCGTTTGCACTCTTCTCATATGTTGTAATCTACTGGCTCTTCTATTCCAAAGCTCGGAGTCGCCAAGTGTCTAATTCTAAAACCTCTTCAAGGCTGAAAGTACTATTGTACACACTAACAACAACAAAAATATTGCAAAAGATGACTGGAAAAAATCAGTCACTGTCCCACCGGGCGTGCCAAAAACTGTTGTCTACCAAAATTGCACCTTGTTAAGTTTGCAGGAACTTAACCTTTTGGAGAAACATGGAAACATTCCAAGTTTGTGGGTAAACTATGGTTGGAATGAATCTCCGGGTCCTAGGCCGACTTCCTATTTGGTAAATCACTCTATACTACCTGAAACTAATTCTTCGGATGGAGAAAAGAGATAGAAGGAGAACAGAAAAATGAAAATTATGTCCTAAAACGGTGATACACCAGAGAAATATCTGAGAAATGCACAAATAACTTGACGCACAATGAAGTAGTAACCTAAGCTCTCTTACACAACCCCACTAAATTATAATATTTGCATAATCAATTTGTAAGAAGGCCAATAACGACGATCCCCTTAAAGGAGAAAGATTTCTCACAATTTTGGGGAAAATCTGACTTGAGCACAACTTAAAACCTGCAAACAAGCATGAAGTACTGCATAAAGGCACTAATATGTGATACAAATTAAGGACAAAGAACATCACAGAATTTGTACCAATCACTAAGTACACAATAACAGACTAATAAGGGAAGGCATAAGCTATCTTTCACAAATCAAAGGTGTCACAAATCTGTATATTTCTCTGAAACAAGTTACAAAATCTCTTTGCCTTTGTCAAGAACTTAGAACAAGTTACAAAACCTCAAGCCAAAGGGAAGAAGAACTCTTTAACAATGAGTCTTCAACTCATATTTATGCATTTTCCAAGCCAACTGTATTCTGAAAGCAATAACTTTCTGGATCAGATTTGGCCTTCCCAGCCACTATTTAAGCCCTTCAAAAGTCTACAAAAATACAATTTGGTGACCCCAAAAGTCATCCCAAAAAATATCAACATAAATACTCCTTCACAGAAGCAGTCTTATCCCTCTAGAAGAGTCACAGAAAGTCTCTGAATTGCAATAAATTTTCTGCAGCCCCAAAAATGCCTCTTCTGACCTTTTCAAAGCTGATCTTTCATCCGTAAAATATCTAATTTCCAGCGTCTGAGAAAATATCTAATCCTTCTGTCTTTGAAAAAATCTCTGGGAATAAAACATGGATTTGCAATAAAAATATTAAAATTCCCTTTGAAAATTATCTCTGTGCATGTTTTGAAAGTCTGTAAAAATCCCAGATTAATGCATATATTGCCCAGAAATCAGCAAAAATCGGCAAGTAGCACCCTCTCATTCGCTCTAAAAATCAACTTTTGCAACTCGACTATCTTACTTTTGCCTTCTATGAGTGAGCGATGAGTTTTCTTTGAACCCATTTTATGTCTTTCGCATACCCGCAGTCTTTTATGCTTTGCTTTTGTCCTCTGCGCGAGTGAGCGATGACATCCACTTTCTACTCGGTCGCCAACTCGCGGCCTTAAAATCTTACCTTACCCTTGACTGTGAGCGTCTGACGATACCTCCTCTTTCTTCAGTCGCATCCTCGCGAGCTGATCTCCCTTTTCCTTTACTGACTGGCGACTGAGCGATGAGTTTCCTCCTTGCTAATCGCACACTCGCGGGCTCTTTTACTTTTGTCTGAGTTGATCGGTGAGTGCGCGACATCCTTCCTCCTCTAACTTGTCGCACACTCACGCACTCCTTTTGATCACCAGAAAATAGCAGCGACTGAGCGACGATCTGAACGGTCCCTTTGGTCGCTCGGTCACAGGCCTTTATAAACCTTGAAAACTGCCTGTGCGACTATGCAATGCATCTTCATATCAGTACTTTACGCCCTCATTGCGCACTCACACTGCAAAATACAACTGGGTTAAAACCTAAGCGAGTGTGTGACCTACATAAATTGACCTCATCATGCAATCGTAGGCTTATGACACTGACATAAAAACTTGACGCGAGTGCGCGACTACTTTAAATTTGAACAAGACTCGCCCAGTCGCACAGCAAGATAGAGACAGCATGACTTTACAGCGACTGCACGATGTACATATTTCTAACTCATCGCTGACTCGCTGACTTGAAACCTGACTTCCATAAGACATCGCGACGGTGCGATTTATACTTTAAAACACCGAACCCGCTCACTCGCAGACAGATCAAAAATAGCCGTAAACAGATCGCGATTGCGCGATGATCTCTCACTGACAACTCGTCGCCTAATCGCGTGACTTAAAGATATTGTAAAAAGACAGACGCGACAGAGCGACTAAACATAAAGCATGACTTCAAAAAGGTTTGACTTCTTTTTTCGTAGAAAAGCACAGGATTTAAACAAGGAAAGCCCGGGAAAGAGTCGCCATGACCTAGGGTTTAAATGTAACGTTAATCACTTGGGAAGCCTAGGGTTTTCAGGGTTTTGTGCAAATGGAGCCAGGTTTAGACTTGAAAACCTGAAAACATGATAGTGGTAAGGCCATACTAAACAAGAGATAAATGAATTGGATACACCAGAACTAAAAAATTTACTTTAATCCATTCAAATCATAACAAATCCACCTGATTGATCTTGGTACCGAAAATCGGTAACATGTCTATGAGAGTATCATCCACTTTATCATGTTTGTTAATCTTCATGTTTCACTTGCTTATGCTATTTTAAGATTGACCAATACTAGTCTCCCTACTTTCAAAACTTTAATTAAGGATTTGTGTAGTGGACTTATTGCTCTTTTGGATTATGTGAAGAATTTGGTGGATGATACCCCATTGCCTAATCTTCCTAATCCTAACCTTAATCTTCCTAATCCCACTCCTATTCTTCCATCTTCCATCCCTAGTTCGTCTCACACTTTTGTTAAGGCTCAAACTATGGTACAAGATGAGGATGTGCAATAATTTCTAGATTTAACTTCTCCTTCTTATCTTGTCCATGGTGATAATAAAGGAAAATCCGAAGAAACTTCTCCTAAAACTATTGTTCCACCTTACACGACATTCTCTCATGAGCATCATAACCAATCATCTCTCATAGAAACTTTGCAAGATAGGATACTACTAGATACACTATGGTAGATAAACAAGGTTATAAGGGTTTAGGGCTTGGTGTTGATGAACATGGCATTAAAAACCCGATCAATGTATCTCCTAAACAAGACATGTATGGTATAGGTTATTCATCTTCTCAATTCCATGTGGCTGATATTAACTATCATCCTCGTCTTGATATTCTTCTTCCAACACCTACCTTAGACTACCCTGATACTCCTCAAGATGTGGCTAAGAGAGTATATGTTCAGTTAATGAATTCTAAGAAAGAAATCTTTAAACCTATCCCGAAAAATGCTTTATCTAAATATAGATTTCCCTTTCATTATATTAATAAACATTTACTTGCTGATTGTATGCATTTCAAATTATATGTTAGAGAAAGAGTTGCTTTGGGAATTATATCTCATTCCCGTGCAGTATTGCAATTTATTCATAATTTTGACACAGGACATTCCCCTCATTCTTCTACAGATTAGATTCTTTTCCTCTTGTCTGTTAATTGGGGGGCAAGAGGTCTTCTCTTCAAAACTTCTAGGATCCATTATCCTCTTAACATGTATTTTGTTTTGAGTTTAATCGGTTATTCTCTCTATTCTATCCTTCTAAATTTCTATTATTCCTTCACTCATGATATCTTTTCTAGGACATCTGTTTTGTAAGGATATCTCTTATTTTTATAACTTTTTTTTTTATATAAATTGATATATCCCTTGTCATCATCACTGGGGGGCAAGGTCTTTTTCTCCTTCTACCTCTATCTAAGGATCTACTTTCCTTATCTTAGTGGCATTTGTTTATGTTGCAAACATTATTTCCTTATAATGATCTATGTTTTGACCATTGATACCCTCTTATTTGAGAGGTGATTGTCCTAGGTCATCACCTCTTCTTTATTTTGCAAATTATGTTCTTTATAAACTCTTTCCCTTGCTTTTTGGTTAGATTTTGTTATCCTTCATTCCAATATTCCTCATCCTCTTCATTTCAAGGGGCTTGATGATTGAATCTTTGGTCCCTCTTGTCTCTAGAAGATGAAATTTTATCCTAAGCACTCCTCTATGGTAGGGCTCTTGTTGATAAGATCTCTTCCTCTTTGAGGATCCTTTTTCCATAAGTGACATATCCATTTCATGATTATCTATGCTCTTGGATGTAAGGGTCAATACTCTTCACTAAGAATATGGTATACATTGGTGTAAAGCAGGATATCTCCTTACCTTGTGAAGTAGGTATCCTCTTCCTCTTCCTTATCCTGCCTAGTAGGTAGCCATGATAAAGAGGGGGGCATATATAGGGTCTCCCTTGTACTATAGTTTAAATTTATTTACATTTTACAGCATGCTAAATCCTTGGAAGGTAATGCACATAAGCTGCTAAATCCTGAAGAGAGGCATTTTTACTTTTATGTTTGCTAAATCCTTAGAAGGTAACACACATAATTTTCTAAATCCTGAAGAGATACGCACCCTTTTTATTTTACAATATGCTAAATCCTTGAAAGGTAACGCACATAAGTTTCTAAATCCTGAATGGAAACGCATTTAATATTCCATAGTGATACAAGAATGTGGATCTATGAATATTTTCAAAAGCCGTCAGAAGACGCATTTACAATTACAAGCACAATTTATGGGTGAACCTGTTGGGGGCTCTCCCTTCTTGGTGATTCAAATTAAGGTGGGCATCTTACTAGGAAAGGTAATCACTTTCTCTTCTCTCTTTCACTTTCATGCTAGTAGGATTAGATCATGAAGCTATGTTATCTATGGTGTTGTTCTTGTCTTACTTATGTAGTCATGTATGTTTTCTATGATTTATTGCTCTTTACTTTCATATCTTTATGCATGTATGTTGAGTTATAATCCTTAGTCTAGGGGCTCATTTCCATGACTTAGTGATATTCTACCTCGTTGCAATCCACCAAGATCTTTTTCTTCTAACTTTACTGTGAGCATGTTCGATTTCCATACTCTCGCTAAAGTGGGGGCTTAATGTATCATCTTAAAATGGAAGCACTTCCATGTTAAGAATGTTTAGCCCTGCTTAGGGGATTTTTTTGACCTCCATCATATCATCCTCCCATTTTTGCATCATCCCCTGCTTCTGTGCCTGATTAGGACCCTGATTTGGCCTCTCCGAGCACCTTCTACCCCACCTGGCATGTTTTCTTGGTGTTCTGACCCCCTGGGTCAAGGCTGACCTCAACCTTGAAATAGGTCAAGGTCAACCTCAACCTTGACCTAGGTTAGGGTCAACCTTGACCCTGACCAGGGTCCCCCTTTTGAATCTGGAAGCCTATCGGCTGCCGGGGATCATCCAAAATTCAATTTTCCTGCTTTCGGGTCGGCTGTTTCAGGTTTCGAAGTGTTGATTCCTAAATTATATTTAATATAGGTCCTCTCCTAGGTTTAAAGGCTTTAATAGGAATTTTATTATCCTATGTCGACCTCCTTAGAATATTTTTCCCTAGTTTCATATAAAAGGGAGCCTTCTCCTCTCATTTTCTCTAACCATTATCAAGTAACAAGTGCTAAGGAAACTAAGCATTCAAAGGACATTCAAGCATCCATTATTCTACATGTTTTCAAGCTCTAAAGGTGTTCAATTCTTCCTCTCAAGCATTCAAGTTCTCCATTAAAGATCAAGGATTCAAGCTTTCAAGCCTTTGAAGGGATTAGGTTCAAACATTCAAGATTCATCATTCAAACCCTAGATCTAGCCATCATGGTGGTGTAATCTTCCTTCAAGATCCTTTGTGCATCCTCAAGACACATTCATCCTCTCTTCAAGGTGGATTTCAAGCATACAATCATGGAGGTTTATGGTTTCTAAATTCCATGCTTTCATACTTACATATTTGCTTACATTTGAATTACAATTGCATATCAATTGAATATCATAGCTTCATTGTTAGATTCAATTCTACTACTTGCTAGCATTCTATAATTTATTTATTTCAAAGTTAATTCCTAAGTTGGGGTTTGACTAAGGCAAACCCCTCCCCCCCAACAAACAAACCTCTTTTTCTTGTAGGTATAGGTTCAAGACTACGGATTTGGACTCAGATCTGGATACCCTTTTCGGCTTCCTGTCGGGCTCCGCAAACAGATTCTTTGTCGGACCTGTGCAGGTCAAGGTCGACATTATTGGGTCAGGGTTGACATTTGTGGGTCAAGGTTGACCTTTTGCATAAGACAACATCAGATCAGGAAAAGATTTTTGGGTTTTGTTCGTCTTTGCGTTTCTAGTCTGGGTCATCCTTCAGATTTTTCAGAAATAGTCTACAAACCTCAAAAAATAGCATTCTCCAGATCTGAATTATTTTAAGGTTGGTTCTTCCTCCTATCCTTTTCAATTACTTTAATAAATCATATTTACTTATTAATTAACATAATTTAAGATCCTTCTTGTTATTCTCTTTTCCAAATAGTTGATTCATTTGTGCATTAGCCCTTCTTTTGGGTTGGTCAACTTGGATCTTTCATTTGTGGATTTGGGAATAGAAGAGGAGCATCTTATCTTCTCCCTAATCACAATTTCAATATACAATCAATCAAATTCAATTAAATGTAAATTAGGGTTAAGGAACTCAACACACTCTAAGCAAATCAAACAACAATTAATAAACAATCTCCTTATCCCTTTTCAACCTCTTTACACCTATTAGGTCTTATTAGTATGTATTAGGTATTATTAGGTCTTGTGTGTGTGTGTGTGTGTGTGTGTGTGTGTGTGTGAGAGAGAGAGAGAGGGAGAGAGAGATCCTATTATGTCTTATTAGTGGGAATTAGGTATTTTTATATCTTATTAATAATTTTAGGTCAAGGAATGGGTCCTATTACGTCTTATTAGGTCTTAAGGGTGGACTATTATGTCCCATTATATATTATTAGGTCTTAATTGGTCCTAAATTAGGTCTTATTAGCATACATATTAGGTCTTAATAGGTCATATTAGGTTTGAAGGTTCCTATTAGGTCTTATTAGTATGTATTAGGTCTTGTGTGTGTGTGTGTGTGTGTGTGTGAGAGAGAGAGAGAGAGAGAGAGATCCTATATTAGGTCTTATTATTTGGTATTAGGTAATTTTATATATTAATAATAATGTTAGGTCAGGCAACAGGTCCTAAGGATCCTATTTCGTCTTATTAGGTCTTAAGGGTGGACTATTACATCTTATTAGGTGGAATATTAGTTCTTAATTGGTCTTAATTGATCTTAATAAGTCCTATTAGGTCTTAAGGGTCCTATTAGGTCTTGTTAACTTGCATATTAGGTCTTAATAGGTCTTATAGGTTCTATTAGGTATTATTGGTCTTATTAGGTCCTAATCTAGGTCTTATAGGTTCTATTAGGTCTTAAATTAGTCCTATTAGGTCTTAAGTGGTCTTATTGGGTCTTAAGGGTCCT
>MU227170.1:854986-934284 GCA_018584345.1 Thuja plicata
GTCTTGTGTGTGTGTGTGTGTGTGTGTGTGTGTGTGTGTGTGTGTGTGTGTGTGTGTGTGAGAGAGAGAGAGAGAGAGAGAGAGAGAGATATTATTGTTTATTTTTTGGACCTAGGGTTTGCAACTTTGTTTCCACTTGTGTCTAGGTTTACATTTAAATTGTTTTCTACCTACTGTTTCTTGTTTCAGTTGTGTTTAGGTTTTCTACCTAGGGTTTCAAGTTTTGAAAGTCTTATTATTTTCTACAATAAATTACAAAATAAAATAAAACTAAACATAATGTAATTTACAGTAATCCTATTAAAAAACAAACTTCAAACATTAAAAATAATACGTATTGAACATTAAATATTAAACTAGTTCTAAGAGAGAGAGAGAGAGAGGGAGAGATTATTGTCTATTTTCTAGACCTAGGGTTTACAAATTTGTTTTCAGTTGTGTCTAGGTTTACATTTGTGTTTTATACCTAAGGTTTACAATCTTGTTTCAGTTGTGTTTAGGTTTTATTTTTCTACCTAGGGTTTCTTGTTTCAGTTGTGGTTAGGTTTAGGTTTACATTTTAGTTTTCTACCTAGGATTAAATAAGTTTTGAAAGTTTTGTTGTCTTCTACAATAATTTACAAATTAAAATAAAACTAAACATAACAATTCATTTTAATCCTATTAAAAAGAAACTTTAAACATTAAACAATAAACATAATACATTTTTTAACATTAAACTAGTTAAAAACAATAATAAATTACATTTTTAATAAAAAAATAATTAAAAACAATGATATGTACCTGGACTTGGAAAAACAATAGCAAGGGGGTCAGTGGTAGCTCTCGAAATGGGCACCCGTCTACAGCAAAACATGATTCCATTTTGCAAGTTGTGAAAATGACTTGCAAAACGGTTTAAAAGAAAAATTAAATACTTTTACAAAACGGGTGCTCATTTTGGTCCGGGCATCCGAAACAAAAATGGGTGCCCGTTTTGGTTTGCCAATTTTTTTTGGCCGCGGACTTTCGCAGAATTGGCACCCAACTTCGTGCTTGCACCCATAATAATAATTAGTAAAAGAATTAATTATTATATGCCTAAAGTTTAGCTTAAGTGAAATAGAGATAATAAGTGACTTAATAATTAATTCAAGATGATTTAATTAATAAGTAGAATCACTTTATTACTCTAACACCCCTCTTAAGATAAACTTAGGGAGAAGCTAAAAACCTAGAAATAACTACTGAAAGTTAGAAAATGGGTCCCGACAAGGCCTGATCAGGTACCCAAGTACAAAAATATTTGTAAAGATGAGAAAAGGAGAAAACCCAGTGGGAAAAACCCCTCTCCAAAAAGAGATAAAGCCTAGTGAAGGACTAAAGAAGCCTCCAAACTAGAGAATGTACCATAAAATAGGAACAAAGAAAGAACATGTAGAACACCTCTGAAGCATGAAGCTGCAAACACTGTCGAAAAAATAACTGTTGGAACCTCCACTGTAATAGAACAAGATCAGGTAGAGAAGATTGTAAAAAAAGCCTGAAGAGTTGATCAATCAAAGATGGAAGAATGTCTCTGAAAAAGGAATGAAAGAGTGTCCATATGGTAAATGATCCATCTCACTAAAATGCATAGTTACCTAGACACTACATCCGCCTAGTACATAGGAACAAATACTGAATACATAGATCAGTCCATCAAACCAAGGAAGCATTAGAACCAACATGAGATACCCCTATAATGCTAAGCAGGGAGAGGCATGACAAGTACACATAGTAAGACTACCAAGAAACACTACATGATGAAGAACATATAAACACATAAATAATGGTGTCATAGAAGGATCACTCTCTTAACACACATCATGAGGCTAATGTAATGTAAGGAACACTCACTTGATAAAGGTAGATGGAAAACAAAGAAAACATCAAACCTCCCCCATGACACTTTATAATATAGTGTGAGTACAATCAAGCACAAAATGTGTACGATCCCAAACATGCATCAGATGACACTTTATCTCAATGCATTTGCAAAAAATGCTACAGAAAAAGATGTATACAATATCTATAAAGGAAATGATCCCAGGACCTAAAACATCCATAGAAAAAGAAAGGATAATATAACCAGCTTTTCAACGCCATGCAGAAGTCAAAAAGAAGAGTCTGAAGGAGCAATATATAGTGACCAAAGCGCAAAATGCAACCCTAAATTTGACTGAAAAAAACCCTACAAGATGAAAAAATCAAATAACCAAACCCAAAAAATCAGATCGGCATCGGAACCATCTTTCCATTGATATCTTGTTTGGCGAGAAACGCCTCTGTTTTCTCAAGATACGGGCAAAAAACCACTAGGAGGTCAAAACAGAAAGAACCTCAAGAAGCCTCAACTAAAAATGGCAGAGCCCTGCTAAACTGGCGATTCCCTCCAAATCTGGACTACCTCCATATTTTTGGCCAATTTTGGGAGATAAAAGAAAATTATTTTTTTATAAAAAAACAATTAAAAAAGCATATATTTTTTTATTTAAAGAAAAAAAACCAAAAAAGACATTTTTTGTTTTAAAAAAATATTATAAAAAATTGGGGCCTGCCATGTGGATGGGGAGGCCCCATTGCCCACCACCTTATAATTTTCTTCCACCTTTTTTTCTCAAAACAATTACATAAAAAACCCAAAAAACATTATTGGTTTTTTTTAAAAAAATTTGCAAAATCCGAAAATAAAATTTTAGAATTTTTTTGCCAAGTACTCACAATTTTAAAAAACAAACAAACTAATCTACTTGCACTTGAAAATAGACAATGAGACTCAAAACATAGACTAAAAACAACACACTCTACAATTTCTATTAACTTCTTCAATCTTTAAAACATACACACATACTCATAGAAATAACATGCATCCAGGTATATATCCTGCGCTCTCCAACAACTTTCACCAACCTCATGAATGCAGGTATAGGCGATTATTAAGCAACCTCCCATCACTTTGAATAAGTGTCACTACCCATTGAGGACAAGGCAACACATAATGGGCCGTTATAATCGACTAGGCTGGTCATAAAAGACAAAGCCGTGATTTTCGGGTCGTTAACTGACATTACCGAGCGTCAGTGTCGACTTTACTGAGCATCAACGTCGAGTGTCGATACAAATAGAATGTCAGCTCTGAGTGTCAGTTAGAAACATAGATAAATATAGTGCAACCCTGATCAAACATCATGAGTGATATAGTGTAGCCCGAGCGAGATTACCGAGCCAAGCGGTCTGAGCAACATCCCTGAGAAACATAGTGTAACAAGAGAAATCAACATCTGGGTGATTGGATCAAGTCAGGATCGATGCCTAACTTCTTGAAATCATTTTCTTATACCCATGTAGCCTCCGAATCAGCTTGTCCTTTCCATTTGACCAGATGTTCCATGTAGGTCAACCTTCTATTCTACTTGGCAACTCTTGAATTTAGAATCTTCTCAGCCTTTCGTTTCTGTGCAATTGGAAGTTTTAGTCCTTTGAAATCCTTTATATCTGCTGCTAGATCATGACCTCCTTCTGGAATTGGTCCTTTATAGGACAACATATTTTCCACATTGAAAAATGGAGATAATCTTATGTCTGCAGGAAGATCAACTTTATAAGCATTAGACCCATACTTTGCCAAAATTGTACAAGGGCCTATCTTCCTCATCTGAAGCTTACTCAGAACACCTTTTGTAGCCTTTCTTTGTTTAGGTGCACCATGACCAAATATCCAACTTGAAACTGAACATCTCCCTTTTTAGCATCTACCTTCTGCTTGGTGTGAGTTTTCCTCTCCCCTAATGCTTCCTTCACTGTATCATGGACTTCTTTCATGGATTGAGAAAATCCTTCAGTATACCCAATCTTTTTTGCATTGGATGCAAGATCCCTGAGTTCACATATACCCCTGGGATGAATCCCATATACTATTTCAAAAGGGCTCTTTGCAGTGGATCTGTTGACTGTATCATTAATATAGGAAAATTATGCTTGAGCAAGTAACTGATCCCATGATTGTCCATATTCTTTTGTGAGACATCTCAAAAGATTTCCTAAACTTTGGTTCACCACTTTAGTCTGACCATCGGTATGTGGGTGATATGCTGAGCTAAAGGAAAGATTAGTACCAAGCTTTTGCCACAAGGTTTTCCAAAAAGGACTCATAAAATTAGAGTCTCGATCTGATACAATACTCAAAGGTAATCCATGTATCCTTACTGCTTCTCTAAAGAACATATTTTCTATGTAACATGCATCATGTGTGGTTTTACTTGGCACAAAGTGAGCCATCTTGCTAAACCTATCCACATTCAAAAATATATTGTTCATTCCTTGCTTAGTCTTCGGAAGTCCAACTACAAAATCCATACTAAGGCATTCCCAAAGTCTATTTGGGATTGGAAGGGGCTATACAATCCTACATTGGATGAAATCCCCTTAGGCTTTTGACAGAATATACAAGTATCTACATATTTTTGGACATCCCTACTCATTTTGGCCAATAGGAGTACCTCTTTACCAATTCTAGAGTTTTATATATTCAACCCAAAATGTCCACTTAATGAACCATTATGCTTCTCTTGTACTAGGTTCTCTCTCATTGAACCTCTCAGTACATAGAGTTGTCCTCCTTTAAACAAAATAACTTCTTGAAGAGTATACTCAGAATACTCACTATGAAAATGGTTTTGAAATTCTTGACATACCTTATATATTTCTAAAAAGTATTCATCTGTTGGATACAGATCCTTGAAGCTTTCTATGCCAATGCTTCTTAACTGAAATTCTTGTACTATGAGCAGCCTTCTACTCAATGCATCTGCTACCTTTTTATGTACTCCCTTCTTGTGCTTTATGGAGAAGGTGTAGGATTATATATACTCCACCCATTTCATATGTTTATGGCTTAGTTTATCCTGTGAATTCAGAAAACTCAAAGTTTGGTTGTCGGTAAAGACTACAAATTCTTTGGGAAGGAGATAATGTCTCCATTTCCTTAGTGCTTTCACTATTGCATATAATTCCAAATCATATGATTAATACTTCCTCTTTGCATCACTAATTTTTCACTATGAAAAGCTACTGGCTTTCCCTCTTGACTCAAAACTACACCGACAACAATATTACTGGTATCACACTCCACAGTAAACAACCTGTCAAAAATAGGAAGTGTCAATATCAATTGAGTTTCTATTCTCTTCTTCAAATTCTCAAATCCCTTATCAGGCTTATCATTCCATTGGAACTTGGCTTTCATACCTCCTTTTATGGGATCTAAAATAGGTGCACTGATTTCGCTAAATTTCCTAATAAACTTCCTATAGAACTGTGCTAATCCATGGAAGCTTCTTACTTTTGTAGCTGACTTTGGTGTAGGCCAATTCAAGATTTCTTCCACCTTGCTTGTATCCATCTTCAAGTTACCCTCTAAGATGAAAAAACCCAAGTATACTAACTCTTGCTTCATGAACTCACCTTTTTCCAAGTTGAATGTCAACTTCTCCTCGTGGAATCTTTGCATTACCATTTGCAGATGTCTAAGATGATCCTCTTTTGTCTTGTTAAACACTAGGATGTCATCTAAGTACACTACAACCCATTTTCCAATGAAGTTCTTCAAAACCTCATTCATCAATCTCATAAATGTTCTTGGGGCATTTGACAACCCAAAAGGCATAGCAAGCCACTCATAAACTCCTTCGGTATTCTTAAAAGAAGTCTCCCACTCATCTCCACCTTTGATTCTTATTTGATGATATCCACTCTTAAGATCTATTTTGGAGTAATATCTAGCTCCACCGAGATAATCCATCAAATCTTCTATCCTTGGTATGGGAAACCTATACCGAATAGTGATCCTATTTATGGCCCTGGAATCGGTACACAACCTCCAAGTACCATCTTTCTTTGGGGCTAAGATTGTGGGAACAACATATGAAATTATGCTCTTTCTAATCAACCCTTGGTCAATTAGTTCTTGTATTTGGCTAGCAATTTCTACATTTTGTTGTGGGGTCATTTTATAAGAATCTTTGTTTGAAAGTGAGACTCATGGGATGAAGTCAATCTGATGACTAATAGTCCTCTCTAGTGGTAGGGTAGCTAGTTTACCATCACTAACTATGGTCTAGTATTGAGTTAACAACCTTTGGATCTCTAAGGTGACTCTTCTCTCTTATTTCCCTCTTCATTCTTTGATTTCAAAACCAAAGAAAAGCCCACTCCATCTTCTTCTTATAGTTTTTTCAATAATTCTTTCTCACTGACCAACAGTAGATTAGGACCCCCTTTCTTCACTTCACCTTCTTCCAAGATTCACTATATCTTGAAAGTCACTGCATCTTTCTTAAAGGAATAGGAGTTCTTAACTCCATCATGCACTGCAGCTCGGTCGAACTGCCAAGGTCTACTCAATAATAGATGACAAGCATCCATGGCTAGGATATTACACAACACTTGGTCCTTATACCTCCCTATGGAAAATTCTACCCAATCTTGTTCATTAACTAGCACATGTTGATCTTTATTCAACCAAGTAACCCTATAAGGATTAGTATGAGGAATCCTTTTTAACTTTAGCTTTTCAATAGCTTCTAAAAAAACAATGTTATCAGTAGAACCTAAATCTATGATAACTTTACAGACCTTACTGAGTACCTTGCATTTGACTTAAAACAAAGATCTTCTTTGTCTTGGTTCTTCTTTTCTAGGTTCTTTGAGGAGTGTTCTGTGAATCATTAGATTCTCTCCCATCTCAAAATATAGTGCAACTTCTTCTGTCTTTCTTCTAGAAGACTCTTCTTGCACATAGTGGACTCTCTTCTCTCCATGTGATATAGAACTCTTCTCAGGACACTGATATGCAGGATGCCCAAATTGTTGACAGTTGTAACACTTCATTGAAGAGAAATAGGATCCTCTTCCATGGTTATTGGCTCTTCCTCTTGAATTGTTATTTGAACCTCTTCCTTGGTTGTAATCACCTCTTGTGTTACTATATTCTCTTTGATTCTCATTGATTTTAGACTCACTCTGATTCTTATCTTCAAAATTCCTTCATCCATATCCTCCTTTATGACCTCTGTTGTCTCTTCCTCTTCCTCTATTGTTTGAATCTTGCTTCTTTTTGAATTTATCCTCAACCATGAGGGCTAGATGATAGCATTGGTGTACTGTCTTGGGGCTCAAGAGACTAATTTACTCTTAGATACTCCATTTGATACCATTCAGATACTTAACTACTTTTCCATCACATGCAACCTTAAACATAGCTTATGGAATTCTTCTGTATAGGCACTAACTTCCAAGTCTTTTTTCCTCAGATTTTTCCTCTTCTTGTGCAACTGCATTTCATAATCATCAAGAAGATAAGTTTCCTTCATTTTGGCCACCATACCTTTCCAACTAGTTATGGGGTTCTTTCCTTCTTTAGTCCTTTCATCTTGGACAAATTTCCACCAAGTGAGAGCAGTTCCTCTCAGTGTTGTCTTAGCTATTCTTACTTTCTGAGCTTTGGTCACACTGCCACAGTCAAAGTGATTTTTGAGACCTTCTATCCACTCCATGATTAATTATGGTTCCACCTTGCCACTAAATAGAGGCACACCTTCTAAGGACTTACCACTCATTGCCTTCAATGCTTTCAAGAATGGCTCTTCTTGTAGCACAGGGTCTGGCTCTGGTATTATGTCTTCCTCGGCTATTGATTTACCCTTTCCATCAACTTCTCTCATTAGTTTACTAAATGCTACAGTCCTAAGTTGCACTTCTTCTAACTTAGTTTCCATTTTGGCCAATTGTTCCTTTAGGAGTCTATTCTCCTCTTTCTGCTCTTCTACATTCTTTTCCAGCTCTGTCGTTGTCACCATTTTGCGTGAATCTATAGACTCGTCTGAAGACAAAACTCAAACAACACAAACCCAAATCTTCTTTCTCTAATACCAATTTGATGAGTAATCAGGCTCTATTGGTAGAGAGTCAGCCTAACTCTTCTCTAAGGTCTCTTTGTCAGACCTTCTAAGGTATTCTGAACCCTGACCTAAGGGAAGTCACTAAGATCTTCACCTCTCACTCAAGACCCAGTTCCCCACTACCAAGTTATCTCTCCATGCTTACTGAACCTACAAGGGTAGATTCATTCTCATGGCTAAACCAACTCATCCAACCAACACTCTTGCGACATCTTTCTTCACTTGTCTTCCCTAACCGGACTATCACCAAGCTCGCCTAGGGTAAGAACTCCACTTTCATGCCTACCACCCCTCCTACAAAAACAAAAATAGAAAACTATATACAAGGGCTCCTCTCGAATCCTATCTAGGTACATGGTTCTCACCATGGATTTAAGAACCTCGAGGAGTCATAAAATATCACTACCCAAAACAGGCCAAGAAATCACAATTTCCAAAAACAAACAAAATAATCTAATTGCACTTGAAAATAGACAATGAAACTCAAAAGATAGACTAAAAAAAACACATTCTACAATTTCTATTAACTTCTTCAATCTCTAAAACATACATACATACTCATAGAAACAACATGCATCCAGGTATATATCTCATGCTCTCCAACAATTTTCACCAACCTCATGAATGTAGGTATGGTCGATCATTAAGCAACCTCCCATCACTTTGAACAGGTGTCACTACCCATTAAAGACAAGGCGACATGTAATGGTCCATTAAAATTGACTAGGCTAGTCATAAAAGACAAAGCTGTGATTTCTGGGTCATTAACCGACATTACTGAGTGTTAGTTTCAACTTTACTGAGCATCAACGTCAAGTGTCAGTACAAATAGAACATCAGCTCTTAGCGTCAGTCAGTAACCCCAAGCAATATAGTGCAACCCAAGAAAACATCCTGAGCGATATAGTGTAGATTTAGCGACATTACCGAGCAACTTCACCGAGTGGTCTGAGCAGCATTCCCGAGAAACATAGTGTAACCCGAGTACCAGTACTGCCTAAACACCAGTGTAAACTGAGCACTTCATCTTTGTTCTATTTCACCTTCCTTGTTTGCTACAGCCTTGGTTGGATTTCCAGAGGTTTTCAAACTACCTCAACACACACTAAACTGAAAAACAAACAACTTAAACAACTATGGTGTTTGTTCACTGAATTGACCTCGGTCATTACAAAAGTGGTAGAACAAAACACCTTACAAACAACTTTCAAACCTAAAATACTTTCTAACCTAGGTGCTCCTGCACCAAAAATCAACTTTTTGACTTGTTCTCGTCTTTGAGGGTATGTTTGAATTTGACATGGTCATCAAGGAAAAAATGTTAGAAGTTTTAGAAATGATATCCTTGATAGCCCAACTAGGAGTTTCTTTCCCACTAAGCATCATAATGACATTTCATGTATCTCCTTCAATGATTTTTTTTTGGATACCACTATGAAAAGAAAGAACAAGACCATTGTAGACCGTTTCCACCTCAATCGTATTAGAAGTTTGAACTCCCAGGTTAGTTTAATAGGCCAACCTCGAATTTCCCTTTTTGTCAATTATTATGCCACACCCATCATCAAGAGTAACCCAGATTAGGATTAGGTAGAAACTTCATCCACAATGTAGAGAAGAGATTGGGAAGAGGAAGAATAATGATCTTTCCTCCATATGCTTACAATTTACTCCAAGAAATACTATCATTAGGAACATCAACTTAAGGGGAGAAAGTAAGGAAATCATCTTTGTGAGGTTGTCAGTGTAAGGGGTAGAATGATGATGAGGCTACACATCATCGAGAAAAGGTTGGAGTAGAATAGGAGCAATAGGCAGAGAAGAGTCCACATAGCTAGAGGGAGCCACATCAATAATAAGAGGCGGAGTAGAATATACAGGGGCTGAGGGGGCCAAACTAACAACAGTAGGAAAAATCTCATCCTAGGAGGAATCATCATCAACCTCCAAAGAGTCATCAAAGGAATAATTAGAAGCCAATACAATTATGTGATCACCATTAGCCTCCTTCCACCAAGTTGCCTTTACAATGCAAGAGAGAACAATCCATGACCAAGTGACCAATATAAGATAAGAATAGAATGTGTGAAGGATGCATTGTTCAATGTAATGTAGATTAAGAAGAAAAATGTACAAGAATAATTGCATCATATTTGTGAATACTTTATGGCACTTGTTAGGAGGATCTCGTGTAGAGATAAAATAAGCTTTGCAATAGCATCATGAATTATATTGAAGAAAGCTTATGAGAAATTGTATGATAGATTTATAAGGATTTTATGAGATTATAATTAGTTTAGTGGTAGATTAATGTTCACTATAATAATATTTTGAAGAAGAGTGTTTGTGGGAAAAATGTTTATCCATCATCTATTATAGGGAAAACATATATAAGGTGGAAAGTTGAATAAGGGGTTAGTACTTTTAAATGAATTAGTGATTGGTGCCTTTAAAAGAATGAAGGGTTGGTGTCTCCAGTGAGTTGGTAATCACGAACTGAATAAGGGATTGGTGTTTACAAAATTTTTAAGAGAAGAATTATATAAAAGCATTAATTTATTGTGGCTTTCTCCCAATAGGGGTTCCACATAAATATTGTGTTATTGTTCTTATGTGTGTGATTATTGTAACTCATATAATGAAAATGATAAGAATGAAGGGTAAGGAGATAAGGAAGTGTGTAATGAAGAAGAGGAAGCAGATCTCAAGGAAGAACTTTAGTACGCCTATAGAGAAATTGAGAAGCTTGAGAAAAAAAATCAAAACAAGGATTACAAGTTCAAGAGGACAATGAAAACAAAGAAAAGTGATCACAAATTCTTGAAGAGCCCAAAGAGATGATTGTCAACCTCAAAATTCAACTTAAAGAAGCTAAAACAATTGAAGAGGGGATAAGAATACAACTGAAGAAAAAGAAATAAGATTGAAAGAAGTGTGAGTATGAGATTGCTTCTCTAAAGGAGGATTTAGAGGAAACTAATGCCAAAGTAAGTACTAATCTCAAGTTTGAAACAAAATTTGAGATTCTAAATGATATCATTGGTAGTCAAAAATCAACATAAAATAAAATTGATCTTCATTATTAAGAAAACAAAGAAAATACAAAAAGCTATGCACTCAAAATTTCCATCAAAGGAGAATGTAGAAAAACAAAAGAAGAGTCATATAAGAAATCGAAAAGGAAGAACCAAAAAGACATATTGAAGTTTTGATAAACCCTATCAAAAATAAAGACAACAAGATGAGTGAAGTCCCATGGAATTCAAGAAATATTCCAAAGGAAAATAAAGATAGGTTCAAGAGAAAATTCCCTACCAAACACATTCATTTGACCATGATTAAGAAAACCTTTTATGGATATTTTTTCATATGAAAAAAGTTTCTAGATAAAGCATGAGATTAAAGAAAACATGCAATAAATTTTGGTAGGAACCAAATTTATTATGATTTCCCAATTTGGAATTATAATTCATGTGTTGTTTTAGTGGATTATGATGTCATATGTTTTAAATACAATTACAACCTTGGTCATATTGGCTATTTTTGTAGAATTGGTTTTGTAAAATCACCTAGAAAGAGTAAGACAATGGATGCTCTTCCTGCACAAAATAAAGAACCAGAAAAAGTTTGGAAAAGAAAGAAAGATCCAAAAAAACAAAAAGAGGAGAAATATATATTTGTGTGCTTCATGCACAAGAGCTATCATTACGATCATAAGAAGTATGAAGTTAGGGGGAGTAGATCATTGCATTATCTTTTCACCCTCATGGAAAAGACATCTCAATGGAAAAAGCTAACGAAATATTAAATAAAGAGGAGTCATAATTGGATTTAAAGATGATAAGAATAATTCAAAGAGGTATGCATGTATATTTTCATATGACAAGAATTTGTTGACAAATGAATAATGAATTTGATATAAGAAAGTTGGATGTTTATTTTTAACTTCACATTAAAAAGGAGTTCCTATTGATACAATGATGTCATAGAAGACATGGATGAAAGTATGATGAGAATTCCTTAATCATAAATATAAAAGGGAGAGAGTTAAAACAAAGAGAGAATGATGGAATTGTTGGTCTCAATGAGAAGGGGGGGTGAATAAGACCAATTCAAACTTAAACACTCAAAACTCAACTTATTGATTCACTCGATAAAATTGAATACAGTAATAACCGATTCACCAAATTACATAATAACTTAAACAATCATACATCTCATAATATAAAAATCAATCATTCAAACTCAGTAATCATAGATTTAACTTATTTGACACTAGATTTAAGAAGGAAACCCAATTTGGGAAAAACCTATGTGGGAATTGTGACCCACAAAAAATGTACATTTCTGAAGTACGCTTGGTTAAGAACTTATCATGTTAAATATTACAAACAAATTTGCTAAATCTGACCCTGTTAAGGGATTTACCTCAGATCGGTTAAGATCTTCACCCTATTAGGAGTGGCCTTTCTAGAGGACTTTAAAAACTCTTTTGGAATGTCACCTACATCTAGGATTTAGAAATAGGACTGTTAAATCCACTTGGTTAAGAGATTTTCTCTCTTACAAATGCTAATAAGAAATGGTAAAAATTTGATCTATAAATATAGAAACTACCTTTTTCTTGTGTCAGATACTTTATTCTCACATGAATAATGGTATCACATACTCTATTTGTGTCTATTTTAGACTGTAGATTCTGGTCTTTCTGCTTCTCTTTTCTACTCAGTAACTCTTTTCTTCAGCTTCTTCTGCTTCTCAATTCAATTCACCAGCATCATAATCTTTGTTAACCTCTCATCATTTATATAGACAAACTTTTTCCTCTTAATATCCTTTCTTAGGTTTTCCATCATTTACGTTCAGTCGTTCGATAATCTTCTTCATAAATCTTTACTCGGTAAACTGTTTAACTTTTACCTTGTAACTTGAACTTTCTTAGAACCCTCATAATCAGTTTTAACAGTGTGATCTTTGCCTTAGATCTTATCATTAAATCTTCTCATTCCTATATCTTCTAACAAACTTCCTTTAATTCTTATCTCCGTCAAGATCATCATAGCCTTGTATTAAATTTGATCTTATTATCATTTGCAATCAATATCCTGAACTCGGTAACTAACTTTGTTCACTTCTTGGTACTCGGTGCTCAATATGTTGGTGTTTAAAACTGTTACACTATGAAAAGAAACCAATATATCTTAAGAATGTTGTTAGGATTGGTTATCTCCAAGTGTGAAAGCTCTATAAGATAACTAAACCAACTATAGGGACAAGACTGCCCTTTGCACTTCTGGCTCTGCAAAACCAAGGTCAGTACACCTAATCCAGACAAAAATCAACTCTTTACAACACCTTCTACTTCTGGATTCAAACAATAGATGATGATAAGAAAGTGCTAAATGCCAACCAAGCATTCATTGACTCTGCACTACCATGGTAGAATAACAACAACAACTGCAAATGTAAAGAATTCAGTAATGAGTTTGATTAAATTTAGGGACACAATATAGCCAAACCTATCAGACATATATCTCCACATAATATACTAGTTGTGGATCAATGCCTTATCCATTGGGTAAACTCCTAAATATAATACTAAAACCGAAACAACCTCTTGGTATAGAATCAAAGCAATAAACATAAAATCTCTCAGACTACATACTAAACTATCCTTAAGTAGATAATCCAATAGAATCTATGTAATATCCAAATCATTTTAATTTGATCTAAGATCAAAGACTTGTAGAATACACATATGTATAAGCAAGACTCATACAGTAAGCCAGAAAACTTACAACTCAATAGATAACACAAAGGAGAGACTTAAAATTTGAGAAGACTTATATTAAGTATAATGAAATCTTGTTCTTGAATCAGTATGACAAGGAAATACAAAATAAGACAACATGCAAAGGATCATACAACTTTCTATTCTTTCTTAATACATTCTGAACAACATCTTTTATATCCTAGACTGGAAACAAATACAAGCCTAAAGCTTTTACAATATTGTCCGAATTCTCTAGCCCTTTCTAAATGGTCTTGAAAATCCCTTTATAGGAATAGGAATACAACAAGATTCAAACCATTTAGGGTTATGGTTTACAACCAATCAATGAAAGCATTAAAATCATTCAATTTTTTGATCAAGTTGAAACCCTATCTCTTTCCCTTCAATCTATGCAAATCTTATCTGAAATTAATTTCCATAGTCCATGGATGTGAATGTAGTACCTTGAAGTCTAAAATCTCAAGCCATGACATGGAGAGAAACTCAACATAAATATAGAAGAGACTAGCGATGCTATATTTGTTTATCCTTTGATTAGAAACCGTTATTTATCAAGTCTAGACATAAATGCATTCCACATATCATATTCCAATCCCTACACTATCCAACAGCTGTGCAAAGTTGACCCACAAGATCAAATCAGTTCATTAATAGCTTTGAGACAATATCTGAATCCACCGCCATGAAACCCTCTGAGAATAAGATTTAAATATTTGAAATTTAGTTATAAAAATCACAAGTGGTGCAAAACAAGACTTTGGAAGGTTGAGATTAAGTCTCAGCATAAGTTTAAAACACAACCATAGATTCCTTTTAAGTTATCCGGGCACTCAGATCATATTCTGTCAGGTGTCACACACGTGCAATGGCTTAAGAATTATCTTCCCACCATCTTTCCATTGAGGCTTTGTGCTAGCTATCAGATCCACACCAACTTGACTACACATTATCTTTACCCTTGGCTTTGTAGTTGTAGGTCCTACAAACTCGTTAAGGACACGTGGCCACCAGGTGCAATGCCTTGAACAATATCATCACCACATATTAAGGTTAAGGAAAAGTGTCAAACTTTAGATTAAAATCAACTAGATCATCCTTTATCTTCTACAGTGCATGGACCCACGAGAAGACTAGAACAGGAGACAAACAAGTGTAATGGCTTGAACACTAACTATCATTCATCTTCTCCTCAAGGAAAATCACTGACAACATGATCAAATATGACTTGATCACTTATTGACTTGACTTGATCTCTGGCCAGGTTCCACAAAATTCCACTTGTCACATAGGCACGATTCCTTAGCATTAGATCTTGAGAAACTTTCCCTCTAAGCCTTAGTGTCAATCGTCATATCTAACTCACACTTGAACTTTACCCTTAACTAGCCTTTAACCCTGAGCAATCAATTTCCCTTTATCTCCAAGTCACTGAATGAAAACACTAACCCATTTTTTGATCTAGAGATTTGGTGTAGACCACACGATTAAGACAAGAATAGAATTTGATCAATGACCCTCGTTCAATCGTTGAAAGAAAGAAAGACCTTGACTATAATTTGGAGATTAAGAGACTACTGTTCAATCCTTTATTCTTTGAAACATGTGGCACAATCCTTTCAAATCCTCTAATCTCATAACTTAACCTAGGTCCATCACAAGATTCAGTGACAAAGTACTCTCACAATCTCTGAAAGTTAAGCTTAACCCTGGTTTGATTTGGAGATCTAGACATAGCCTATCTCTCGCAATCCCTAGACATTTGCCTTGACTCATGGTTTATTCAGAGATTAAGCACCAACCATAGATCATTATCCTTCTTGATAGTCCAGATCTTACCTCTGCAAACCCTTCTTGACCTTGAGTTACCTCAGCTTGACTCTGATCAAATCTGGAGATCCACCGACTAACGTAATCTCCAAGTCGCAACACTTGTCCTAAATCTGATTACTTTTGGAGATCATGCGCTAGCCATAGGATCTACATTGCATCAATGACATACACTAAAAATATGAATGTATTTGTACTTGACCAATTATTTTTGAGCTTAGGAGACAACCCTTGATCTTGATCTACATCAATGACTCGCGCTGAATCTTGAGATCCTTGACTTAACCGCACTTCCATTCTGAGATTCAGAGACAAGATTATCTCTAAATCTTGCAATAAACCTGACTTGACTTGTCTCAACCATATTTAGATCTAGAGATTGGGAGATAAACTAAATCGCCAAGTCACTGAAACATTTCTTAACCCCTAAGTCTATTTAGAGATCTAGTGCACACCACACGATCAAAACAAGATCTAAAAACAATGCGAGATCTCCCAATCTTAAAATCATATTCGATCCCATTCAGAGATTAAGAGATAAAGGTCATGCCAAGTCACTAGATACAAAGGGATATTCCATCCTGATTATGAGATTAGGAGATAAAGGCAAGGATAAAAATGCACATTACTTAAAATCCTTAAGTGACTCGAAAAAGGTAAGTGAAAACATAACAAGTCTTGAGGGTTTAGGATTTTAGCCAATATTTTGACTCAATCAAGACTTAGGGCCTTAGCTAGAGACCAAAAAAAATTGCAGACACATGGAAAAAAAACTTGACCAGGAAAATTTGCATAGGTCTAATAGTGGCTTCGTCTAGGGATGTATGCCTCTTGTAGGAATAGCAAGGATTCAAGATCTCTGGGATATGCAGATCATCTACTGGAAAAGAAACCTAACCTAAAACAGAAAGAATATATACAAAATTGTAGCAAAAAATAACTTAATTCTAACAATTATTCACTAATCTGAAGGATTCAAATCAGTCCTGATGGTCTAAAACCATCAATAAATTCCTGATCTAGCTTGCCTCTATCAAAAATAAATCTTTTTGCTCACTGCCCTAGAAACAAGCTAAAATAGGCTCTTCCATTTACAGTCTGACCAGAACTACTGCCACTTTCCATTATCTCACCACATAAATAAATATGAGAACCTCCATCATTTGAGCTAATATGGAAAAAAACCACACCTTGAAAATGTAAATCATGTAGCATATTCATGTTGCATTGATGAGATAAAAAGAAATCTAGCCCAATGCAATTATGATCAGTACTAAAAGTAATGCCACATCTTTGAGCATCATCATCTAGCTGAGGAAAACATTCACTCTCTATCATATTTTTGGAGTCATCATCATTTGATCCACTCATATCAATAGGTTGCATGTCAAAATAAAAATCATCATATTGAACTCCAATGCAAACCTTGAGGACACTCATCACTTGGGACATGATCTAGCCCACTCTCCAAAGGATAGGAGATAACCATCTAAGAAACATCAAGGTTAGGCTCATCATAAATATCAAGGATCATCTACAAATTGTTTTGACCTTTTTTAAGAGGAGACAAAACAAGATAAGAATAAGAACAAGATTCAGCACCATCATTGCCAAAATAGGGAAACTGCATGTCATGATCCATATTTTTCTCTTCAAATGCATTTTGTCAGTGGTTTGCATATCCATATCAAAATTATCTAAAGAATTCTCTTGAAAAATATCATCTTTATACAAACCACTAACCTGTTCATTGGTGGGGGGGACACATATCAACACATTCATCATGTAATAGCATATGTTGAGTAACTAAAAGTTTATAATGCAATGGTTCAATGAATGACCTAGAGTCAGAAAAAAGATTCATAATCAACACAACTATCACAATCAGTACTCAACATAATATTTGGATTCTCTTCATCTTTTAAATCTGAACAAATACTGATTCTCTCAACATTTGAAAGGTCATATTCAATCTCACTGTAGCCTAGTGAGATAGAAATACAAGGAGAATCTTAAATATATGTATCAAAATCATGACCATCTTATATACATTCCTTGTTAAACTTAATGTGTGTGGGGTGTAGGGATTCAGAGCTATCCTTGCATGAAAATGTCAGATATTCACAAGACATTAATCTGATATTTTTTCACTATGAAGTGAACCATTGTCTTCATTTACACTCACCTCTGATACAAACTCACAATCAACATCTTCATTTATCAAATTAGTATCATCCTACTGACTACACACATCTTTTGTCTCATATTAAGAAAGGTCATCACTTTCAAGATCACAAGAGATAGATTCCATACTAGACACATCTCTATCATTTTGGTTTCTATCATTCTCAATAACATCAATATTAGGTACAACCTCATGTGAAACCTCAAATTCAATATCTTCAATATCAAAAACTTGGTTTGAAATTTCAGCATTCATGTCACTGTCATCAAAAGAATCATCACAACAACTTACCTCTTCATCAGAATTATCATTTTTCTCTTTGCATACATTCTCCTCAGAATAAGATAAAATGTCTGCATCATCATGCTAAAAAGAAGAAAAAAAAACTATAGACTCGGCAGGAACACTGTCAACTATAAGTTCATCTTCAAATTCTTGATGCTCACTATCTTCATTATCAGCATGATTACAGTTAGAATTAGATTCAAAATATTGAATTGACTCTATCCATCTCCTGGTATGTTCAACCTCCCTTTCTCTACAAGATGTAGACTAATGAATTTCTCCAGGAAAGAAAAGTTCCCAAAAAAACTAATATATGTAGACTCTGGATGGTAAACCTCTACTGGAAGCTCACTACATGCATTAGAAAAAAATTTATAAAACAAGAGTGTTGATTCATCCCTTATCTTTCCTACTTGTTCCTTTAAAAAAAATATGCAATTCTTTTGGATGAGTTAGTCTATCTCTTGTTTAATCTGCTCAGATTCAAGATCCTCAATATCCTTTATCCACTTGTTGGTGTACTCAAAATATGTTTTCCTCAAGGAAGCTAACCAATTAGTTGAATCAAGAGAACAAAGGGCCATAAATATACAAACCCAAAAGGACACTTGAGGATAAAAAGGACCTACAAAATCCCTTATATGAGTAGAAAATTTCCTATAAAAATAAAGTGCAGATTCGCCCACCTCTTTTTTTATCCCCTTTTGTTATAGCCCCAAAATGACTTGATCTTGTAACCATTGGTCCTCTTCATCATCAGGACCTGGCATAGGTTCCTTAGATATTGATACAATAGAATCACCACTGTTCTCTATGTAACCATATTTCTCAATAAAATAATCTTACAGTACAGCCATAGATCCTATTGAATCATGAGGTAATTCCTTAACCCAATCCCTAGCATCTTAAACTAGAGACTAAACAAAATATTTTATCCATACATCCTCATGTATAACGTCATAGTGTTGCATCAAATGAATATACTCCTCTAGATGTGTCTCAGCCAATTGCTCACCCATACCACTGAACTTACACAAGTAATCTCTGACTATTGATGGAATAAGATTTGGGTATCCAGGGATACCATTGAAATTTATAGCTCTATACAACCTATTTCTATGCGGTTGTGTCATCTTAATAGGCATGATAATTACAAATTATCTGTCTCTTCCCTCTCAGTTAGTGCTAACCACTAAATAGGGAAAATTGATAACTGATTTTCATGGAACAAAAGACTTTATCCAATAAAAATAAAATACCCTGGATATGATGAAGCAACTACAAACATATAGATCTGAAGTCACCTCCAAATCACCTTCAAAACTTGGTAGAGCCGCCACCTCTTTGCAGAGGAAAAAAATAGATTAGTTGAGATCTCTTTCCCAACTCTAACCTTCTTTAAACCAGCAACTTAAAACATATCCCTAATATAGTGTCTCTTATTGATTCCTCTCTGGACTATCCTCATAGTCACAAGAGTCCAAACATCTATTGCATCTTCACTGCAAGTCCACCTCTTCTTTGTAGTCCTTCTTCAAACATGCACACTGGTGCAAATTAGAGAACTCAGAGTCACCACTCACCACATGTGAGATAGTATTTGTATTAATTTCAGAACTATGACTTTTGGACACTTTGGAATGACAAACAATCAACATAGACTCACTCTTAGAAACATGAGGAATATCTCTTTAAAAACCATGAATCTATAACCTTTGGCACATGACTCTCCCCAGTAGAGTTGCCATTTTTTTGGTGACTCAGATGGGTCAAATGATATGAATAGTATAACACCAGAGATTCTTTAAAAGGTTCAACAAGCTTTTTACTTCTCTCTCCCTAGTAGAGTCGCCACTTCATTGGTGTTTAAAAATATTATGCTATGAAAAGAAACCAATATGTCTTAAGACTGATCTTAGGAGTGGTTAGCTCCAAGTGTGAAAGCTTTGTAAGATAATTGGAGCAACTATAGGGACAAGACTACCCTCTGCACTTCTGGCTCTACAAAAACCAAGGCTAGTACACCTAATCTAGAAAAAACTCAACTCTTTACAATACCTTCTACTTCTATATTCAAATAACTTATGATGATAAGATAGTGCTAAATGCCAACCAAGCATTCATTGACTCTCCATTACCATGGTGGGATACCAACAACAACTGAAAATGTAAAGAATTCGGTAATGAGTTTGATTAAATTTAGGGAAAGAATATAGCCAAACCCATTAGACATATATCTCCACAGAATATACTAGTTGTGGATCAGTGCCTTATCCATTGGGTAAACTCCTAAATATAATACTGAAATTGAAACAACCTCTTGGTATAGACTCAAAGACATAAACATAAAATATCTCAGACTACACACTACAAGATCCTTACGTAGATAATCCAATAGAATAAATGTAATATCCAAATCATTTTAATTTGATCTAACATCAAAGACTTTTGGAATACACATATGTATAAGAAAGACTCATACAGTAAGCCAGAAAACTTACAACTCAACAAATAGCACAAAGGAGAGACTTAAAATCTGAAAAGACTTATATTAAGTATAATGAAATCTTGTTCCTGACTCAGTATGACAAGGAAATACAAAATAAGACAACATGAAAAGGATCATACAAATTTCTATTATTTCTTAATATAGTCTGAACAACATCTGTTATATCCTAGACTAGAAACAAATACAAGCCTAAATCTTTTACAATATTGTCCCAATTCTCCAGCCCTTTCTAAATGGTCTTGAAAATCCCTTTATAGGAACAAGAATGCAACAAGATTCAAACTATTTAGGGTTAGGGTTTACAACCAATCAATGCAAGCATTAAAATAAATCAATTCTATGATCAAGTTGAAACCTTATCTCTTTCCCTTCAATCTGTGCAAATCTAATCTGAAATCAATTTCCATAGTCCATGGATGTGAACGCAGTACCCTCAAGTCTAAAATCTCAAGCCATGATGTAGAGAGAAGATCAACATAAATGTAGAAGAGACCAGTGTTTCTATACGCATTTATCCTCTGATTAGAAACCTCTATTTTTCAAGTTTAGACATAAATGCATTCCACATATCATATTCCATTCCCTATGATGACATTAATTTACCATTATTATACAAACAACACTTTCGGTAAGCCTACACCGAAAGACAGGAAAGAGAAAACTGAAGATCAGATTAAGATATCACCAAAGATAACTAAGAACAGAGAGAACCAATGACACAAGTTAGTGGGTAAACCAAAAATCACAACTCAAAACATTGATGCTAAGAAGGCAATTGAGGAGAGAGCCGAAATAAAGCACCAACAAAAGCTAATAGAGAGCATCAATCAAGAAGTGGCAGTAAATAAGGTAAAGCTATCAGAATTCATATCTGAATTAGACCCCATCATATCTGAAGCTATAACCTTGATTCAAAAGTTGAGCACAATAGAGAAGTTCACTAAGGAAAATAATGACAATATAGAAAAGCTAGATGCAGATCTAGCAAACACTGCTAGTAGCTTAACCATGGATGGAGACAATGCAGTCAAACTGCATTATAAGAAGATAATTAAGGTAAAAAGGTTAAGGAAAGAAATATGGGAAGTAGAAACACATTTCAAGGAAGAAGTAACCGAGCTACAAGCTCAAATTTTGCCAAATCTTACACTGCTCCAACAACATATTAGTTATGCAAGGAAACTAATAGGAACTCCCAAGATGTCTGTAGCCGACAACATCTATGATATGCATTCAAAGATCACACTTGAGCACATGGCTCTGGAGAACCTCAAAGAGAAATGGGAGAAAATGATGGAAGACATGAATTCTTCACATTCCCATATTTTTGATAAGCTATAAGGTAAATGACATTTTCCCTTAATATCAAATAAAGGGGGAAATGATAGAAGTACAAAATAAAAAGGGAAAATGTTATATACATTCATTCAGATGGGAAAATGGTAGATATGTATATGTATATTTATAAAGGGAAAATGATATGTAGAAGGAAAAGATATCATATGTACAGATATACCGGCATATACATAGGGGGAGTCATTAAATGACTAAGGATTATATATGTTGTATATACTTAACATTTTGTTAGTACTTTACACATATCAGTTTTTGATACTAATGTCAAAGGGGGAGATTGATGACATTAATTTTCCATTAGTATACAAACAACACTTTCGGTAAGCCTACACCGAAAGATAGGAAAGAGAAAACTGAAGATCAGATTAAGAGATCACCAAAGATGACTAAGAACATAGAGAACCGATGACACAAGTTAGTGTGTAAACCGAAAATCACAAAGCAGAAAGAAAAAGTGGAACCCGACAGAGGAACCCGAAATGCAAGTTACAGTGCAGACCGACAAGACAGATATAGTGCAACCAAAAAACAAAACTGAAGGACAGTCAAGCATGACCGACAGACAAAACTGAAAGTCAGTTGTAGCCCGCAAAAAGTGGATCTGACTTCCACGTCAGATAAAGAAAGTGTATTCTATTTATAGGATATTTAATTGTTTTAAATCCATTTCTTTAGGGACAAGAAACATTAATATAATTTTTTTAATCAGTCTAACTTCTTTAAAACACATAGACTGGGAGATCTAGGTATAAGTTGTAAACCTGATCTTAGAGTTAACATTGTTTTTATCAAAACTTGATGAATTCAATCAATCCATAAATAAATGATGGAATCATTCATTAGAATGCGTGTGTGAGAAGGAAAAAGAGAGAGGAAAATAGAACGATCACATCTATGGATTGAATTGAGAGTTTCAAGAACAAGAACAGAAAAGAAGGATTTGGTTAGCAGAACCAAGAACAGAGGAAAATGATAATTAGAGGTATTAATCAATCACAATTAGGTGATAATATTTTTCATTTAAAATAAATTGGATCTGTATAAGCAATAGAAGATTGCATTTACCAGGTCAATTTGTAATTTTCTATCATTCTAACAAGTGGAGCAAAGTGTAAAAATCCTTTCAAGGAAAGTGGATTTAACAGTCCATCATCAAATCTCTTAACCGAGTGCACACTTAATAGTGTTGCAAAATCTCTTAACAGAGTAGACTTTAACAAGTCTCCATCGATACTCCTAACAGGGTAGATCATCAGAAGTGATCAAATTGTAAGCCTTAACAGGCCCCTTCCAATCTGCAGATAGTGAAGTTTTGTGGGTGCCATCCCCACTGCAGTTTTTACTTCCTAACATGAGTTTTCTGCAATATCATATCTTGTGTTATGTGTCAATTACTTTCATGAATGTTTCTATGAATGATTCACATGTTTATTAATGTTATGAATTGACATAATTCACATCAAGATAGTTTAGATCAGATTGAATGGACATGCAATTGATTACAAAGGTTAATTGATTAAATGATACAAAAAAAATTTAGAGGTACTAATTCACCCCTCCCCTCTCAGTACATACTTCCCATTAATCCCAACACCCTACACTATCCAAAAGCTATGCAAAGTTGACCCACAAGATTAGATCGGTTCATTAATAGCTCTAAGAAAATATCTCAATCCACCGCCATGAAGCCCTCTGAGAATAAGATTTAAATATATTTTAAATTTAGTTATAACGGTCACAGGTGGCGTGGAACAAGAATTTGGATGGTCAAGATCAATTCTCAACATAAGTTTAAAACACTTTTTAGATTCCTTTTAAGTTATTCGGGCACTCAGATCAAATTTTTCCAGGTGTCGCACAAGCGCAATGGCTTAAGCATTATCTTCCCCGCATATATCCCTTGAGGCTTTGCGATAGCCATTAGATCCACACCAACTTAACTACACATTATATTTACCCTTAGATTTGTTACTGCAGGTCCCACAAACTTTTTAAGGACACATGGCCGCCAAGTGCAATGCCTTGAATAGTATCATCACCACATCTTGAGGTTAAGGAAAAGCATTGACTGTCAGACTAAACTCAACTAGATCATCCTTTATCTTCTACAATGCATGGACCCATGAGTAGATAGGGATAGGTGGAAAACAGGTGCAATGGCTTGAATACTAATTTTCGTTCATATTCTCCTCAGGGAAAAGCATTGACCACATGATCAAATCTGACTTGATCACTTATTAATTTTTCTTGATCTCTGGCTAGGTTCCACAAGATGCCACTTGTCACATAGGTGTGATTCCTTAGCATTAGATCTTGAGAAACTTTTCCTCTAATCCTTAGCACTGGCCGTCAGATCTAACTCACTTAAACTTTACCCTTAACTAGTCATTAACCCTGAGCAGCCAATTTCCCTTTATCTCCAAGTTGATGAATAAAAACACTAACCCATAATTTGATCTAGAGATTTGGTGTAGACCACATGATCAAGACAATAATAGAACCCAATCAATGGCCCTCGCTGAATCACTGAAAGATAGAAAGACCTTGACTATAATTTGGAGATTAAGTGACTACCCTTCGATCCTGTCTGCTTTGAAACACATTGCACAATCCTGTCAAATCCTCTAAGCTTAGAAATTAACCTAGCTCCATCATGAGATTCAATGACAAGGTATTCTCACAATCTCTGAAAGTTAAGCTTAACCCTGGTTTGATTTAGAGATCTAGAGATAACCTATATCTCGCAATCACTGGACATTTGCCTTGACTCATGGTTTATTTAGAGATTAAGCACAAGCCATAGCTCATTATCCTTATCGATATTCCAAATCTTACCTCTACAAACCCTTCTTGACTTTGAGTTACCTCGGCTTGAATCTTATCAAATTTCAAGATTCAACGACTAACGTAATCTCCAAGTCTTGCAACACTTGTCTTAACTCTGATTACTTTCAGAGATCATGTGCTAGCCACAATATCTACATTGCATCAATGGTATGCACTGAATCTCTGAATGTATTTTTACTTGACCAATTCTTTATGAGATTAGGAGACAACCCTTGATCTTGATCTTGATCTACATCAACGGATCGCGCTGAATCTCGAGATCCTTGACTTAACCACACTTCCATTCTGAGATTCAAAGACAAGCTTATTTTCGAATCTTGCAATAAACCTGACTTGACTTGGCTCAACCATAGCTAGATCTAGAGATTGGGAGATAAACTAAATCGCCAACTCGCTGAAACATTTCTTAACCCTTGAGTCTATTTGATCTAATTCAGAGATTAAGAGATAAAGGTTGTGCCAAGTCGCTAGATATAAAGGAATATTCCATCTTGATTATGAGATTAGGAGATAAAGGAAAGGATAAAAAAATGCACATGACTTAAAATCTTTAAGTGACTTTGAAAAGGTAACTTGAAAACATAACAAGTCTTGAGGGTTTAGGGTTTTAGCCAAGATTTTGACTCAATCAAGACTTAGGGCCTTAGTTAGAGACCAGAAAAAATTGTAGAGACATGGAAAGAAAACTTGGAACCAAAAAAATTTGAATAGGTATAACATGGTACTCGGTAACTGAAACACAACTCTATACCAACTGACTCTGTCTAGCTCGGTAGAGTAACTCTTTTCAGGCATAACTTAACTCTTCACAATTTTTGAATCAATCATTCAAGTGTACCAACTTGATAACATAAAATATATAGTTGAAAACAACTATATCAACATTACTTCATCATTTTCTAATCTGTATTTGTCACCCATTTAACTTCTCCTTTGTATGATATGCTAACTCAATAACAATTTGTAAATCAATTGCTTGACATCAATGAAAAAATAACAACTGATCTAACCATTTCTACAAATATGTATACTTATTATCACTCAATCTTCATCATCTTCATCATTTGATCAAAAATCTCCCTCTTTGGAATTGATGGCAACACTATAGTAGTACTGTAGCAATTGATGATGGAAACTCTCAATACTGTCAATCTCTGTCATTACTCCCTCTGAGTTGATAGTTCTGTTTTTAATCTTCAAACTGTTCACTGTTCTCCCTCTTGGATAAATATTATGATACTGTAGAATACATTTTGATTCTCCTTCATGAGTAAATTGTATCAATTCATTCTCTCCCTCTTTCTTCAATATCTCCCTTAGGGATGAATTTCATCAATTTATTCTCTCCCTCTTTGACAACAATGCCAAAATTCATACTCTTAAAAACTTGTTTTAGTAGTGGATTAAACCTTACATGTAAAAATACTCATTACATACATAAATCTCTTTAGAAATTCAAGAATCACCTAAAGTGTGTCATACTAACATTAATTCAAAATAGATATTCTAATAAAGTATAGAATTGATGTTGCATGCCTCATGCATCTTTGTGAATATTGGATAGGGGAAGAACCCCTAATATACCTCTGAGATACATAAAAGCATCCTTCCGTAGTGGCTTTGTAAAGATATCAGCCAATTATTCCTTTGAGTTCACATATTCCAATACCACATTCTTCTCTTGAACTTGTTCTCTCAAGTAGTGATACTTGATAGAAATGTTCTTGGTCTTTGAATGCATAACTGGGTTCTTTGATATGTTGATAGCACTCGTGTTACCAAAGAAAATAGTTATAGGATCTGAGATAATCTCTTGCATACCTTCAAGTAGTAGTTTGATCCAAACAATATTCACAGAATTCATGGCAGCATCAACATATTCTGCCTCAGCAGTAGAATGTGAAATACAACTTTGCTTCTTGCTTATCCATGTGATCAATATTTCACCTAGAAATAATGTGCGTCCACTAGTACTTTTCCTATCATTAATGTTTCTAGCCCAATCTGTATCAGTGTAGACATACAGATCAAAATTACCTCATTTATTGTACAATAAACCAAAATCTTCAGTTCCTTTCAGATATATACAAATTCTCTTGACTGCAGACATATGTGTTTCCTTCAGATTAGAAGAAAATCTTGCAACAATCCCAACAATGTGTGCTATATCAGGTCTTTTTTGAACAACATACTACAATTTACCAACCATGGATTGATAAAGAGTATTATCCACCTCTTGTGTCTCATCTTCTTTAGATAACTTACATCCTATGACCATCGGTGTTCCAACAGGCTTGGCATCTTCCATACCAAAAGTTTTGAGAATCTCTTTGATATATTTAGCTTGTGTAATATAGATCCCTCCTACAACTTGTTGTATCTGTAGTCCTAGAAAGAACTTAATCTCTCCAATCATAGATATTTCAAACTCTTTTCTCATTTCATCAGCAAATGCCTTACATAAGGTGTTATTGCCTCTAAAAATAATATCATTAAAAAAAATTTCAACAATCACAACCTTGTTGTTACTGTCACACTTCAAGTAAACATTATTGTTATCACTTGTTCTTTGAAATCCTATTTTGATTAGATAAGAGTGCAACCTCTCATACCATGCTTGGGGTACTTGCTTCAAACCATAAAGAGCTTTATGTAACTTACATACCTTGTTCTTGTTTTTTCTCTCAATGAATCCTTCAGGTTGTTCATTGTAAACTTCCTCTTACAGCATCCCATTCAAGAATGCAGACTTGACATCAATTTGATAAACTTTGAATCCTTTGTAAGATGCATAAGCTATAAGTATTCTAACTCCTTCCAATCTATAAACAGGTGCAAAATTCTCTCCATAATCTATGCCTTCTTCGTGTGCATAACCTTTGCAAACCAATCTAGCTTTATTCCTGATAACTTCATCATTCTCATTCAGCTTGTTTTTGAAAATCAATTTAGTACCATTAACATTTTTATCTTTTGGCCAAGGTACTAAAGTCCATGTATTTTTATTTTCTATCTAATCAAACTCTTCTTTCATTTCTTTCATCCAATCTTCATTATCTAGTGCATCTTTAACTTTCTTAGGCTCAAATGAAGATATCAAACATGTATTATCTCTTACCTTGCTTCTATTCATCACTCTAGCATCTTTACTTCCAATAATCTTACTTGGAGAGTGGTGCCTCCTCACATATTTCGCTAAAACAGGCTCGGTAGGTCTTGGTTGTTGCGGGAACATGACTGTAGAAATACATGATTAGATAGAATGGCATACCCACATTTGAAGACTATGAGAAGCAAAAAACCATCCTCATGTATTCACACCTTGTTATTGTAGACAAATAAAACTGTCCTCGTGATTATCTTAATTCTGTTTATTAATTAAATGAATATTTATATTTATTTAATTAATTCATTAAACTTTTCTTCTATTTTTTAAAAATGAAAATTTATATTTATTTAAATAATTCATTACTATTTCTCCATTTATCTTATATATTATTTAATTAAAATATCAACATCAATATTTCATGTTCCATCTCCTAAACTCTTCTACTTATAGCTCTTTCACCTATCGATTTCAAACACTCAACAAATATGTGATAAACTATTTCCAGATACCTCTAACTACCTTTCTTTATCCCACATTTAGCCCATATTTTCTCACATATGAGGACAGTTATAAAAATGCATTCCCCTCCCACTTGCAAAGCCCCTAGGAATCTACAACAATCAAGGAAATTCTTTTTCATCAATAAATCCTCTATTTGTCATCATTTCATGTGCATCATGGTGCTGACAAAAATAGATTATTTACAAGATTTTGATTTATTGGACGACAATGGAATAGATAGTCATTTTAATGTATTTGGTTTGTTTCGATTGATGTTTATATGCATTTATATGAATAACTCCATCGTGGGATGTTTGAACAGGTTTTAGATTACTGATTCATACCTCCAATTTCTTGCATCTACATTGGCATGCCCAGTGGGACACCCTTGTCCTTCATTTGATTTGATTTTTGATGGACAAGCACGCATTCAATGCTTAATCCATGCATATGAATGATTTGATTATTCATAATATAATCATTCATTTATTTTTTCTTGCATTACATACAAAATTTCTAATTGTTGGTGTAATTAAATATTCCTAATTACACTTTACTTAACCTTACTTAGGATAATGCATTGCATCATAGTTTTTCATTGAGACACCTAGGATTTTGCATCCTAATTTAGCACATGGTGTAGGAAAAATTCCACTTTAGGTGGTGATAGTTCTTATCACATTCCACTTTATGTGTGACATCCACATTTAGTGCAAATATCACATTATCATCTTGATCATATTACACATACATCATTGCATAATGGAAGATGATCTACCTTTGGTGGACATGTGATTCCACCTTGTGTAGGTGATAACTTATCAGCTCCTTATTATGGTCCCTTATTGCCTTGCCTATAAGAAGGCACATCTACATTGTAAATAATCTCCAATATCTCAAATATCTTCTATTTGCATATTGCATCATTAATGAGAATATAGTTTATTCTTGTTCATATCATCTCTCATGTCTTTGTGCTATTCTTTGACCTCTATAACCTTGGTTTATTTATATTTGCAAATGCTTACATGGTATTAGAGCCATTGGAGCATCTTGGATAGTCTATTTGGAGAGTTATTGGTGTATGCATTGGAGGTCAATATTGCATATCTAAGGACCAGCATTTTGAGAGAGTGTTTTGGGTTAGATTTGATCTCACCGTCGCATTCGAGAGGTTGTTTTGGTGAAAATTGACTATAAATTCTCCCATATTAGCGAAAGTCAAATTTGTGGAAAATTTTTGCATAGACAAGTTGTATGGCCTACCTGCGCAAACATGAATTTGTTGTAGAGGACTCAAAGAATATTATCTATTTTATGTCAAAGGCTAGAGATCTGTACAAGGAGGATCTAGTAATGTGTTGGGCCCCACACAGAGAACACCCCCAAGGGTTATCTCCTCTAACCGAGGACCAACATTTTTTATTTGGTTGATCCCCGTGAAGATTTCTATATAAAGCGGTCATTCTCCCTTGACCCGACCAATGTGGGATAAATTGACTTAATCCCTAAGCCTATTCTCACAAGACCTCTCAGTCAAGATTGTTTCCATGCGATAGCTAGCCATTCATCACTTTTTCAAATACCGATTCGGACGGAGAACTCTAGTAACTTCTGCATCACATTTATCAACATCATCTTTTTCAGCAACCCTACTCCATCAGCACCTCTACTCATTACTTGTTTTTCAAGCATCAGTTTATTAAAAGGGTGATGTTTATAATTTCCTGAGTCATGTGGAACTAAAGCTACCAAGGCATTGTTGCCTCGCCTCCCATATGGGTTGGACAACGTCATGTGACACAATTTTTTTGGTCCACAAATACTTTCATCAACAGACCACATCAGCATCTGAGTGCCACATTAACCGACACGTGACACAACTGGCTGTCATTTCATCTTTTTCATATTGGTACCATCTTAGTAGACCGACCCAATAACTGAAAACCATGTGGTCAAACCAAATTTTACCATGCCATCAGATCTGTACAGTATAGAGGTCTAGTAAGAAATCAATGTCAATGCCACATCATCCAAGTAGGGCATTTTTTTTGCCACACGCGAATTTCTACAAGCTCTAAATTGAGGCCCGTCTAGCCGTCAAACAGAGGTACCTGGTAGTTTTCCTATGATGGCAATACGACCTTCAAATTTAATTATCTATATTATTGGCATCATCACTGGTTTGAATTTTGTTGCCTTCACCATTGAAGTTTTTGAATTTGCAGTTCATCTTCAAATGCTCATATTTACTCCTTTTCAAACAATTTTTTTATTTGCGGTAGAATTTTTTTAAGTTTTCAGTAGTGGCATTAGTTTTTTATTTTGGTGGCCCAATTGATCATAAATTGCAGATTTTCATGATTGTTCATGTCTAATCCTTCATTTTTCAACTTCAGAGGCTTCATTTGGGCACATACAGTAACATTTTCAGGTACAATATTTTTTAAATGCATACTTTTTCATCTACTTTCCAGATCTGGTATCAGTTTGAAGTGATTTGAAGTGGAAATATCACTTTCATTAATAGGTCATTTTGGGGCTATATATGCACTTGTTTAATCCTTGGATTTCAATTTTCTGATTTGCATGAGTGATATGAAGGAGTTATCGTATGTATTATATCATTATTTGGTTGCATTATGCACTTTTCAAAAGTCAAAATCCTCACTCCATATAATTATCATGAGTGGAAATAATCTATTGTTATCCAATTTTTAAGTGTTGGATTGCATAGAATATGTTTTGGGCAGGATCCAGAACTAGCTACAGGTGTTGCAGAAAGAAGAAAATGGTTTGATCAAAGGGATAAACCTCTTGGCTCTCTTAGATCATCCATCTCTCATGATTTTATATATCATATTGTATATTGCGCACATCCTCATGATGCTTGGATAACCTTTGAGGGTCTCTTTGGTAAACCTTAAAATGAGAAAATTCACATTGGAGAATGAGCTCATAGGTATAAATCCTAATGATTTTGACAATATTCAAGGATTTTTATCTAAGTTCAATTCTATTAGATTGGAGCTTTCTAATTGTGGCATTACTAAAATGGATGAACAATTGATATTGTCTATTCTTTCCAAGCTAGGTCCTAAATATTCAATCTTTATTTCTACATTCTATGCTACTATGGATGCTCTTGGTAGTGCATACAAAATGTCTTCTCTTTATGAATTTGCAACTCAACTCAGAAGAGAACAAGCAATGTTGGCACACATGGGTCAATTGAAGCCTTCAAAGCATCATGCCCTTCTTGCAAATAACCCCACTCCAAAGGCTTCTAATGAAAAAGGTAAGACACAACATAAGGATCCTAAGCTTCATGATAAAGGTGATGATTCTCCTTTACAACATACTTCTGAATCCAAGTCCTCTTCAAGAGAGGAATCATCTAGAAGAAAGAGGGGAAAATGTGCATATTGTAAAAAGACAGGACATGATGAGCATAAATTTCTCCATAAGAAGATTGATAATCTCAATCACATTCTTCAAAAGAACAACATCCATCTGTGCTCATCAGTCTCTCCACCTCCCTCTTCTTCATCAAATATGGCAGATTTTTCATCCATGTCATCATCAAAGGATGAAGGTAAAGGTCAAGTATTTATGAATTCCACCCATCCTGAGAAAGGTAAATGGCTTCTTGATTCATGTGCTTCACATCATATGGCATCTTCTATGGATATGTTTTCTTCTATTGAGCCTTGTAATTCTCCTAATATGTTGATGGGTAACAACACATACATGAAGGTTTGTGAGAAAGGTTCTATTCCTATGGGAGAGAGGACATTTAATGATGTTATTTGTGTACAATACTTAACCACTAATCTCCTTTCTATTTATCAAATTACTCATGGGGCACAAGGTAAAATTGTTGAGTTCACTCCTGATCATGTCTTCATTAGGGACATAGAAACTAGAGATGTCATGGATATGGGAGTTGTTGATCATGCATCACGATTGTATTCATTTTCACATTTTTTTGATGGTGATGATGATGTTCATGATGTACCCACCCTTCTACCAAAGGTGAATTTTGTATGTGAGGAGAACTTTGGAGACTTGAATCATTGTGTTCTTGAGACAAGTGTTGAGCTTCCTACTCCTTCACATCCTGCTTCTTTGGACTTAAGATCCACTATTCAACAAGATGATCATAGTGCATCAGATCTTGTAGTGTGGGATGACTACTTGGATGACATTTCAACATTGTTTGCTAAGTCTCATATTGCATATTTGGGTGACATGCTTGAGGGGTTTTTGTACTCTTTAATGACAACTTCGTCACAGTTGGAGTTGGGGATACTTCTTCACCTTCTTTGGAGATTGGCATTCTTGATTCTTCTCCTTCACTTGGTTTGTCACATTTCATGATTCAGTTTGATGATGTGATAGGTTCTTTAAGCTTGGAGATACCTATTCAGTCTTCAGAGATGCATACTTGGAGACTTCCTTCCTCATTCTTCCATTTTGACATGGATTGGCTTCTTCATCATTTTATGTATTTGTATCTTCCTAAGGGGATACATGTTGCTTGTAGGATTTGGATTATCTTTTGTTTGCAGGTACACTTCATCAACATTGGTGCTTCTTCATTATTTGGGGGGGGGGGGGGGGGGNTATCATGTCTCCTTTCCTTCCTATGGGGGATAATTGCTTGTATATAGATTATGTATGTCTTACTTGGGGGGTCTTGAGTACTACATACATCCATGCATCTTGTGTGTTTTCATTTCTCTTTTTGGAGGGGAGTTTTGTCCCGTTAGGTTTTCTCCCTTTCTCCTCTTTATGAGAGATTGCATTTCATGTATTGCATTTGTATATCGTACATGGGTACCTAACATGTCCTAGTAGTGGGGACACATCTTTCACTGTCATCTTGCATTGTGAGTTTAAGTGCATTCCCCTAAGTTGCACTTAAGGGGGGTGTTGGTGTTATTAAATATTCCTAATTACACTTTACTTAATCTTACTTAGGATAATACATTGCATAGTAGTTTGTCATTGAAACACCTAAGAATTTGCATCCTAATTTAGCACATGGTGTAGGAGAAATTCCACTTTAGGTGGTGATAGTTCTTATCTTATCTTATCTTATCTTATCACATTCCACTTTATGTGTGAGATCTACATTTAGTGTACATATCACATTATCATCCCCATCATATTGCACATACTTCATTGCATAATGGGAGATGATCCACCTTAGGTAGACATGTGATTCCACCTTGTGTAGGTGATAGTTTATCAGCTCTTTATCATGGTGTTTATTGCTTTGCCTATATAAGCAGACACATCTACATTGTAAATAATCTCCAATATCTTCTATTTGCATATTGCATCATTAATGATAATAGAATTTATTCTTGTTCATATCATCTCTCTTGTCTTTGTGATATTATTTGACTTGTAGATCCTTGTTTTATTGCTATTTGCACATTCTTACACTAATGCCTCTTTAACAAATCTATTGTATGTATGTATGCTTCAATAATAGCATTGTCCGTGATCAAATTTATTTAATGTATTTTGTCAACAGATCATACATTTTATTTATGTTTCTACATTTTCAGATGTGGCATCCTATCATTAACATAATTCTGTTTATGTGCTGATTTTGCACATTGCAAACATAATTAAAATACCTTTTTCTTTGATCCCACATGTTGACAGATTTAATATAACTTGTTTTAGGCCTTTTTTATATTCATATGTTTGCATATTTGTTTATCATGTTTTGACTCTAATTTCAATAGTTTATGTGCCTTCTCTTTGCTGGAAATTTCTGCACTTTCAAAACAACAATATGTTGTGTCTGTTAAGCGGTCTATGTGCTCTGTATTTGTTACGCATATTGCAGATTTCATAAGGCAGGGAGTGCGTGGCAAAGGTTGTTGAACTTGGATTTGAGGCTATTGGTTGCATTTGCTTTTAAGATAACAACAAACACAATTTAAAAATAGTTTTATTCTCCAAAGTTTAGCAGATATAAAAAACTGTTTTTTGTGCTTGTCTATGCACATAATTTTGGACAGTTGTAAAACTGGTTTATGGGTCTTGACTTGCTTTTACATATTCGCTCGCAGATTTGACACAAAAAAACAAAAAGTTCACATGCCTTTTCTATACTTTAATAGTTTAGACATCTATCTCACATGGCATTTGTAAAAAAATAAAAAAATAGCCCTTATGCTTTAATCCATATCCTACGTAGGCCTTTTCTTTCTTTATTAGTTTTTAGAGTAAATTAGTTTTATGTTAGTTTTTTTTTAATTTTTAATTAGTTTTTGGTTTGTTTCTTAAATTTTAATTAGTTTTTAGTTTTTTTATATTAATTAGATTTTGATTATTATTTTTTTGTTTTTAAATTTATTTTTTAATTAATTTTAGTTTTTAAATTTTTTTAATTAGATTTTTTTAATTAGTTTAGATTTTAATTTTTGGTAATTAGTCTAGATTTCAAATTTTGTTAAATAGTTTAGATTTTAGTTTTTGCTATTTAGATTAATTTTTAGTTTTGGTGTGTTTGATTTTTATTGGGGATCTAATTTTTCTTGTGGGCTTTTGTAGACTGTCAATTGTTTGTCAAAGACCATTATTTTCAAAACTACTGATGATTTGTGGATGCATATTGTTTGACTTTTAATGAACAAAATTACACTTGATTTCTAAATGGTTAATGAACTTTGTCTTCTTAGATTAGTTCACACTTCAATGGGCACTTAAAAAGAACATGTGTCTTGTGTGTTTGACACGCTTGTGTATGTGTGAGTGGACCCACTGCTACACAAAGTATCCTCTCCCCTTGCGCTTCGGGCAATCTTGGGTGTAAGAGAAAAGTGATAGTGACACCCTATTTTTCATTTCTTAGATCAAATTAGTATTTGGCGGGAAAAGAGGCACTCACCCCAAATAAGCGTTTAAAAGCAGCACTCCTTTGGTCCGCTATATAAATTGATGCTAGCGTTTTGGTACATCTCATAGTTTCCCTAGTACCCACATTCTTGTACGGTATATCAAGGAGAGGACTGGGACTGTGTCACTCGGTGGCACATAAAACCTCGAAGGTACCCCAATTATCACCCAATTGTTTTAGTAGCTAAAATCCTTCTACTTGGTGACTTAGGCGTTGTGAGACGAGCATACCGAAGATACCCCTCATGTATCCCTCTTTTTGAGACAAAAAATATATAGAGATCTTCGAGTCTTAAGAAATTCAAAGTTTGGTATGCCTGAGAAGTGAGTGTCATGGAGGGGAGCCAATGCTACCAAGCTTCTATCTATCCAAATTGAATTTGATATTTTATTGCAAGGGGATTCAAGTATAGTCCTGGCCATCCTTAGGTTGTACTTGAATGTTCTTTTATTTTGAAAATCATACAACCCTTTTGTCTTGCATGTGTGTTCAAAACAAACATCTTCAAACAATCAACATCATGCTTGAAACATTGAAACCTTGTCAAAACAAACGACTTTGACACAAAACACTAGTCTTGAGTATTTGGTCACTATTGCTACACATTTGAAATAGAGAAATTGAAACATAGGTTATCTCATTCTTCTTGGCATCATTATTCAATTCTAATCGTTTAGGATCCACACTTTCACACTTCATATCCATATTATTTTAGTTGGTCACATACAATTGCATATCTATCCAAGTCACCCAAATCTTTCCAAAACCATACCTAAGTCATTTCGGTCGATCCTAACTTCATCCTAGCATTTGCATCTCACCCAAATCATTGAGTTTCATACATTATCATAGACCTTGTCCTAGGTCAAAGATCAGAATTATCATACATGCACATGGCCTCTTTGGCTCAACAAATCCAAGATCTCAAGAGAGCAATTTATGAACTCCAACAGAAGAAACCAATGAGCTATCATGAGAAATAAATTCAAGATATGAAGAATATAAATTAAAGGATGTTTGAATGACTATATGAAGTGGAATAACAAATATTGGAAGATCAAAAGGAAAAATCCATGCAAGATCCCATAGGTTATTCCCCAAGATGACAAGATACTTCTTCCCTGAACACGTGCCAATTTGAATATCCCCAAGATATAAAATTCACACCTTTGGGGCAATCTCTTATGTCAAATTTAAAGGAACTTCTTGAGCACAATATTATTACATTGCCTAAAGAAATAAAACATGGATATCCATGGTTGAGTAACTATTGTGCATAGCATAAACACAACAAGGATAAGAATTAAAATTTCATGGAATTGAAACATAAGATCCAATATGTCCTTGATGATGGTATAATCAAAGTTGAAGATCTTAATAACACACCTAAAGAAGAAGAAGACACTACTTCCAAGAGTGATCAAAGTCATGAGCTTATGTTTAGCCATGGCTCAAAATTTTCCTCTTTCTCTTCTGTCATTCCTTCATCTCCTAAAGCTTCCCAACAACACTTCACATTATCTCCCACAAACAATAAACTCAATGATGACACTTTTCATGATGACCCTCAAGGACTAACTACTATACAAATCCAAGTTAATCCCAATCTTGAGGTAAATACCTCCCATGCTTCCAAATTCCTAGAAGATAAATCGCCATGCACTTCAATGTCGGACATACCTTCTCTAGAAAGTCATATTCAAAATATTTCCTCATCGTGCCCAAATATGGACTCCCTCCAAGAATCCTTCATGAATATCTAGACCCCCACCCCTCCTTGGAAGTGGATCCATGTCAAGAGGATAATCTAAACAATGAAGAAATAATTCCTCACATAGGTCAAGATCAAGATACCAAAACACTCCAACTTCATCCAAAGTTTTACCAAGATCCCATATCCCAAGATTTCAATTATGATACTCTTGTACCTTTTAAATTATTCAAAGATGATTCCCTTCTAGCTCACGTGAAAAACATATTTCCAACTTCCATTTCCTATATACCTTCTAAGAAAGATCATGAGATCCCTTACGCCATTCCATTGAACCTATTGAAAATCCAATGCAAGGAACCTTTTCAAGTCAATCTAATGATCCTCCTCCATGTGAAGATCAGAGCATCCTATCTCTCATAGTCATAATACTCCATATTATTCTCAAGAAACTATCATTCCTCCTAGTCCTCCTCATGATCCTAATCCTCCTCAAGTTACTAGTGCTCCTCAAGCCACCATCACTCCTATTGAGGCCAGTAATGAACTCCTAGATATAAACTCAAATCCTAATGATGATGGCCATGGCTACATAGCTCACACTCAATATGTTGATGTTCCTTCAATAAGTTATATTCCTCCATTTAAATGCAAAATTGTACATTCCCCATCCTCCAAATCCATTTTGGGTCTCTATACCCAAAAAATTGAGCCTTCATCCCTTCCATCCATCTTGGGCCCTTTTATCCCTGCATCTTCTTACCCTATCATAATTCAAGTTCAACAAAGGTGCACGCCCTTGAATACCTTCCAACCGTATATCTACATGAACACATCTAAAATACCTCCATATTATCCATATCCATCTATGAATCCCAACACCTTTGGAAGCAATTTAGATGCCAGGAACAAAATGCATAAATCCACAAATTCACATTTATTCAAGGAACAACATGTCCAATCTAATTGACATGTCAAAATAAACCAACATTTCATCCAAAAGTAAAAAGGAAAATCAAAATCAAAATATGTGTGGATTCATAAATCCCTTGTTGAATAAATGTGCTTTAGAGAATCACATGGAAAATAAAATTCAAAAGCTATGTGGATTCCCAAATTCCTTGTTGAATAAATGCACTCTAAAGGATCACAAGAACAGGAAAAATCAAAATCTATGTGGCTTTCCAAGTCGCTTGTACAAGACTTGCACACTAAAGAAAAATCAAAATTGGCATTCAAGCTTGCTACTCCAAGGGTTTCCTCTAATCGGCCTCCATCTAATTGTCTTCCACCCACTTATTCTATTTTGGGTCCTCATATCCCAAAATCCACATCCAGTTCTCCATCACAATTTAAAACTTAAAAATTCACTTTTCCTTCATCACTAAACCACCCTTCAAGGTGTGTGCCAACATTGATCTTGTCACCCTTTCCATCCAATCCTAAAAAAATATTCTAGCACCCTGTAAATTATCCAACAATTATTTCCTATACTCCCCTCCATTATCCAACACATTCTTGAACTATCCTTTCATCTCTTTTATCTAATCACTCACAGGATTTCCTATCTATAGTCTAGTTATTATCCATTTCTTCTCCCTTTACCATCACCCTGTCAACATCTTTGAGCATAATTTCAATAGCCATGGTCTATTGTAGTACATCTTTTTGGGGTACTATCTAAAGAACAAAATGGTTGAGTCTTTCCTCCATCTTTTATCATTGATCCATTTTCTTTCAAAAAAGTTTTTAAAAAAAGTCAAAAGAAATAAAAAATAAAAAAAATAGTAAAGAGAAATAAATTTGTCCATGTGTGAAAACCACCTTGGTGGCGCCTTGGGAAAGTACTATGATGAAAACCACTCTTTGGTACCTTGGGCAAGTACGACAATGAAAATCTAGCAAACAGACGTCATGCATAATCCATTATCCTTTTTGTACTTTACACTAGGGGAAACTTTCAAGAATGCTATCATATCCTCCATATTCTTTTATATCCCTCATCCTCCATTATCCTTCATTCACCCTAATACTTCCTTTTCCACCTTTGGTGTTGACAAGGTTAAGGATCTTACTAAGTATCACACATCCTATCTATTTATCCTCATCCACACCCTCGTTACTATCTCTTATCTTATCCTTTCCTTCCTCCATCATCTCTTACCACCTTTGATCTTGCTTCTCCTATACATATCCTATATCTATCCTATCCAAATTAACCCATTGGTCTAGATCACAACTAAGGACATAAAATGCAAAAGTATATTTTCAAAAGCCTCTTGACATGTCCCTTATTTTTGACCACATGTCATTTCATTACAACATATCATTTTCCTACATTGTCATATATCTCAATCCATTTTCTTGGGTAATCATAATGAGATAGTCCTTGAGGATCACACAATGGGTATGTTGATTTGTTTGAACCTTTCCATGTCCAAATGAGTTCATATTGTTTCCATAATAAGCTCAATTATGCTATTAGCACTTAAAAGCACAAGAATTCCCATCACTTTCTTCTTATCATTATGTTTTCATCATCTCATTCATTTCATCACATTTATTTATTCATTTCATCTTCCTTCTTTCATCTCACTTTTTCTCAATTCACCTCTTTCATCCATTTCATTCATCACTTGATCATCGATTACTTCACCATTCTTGTTCTTCTTTCTCATCTTGGAGATCAATAACTTATTTTATCTAATTGACACGTGCCTCTTAATTTCAATTCCAAATCAATCAACTTACTTATTAGCTTGTGATTTCATTGCACACTGATCAATCAATCAATCATTATATTGTTTTGTCTTGTGCTAGCATCAATCTACATCTCAATCAGCCTAATCAGCTTACCAACTTGTCTATACTGATCATTTCCATCAATTTTTCAATTACGCTTCTCCAATGTGCATTTTCATCAAATGTACATCTCAGCTTAATCCCTAGCGCCATATCAATCATCCAATCATTTTCTTATAATATGTCAAGAGATCAATCTCATCACACCTTATTCTATCAATCTACTAAGGGGACATCATATTTATCATTATCCTTACCAGGATATCCCTGAGGCATACCAGTTAATCAATTTTTCTTTGAAATAACACGACAAGATGCATTGTCTCAAAGAGAGGCAAAATGAATATTTATATTTATTTAACTAATTAATTAAACTTTTCTTCTATTTTTTAAAATAAAAATTTATATTTATTTAAATAATTCATTAATATTTCTCCATTTATCTTATATCTTATAATAAAAAATTAACATCAAAATTTCATGTTCCAACTCTTAAACTCTTCTACTTATATCTCTTTCACCCATCAATTTCAAACACTCAACAAATATGTGATAAATTATCTCCAACTACCTTTAACTACCTTTCTTTATCCCATATTTAGCCCATATTTCCTCTTGTAGTGCATCTCTCATTTTTTTTCTTCATGAGATCATGAGGGATTTGGCTTTGACTTGTCATGTTGGTGTTGTGTGATCATGTTGGACTCGTGTGAGGTTTGCACCTTCGGGGTGATCTAACTTATGTCGTTGCATTGATAAGTTGTTTATGCTTTGTACATGGCTATGAGAATCAGTGTACTGTGGATGGTTGTGTACCTGATTCATGATGCCTTATTTTTTCTTTGAGATACTTATTGCTTCCCCTTTATGATTGGTTGAGACGATTATGTGACTCAGTGACTATTACTGTATTATGGTTCTATTTTGGCATATTGAAATACACCTAGTTTAGTTTAGTCTTGTGCTCATTCTGACATTACTGTCCTAGTTATGATTGTTATTTGTCTTGTTTGTATTTGATGTGATGTGATGGTGTCCTTAAGTTTTTTTCCAGTGGCTACAAGATTATTATTGTATCACGAGGATGTTTTCGTGAGTAACCTTGTGATGTGACCAGGGGTTATGGTTCTATGTTGGCATCTTGAAATACACCCAGTTCAGTTTAGTCTTGTGCTCATGCTGACATTACTGTCGTGGTTATGATTGTTATTTGTCTTGTTTTTCTTTTGATGTGATGTGATGGTGTCCCTAAGGTTTTTTCCAGTGGCTATAGGATTATGATTGTATCATGAGGATGTTTTCATGAGTACCCTTGTGATGTGACTAGTGTTGCATTGTGTGGTGTATTTAATTACCACACTTGATTTCAATTACTCTTACCTAGTATACTTTGTTGCTTCCCTTGCTTCATTTTTTGGTCTCTCCATAAAAGGAGATAGGTCTCTTCTTCCTATATGGGAACAAAGAACTTCCCAAGAATTATGTATCAGATGAAGCTTGGAATAAATTTTGTGAGCATGGTTGCCTTTTTCTGTAGATTCCTAATTTCACATATCTTGGATTCATTTATTTTCGAAGTGAACCCTATACCTTACCACATTATCCTATAGATAAGATCATTTTGATGGAATTAGCATGACAATTCATGGAGGTACAATCATACCAGTCAACATTGCGCGAGCATGGAGTGGGGATTTCTTCACCCAATCCATTAAGGATTGGGGGATACTCTCTGGATAGTGTTCCTAAAGCTAAGAACATGGAATTTGAACTTCAAGAAATTACTCTTAAGAATGTTTTTCCCCAGGAGTTTCTTTGATTGGAGAGACTTGAGTGATAAAATGAGAAGGCAGTTTGTGCATGTGCATCATCTTGAAGACCTATGGATAGACATGTGCATGAAGATTGATATCAAAAAGATGGATTATTGTAGGCTAACTATAAAATAGATAGTGGATTTTTAGTTGGAAGAGATTCCCTATGGTGTGGAGGATGAATAAAATATTCTTGATACAGATTATGAGAGACATCATGAAGATAATTTGCCTATTCTTTTGCCTTTGTGGTCAGTAAATGAAAGTATGTACATTTGGGATAGATTCCAGCCCATCTTGGATAATAAAAATATCTGGTTGAAGAGGAGGGGTCTCAAATACATAAAATTTATACAATGTAGAGATTTTGATCATGTTGGTTTAGTTGGTCGAAAATTGGAAATCAAGGGAAAAGGGAAGGATGAAACATCTACATCAGAGCATCCACTTATTCCAAAGCTTACCATCAAAGGAGGCAAGGCTAAAGTCAAGGTTCTAGAATCTAAAAGGGCGCATATCGAATCAAGTGAAGATGAGATTCCTGAGGAACCTGTTCTTGGGATATCACATTCTTTGGTGACATTAGAGATAACATCTTTTCCAGATTCTGCAACAATAGTAGATGAGCCTCCCGAATCTCCATTGGACATAGATGTGGATTCTTTTTCTACAATACATGTTCCTCTTGTGGATCCCTCTTTGGTTACACCTTCTATGCCTATCTCCTTTGTAGCTCATGCATATACATTAGAATATCCATTGGACAACTTGGAGAATGTGTTTGATTCATATTCTACGTTTCCTCCCACAATCAGTGCATCCATGACATTTCTTGAGACTACAATTGCACAATTTGAGTAATTCATGGATGAGGTAGCACAAGGTAATCCAACACCAGAGGAAATATAGACATAAGCTCCTACTATAGTCACAATTATTTTACAAATGGAAGTGGCAAAAATCATCAGTACTACATCAGCATCGACATCTTCTCCCTTCTCTTTACCTCCTTGGTTGAGTTATATTATTGAAAAGAGGAAAACAATAGGAGATTCCACCTAAAGAGTTCAATTTAAAACAAGTCAACAAGGCCAAAACTTTGAAAAACAAAAAAGAAAAATTATTTTCTAAGGTCAACATAGATGAGCACAAAGTTAAGTTTGCAGAAGTTGTAGAACCACTTGTTGATAAGCCAACTAAGGAACTTCAGGCTTCCAATTATAAGTTCACCAGAGTTGAGGTTGGAAAAAAAACTTGGTTGGGGTGTCAACAGGATACACAAGATGTGGTTGCTTTGCTTACAAAAAGGAATGATAGGTTATGGGAAACAAAGAACAGATTGAAGATAGAGAATGCTCATCTTCTAAAGATGATTAAAAAAATGAACAACTCTTCACAACAAGTTGATCATATTTCTTCTTCTTTCCCAGAAGATCCTAACAGGTATGTTGAGTAGCTTGAGCGGAAGGCTAAAGCTATTGATGATTGGTGTAGTCATTTAGAGTCACAGGGTGTGCAAGTGATTTGAGATGCATACAAAGTGTTAATACATACTAGGGAGATTGTTCAGAGTTTGAATGGACTCCTTACATCTTTCAGTCAACAATTGAAGGTGTTAGAAGAGGACTTGAATGTCTGGAAAACCATGCTAGAAAATGAACTAGATGCACTATGTGAGTATGAGATCATTTCTTCTATGGATATATACCATGAATTATCAGATTTAATGATTAACAAATGACAGGTTATTCAAGGACTAATGACAGAGGTAAAGGCATCTATCAATTTGTGTGATGAGCAGGAGCACATAATCAGAGATATTGTTTTGGAACTAACATGCAAAATAGTTGCTGAAATGATGAGCTAGCTGAGAAAGAATCTATTATGAAAGAATTCACAAAGGTGATTCACCTAGAGTTTGAGGCAGATAATTTTAATTTCAGCACAATTGATAAATTAACAGGTTACAAAGTGTTGTTGAGTCATCTTTAGAAGAACAATGGGGAAAACAACAAGGTTGTTTCCAAGTGTGTTGGAAAATTTTGTAAAGCAATTGTTGTTGCACAACATACATGCACACTAGATCCAGCTGTTGTACACACATCTCTCAGTAATTTGAGTCCTTTGTAAATGCTCTCTGAAGATAGCTCTCACATATCTTATCCATATACTTTCATAGGAATAGAGTATTTTTTGTGACAAATTATATATAAAACTGGATCTCAATGTAAATGTAGAAGAACATGTACCTACATCATGGTTTCATGTAATCGTGTTGCAAGTGCTTTAATCCTTGTAGCATTGAATAAGTCAAAGTTAGTTAGTTAAAGATAAGTATTGAATAAGTCAAGGTGGTTAAGGGTTTCCCCTTTCCTCTCCACCTTTCTCTCTCCTCTTTTCCTATATAAAGGAGGGAGCTCATTGTAAATGATCATCTTTTGTTGGGTGCAACAAAGCTAAACTTGAATCTCTTGTATTTTGAAAACTTTGAGTTTCAGTGTGAAAAGTTGAGGAATTGAATAGAAGGAACAAGGATTCATAAAATTTGTGTTGTGAATCTAGAAATTGATGAATGTATTCTTAAGTTATGTTTGTTAATCCATGCTCTATTCAATTGGTAGTTATCTCGTGTGGATCATTTGAGCTCTTTAATACAAGTTCTTGGAGACTTTATACTTCAAGAATAAGGATTAATATAGATAGAAGTGGATGCAATAACTTAAAGCTGAAGACTTTGGGCTTCAGTGATAAGTGTTTTATTAAGGTAGAGGGTACTTAGTGAAAGACTTTGTGCTTTCTTGTCTATTCTAGTTTGCAGAATCATCTTTCGAATTAAGTACATGAGACTTTGTGTTCCTATATTTGTTTCAATTTGGTATAAGTAAACTGATGTCTCAAGTTTTGTTCTTATGTCTTCCCTTAAGCCACTGGTATTACCGTTGAAATAGGAATTTTTTGTATTTCAGTTTAGTTTCCGTTGAAGCCACCTGCGGTAAGAAGGGAGCCTCCCCTAGTGCTTCCTTTAGTTACTTGCAAACATTTTAGCCAATAGTTTCTACACCTAGTTAGTATTATTTCTATAATGGTGATATTTTGTACACTATTGGGGTGTAGGCGTCTTAGAGAGTACCCGTGGTTAGAGATATACATTACGGAGCACAAATATCATAACCAAATGTAGTAGTAATGTATCTAGGATTTTTTGATAACATTGATGTATTTGCACATGATATAGTTGTATTGATGATATAAAATGTATTTATAAATGAGGACACGAGAAACAATAAGTACATGAGAATTTAGGATTTTTTGAAAGCATTGATGTATTAGTACATGATGTAGTTGTATTGCTGATATACAATATATTTGTATGTGAGGACATGAGCAAGCATAAAGACATGAGTATCTATTATTTTTTGATATCATTGATGTATTTGTAGATGATGTAGTACATTTCTATTTCCAATGTGAAAGGACAAAAAAATAATCTCTAATAAGATTTCTTTCTAATGTCTTGATGAAGCTCTTATAATATGTTCATTATGTATCATAATTTATTTATTAAGCTCTTATAATGTATCATTATGTCTTTCCTATTTCATTGTGGATGTTGATGGGTTTTCCTAGGTTCATTAGGGTTGTCCTAGGTCCATTATAATTGTCTTAGGTCCATTATGATTTTCCTAGGTTCATTACGGTTGTCTTATGCCCTAGAAATCACTTAGGTTCATTTGGGCACTTCAGGGACATCACTAGTAGCGTATGGCACCAAGAATTTTGACGAGAGGGGAGACAAAATGGGACAAATCCTAGGGTGAACCCACCCAACCAAATACATTTATGGTGGCAATTTTTTCCCACGATAAAAAAAACCAAGATTTGGGCTACCTTGCAACTTTCGATTCAATGCATCTAACGATTTTACCATCGACAGAAAAATTTCTTCCCTAAAGAATACACTTTGATTCTTTAAATTATAAGATAGGTTAATGTAGAGGGTCCTCTTGTGATCCTATACATTCATACAAATCATTTATAGGGGCTACAGATTCAGAAAAATAGCCCGTCAAAGTTTTCACTTTTGTGAACTTAGAGCACTTAAGGGACATTACCGGTAGGGTATGGCACCGAGCATTATAGAAAGTGGGGAGAAAAAATAGGTCCATGCCTAAGGTAAACCCACCCAACCAAAGTTATTCATGGTGGCGATTTACACCCACAACGAACAGAGTGATATTTGGCCTACCTTCCAACTTTCCATTGAATGAATCTGACAATTTTTGCATCGAAAGAAAAATCACTGCCCTATAAAAACCACTATAAGTTTTGAAATTATGAGATATTCTATTGTAGAGGGGCCTCTCACAATCCTATGTATTCAAATGAATCATTCACATGTACCATGATTTGGGAGAAATAGCCTATCAAAGTTCATCACTTTTGTGCACTTAGGGCACTTAAGGGACATCGCCGATAGGGTATGGCGTTGAGCATCTTGGTGAGTGGGGAGCCAACTTGGGACCATGAATAGGGTAAACCTTCCAAAATAGACACATTTGCAGTGGTGGTTGGTGCACACAATGAATAGAGTGAGATTTGGGATACCTTACAACTTTCTATTGAATGCATCTGACAATTTTTGCATCGACAAAAAAATTGTTCCCTTACAAAAACCACTTCAAGCCTTGAAATTTTGAGATTTTCTATTGTAGAGGTGCCCCTCGCAATCCTATAAATTTAGACAAATTATTCATAGGTGCCACGAATTGGGATAAATATTTTGTCAAAGTTTTTCACTTTTGTGCACTTAGGGTACTTAAGGGACACCGCCAATAGCGTATGGCGTCGAGCGTTCCGGTGAGAGGGGAGCCAAAATGGGACTATTCCTAGGGTAAAACCACCCAAACATAATTTTTTATGCTATTATTTTGTTCCCACGACAAACAAAGTGAGATTCGGGCTACCTTGCAACTTTCCATTGAATGCATTTGACAAATTTTTCATCGATAGAAAAATTGTTGCCCTACAAAAACCACTTCAGGTCTTGAAATTATGAGATAAGATATTGTAGAGGGGCCTCTCGCAGTCCTATAATTCTAGACAAATCATTCACAGGTGCCAAAGATTGGGATAAATAGTATGTCAAAGTTTATCACTTTTGTACACTTAGGGCACTTAAGGGACATCATCAATAGGGTATGTCGTCAAGCGATTTGGCTAGTGGGGAGCCAAATGAGACCATTCCTAGGGTAAACCCGCCCAACTGAATGTGTTTTTGTTGGTGGTTTGTACCCACAATGAACAAAGAAAGATTTGGGCTACCCTGTGACTTTCCATTGAATGTATCTAATAAATTTTGCATCGACAAAATAATAGTTTCCCTACAAAGACCACTTCAAGTCTTGAGATTTTGAGATAGGTCATTGTAGACGGGCCTCTCTGGATCATATACATTTAGACTAAATCATTTGCGGGTTCCAGAGATTGAGAGAAATATCCCATAAAAGTTTTTTCACTTTTGTGCACTTAGGGCACTTAAGAGATATTGCTAGTAGGGTATAGAGTCGAGCATTTTGGCACATGGAGAGCTAAAAAATGATCATTACTAGAGTAAAACCACCAAACTAGACACATTTGTGCTGACAGTTTGTGTCCACGATGAACAAAGAAAGATTTGGGCTACCTTACAACTTTTCATTGAATGCATCTGACAATTTTTGCATCGACAAAAAAAATTGCTTCCCTACATAAACCACTTTGAGTCTTTAAATTATAAGATATGTTATTATAGAGGGGCCTCTTGCGATTTTATATGTTAAGACAAATCATTTGCAGGTGCCAAGGATAGGGATAAATAGCCCATCAAAGTTCATCACTTTTGTACACTTAGGGCACTTAAGGGACCTCGCCGATAGAGTATGACGTTGAGCGTTCCAATGAGTGGGGAGCCAAAATAGGACCATGCCTAGAGTAAATTTGCCCAATTAGACACATTCATGGTGGCATTTTGTGCCCACGATGAACAAAGAGAGATTTGGGCTACCTTGCAACTGATTTAAATGTATAGTGATGTATGCTAATCATTGAAAATTGATAGCCTCCTAGTAGAGGATATTGCATAGAATATTATAGAAAAATATCAATTATTATGGAAACACATCAAATAATATGGAAATATAATAACAACAATCATCCAAAAATATCAAATATTTTTGAAACATTGTAACAATGACACTCAAATAACAAAAAAACATAATGATTCCATAAAAATAATGATACATCTACTACACATGAGGAAGAAATTATCTGAAAACACACATTCTATATATGAATTTTTTTTTTAAAATGTATTTATCTCCATATACAAATATGGCATTAATGTAAACTGGAACAAAGTTTTACAAAATGTGGCATATGCCATCTCAAGATCTTTACAAAATATACATGTCTCTATACAATGTGGCATATGCCATCTAAAAATGAGGCATATGGAATCTCAAAATCTCTACAACTAAATGTCTCTGGGCGGTCCCACAATAGTGTGTCCCACTTTTTGGCCAACTTTGACAGTGAGATCAACATTCTAAGAAAAAACTTCACTTTTGAACACCTGTTGCCGCAAATCTACTAGGAATTTGAAGATGACATAAACTAGAGTCTTTTAGCATTTTATTTGTAGTTTATATATATATATATATAATTAAAATTTATTTAAATTCATTTTTCCTTCTCCTTCGAAAAGTGGTTTGTGTGAAGAAATAGTGTTTTTAAGGAGTGACTGTCACTTGGATCAACATAACTTTTTTTTAAAATATGATAACGATGTAATTATTTCAAGGTTATATTTTTAACTTCAATATCTAAAGGATACAATTGGTTTCATTCATTTTGGGTCAATATTTCATACTTCGTTAATTTCTAAAGTGACAGTAACTGTAATTTAGACATAAGGTCACTTGGATCGCTCTAACTTGATCTGTATATATCGAAATTCTTTTTTTATTTTTTTCATAGAAAGGTAACACACATACTCTTTTCCCAAAATATTTTTCATAATTTTGTTTTGCTAATTTACCATTTTTCATGATGTGTCGAAGAGAGAGGTTGTTAAATGACCAGACAACCTTTGTTTAATTAAACTAAAAATAGAAATTCAGAATGAACTCAATATATATATATTAAAATCATAGTCATTGTAAAAAAAATTTTGAGTAGCATCATATGCCATTTGGATTTTAGAATATTGGTTTATTTGGTCCTTGATTGAGACTTTCAAAGGGTAAAAATTTGCAGAAATTTGTTGGCTTTGGAGAGGAAGGCCAAATTTAGGGGGTTCACTCGAACACCCCTTCTAACAAAGGGGTTAGAGAGAACCCCCTTCGAGCGAACCTCCCATGGAAAATTTGTGCAAATTTTTTGTTTTTTGTTCATTCACAGGGTTCTCTCGAATTGGGTCTAGTTCGCGCGAAGGGGTTTTTTCCCTTCGCGTGAACACCCCCATTCGCTCGAAGGAGTCAAATATGAAAAAAAATCATCCACGTGATTTTTATTCATGCCCAAAAGTGGGACACAGATTTGTGGGATCACCCGTCTATGACATCCTAAGCTATAGGTGGATAATCAAAATGTAGCCTATTCGATGTAGTCTTTGGTTCTAAAGGATCCTACACAAACAAAAAAATTCAAACCATAATTGAGATTACTTAAATTATATGATTTACAAACAAAATATTAACATAAAAATTAATATATATTGAACTATTCATTTGAAATTTAAAATTGAATTTTTTGTATACCTCAACTTTATGTCTCCTCATGCGGTCAAGATTCCTAGAATATGTCCTTGGTAGAAAAGGGATGTCGCTAACAATGATAATGTTGACCTATATATGTTAACAACCATGAAATTTTTATGAGTTATCCTATAAATTTGTCGGTGATAGAAAAATAAATTTACTAAGAACTTGAATTAAAACAAAAACTTACCTTTGGTAGACCTTCTTTTGGAAATGTTAGTACAACCAACAAGGATGTAAATCCTTGGCATTGTACCTCCCTCACACTAGGTGCTACCTTAAAGAGTAAAATAAGATAAAAATATTAGTTAATATGTACTTAAAATAATGACAAACATGTATACTTGATACAATAATGTAAACAAAAAAATAGAGAAATATATGTACCATATGACTATCATGGCTAAATGAAATGACTAAGAAGATGGGCTCATGAACTTATGTCATGTCATCCTCAAACATCAAGCTCTGTTAAATAAAATATGTAAATAAAAATTAGTACACATAAGTAATAATTACATGCATAATCATTTTCAAACTCCTAATTACCTTCCCCTTATCAGTGTGTGTCGCTGCACCAACCTCAAATTGTACCCCACTAGTAGGTGAAACTGTTAGAAGCTAGGGTTGTCTTTGCACCACAATATTGACCTATCAATGTGTGATACAACCACTAGAATTATAGAAGACACAAGAGGTTGTTAAAAAATGTCACGAATCCCGCAAGGGATGCTGGCCCACTGCCAACAATCCCCCTCCCAGAGTCACTCATTTTGGCATGCCTGATTCAACCCTATGACCAAGCTTCAATACCACTTATTAGAATCTAGGGTTGAGATTGCACCAAAAAGTTGACCTATCAATGCCCAATACAACCACTAGACTTATAGAAGACACAGGGGGTTGTTAAACCATGTCACGAATCCCACGAGGGACACTAGGGCACTGCCAATAGAAACCTGCAAGAGTAAAATAAGATGAAAATGTTAATTAGTATATGATTTTTAATTATCATAATTTAAATGACAAGCATGTATAATGATAAAAAAAAAGTAAATAACCGAGTGTGAAAATATATTATACTATAGAGTTATCAAGGCCAAATGAAATGACCAAGAGTGTGGCTTCTTGCACCTATCTTACCTCCTCCTTTTTCATCGATTGAACATAAATAGAAAATGTATATAAACATAAGTATGTAGTCATAATAAGTTATCTAATAAAAATATTCATTAAAAATTAAATACACTATGACATTAAACGTTAAGTCTTACCATAACATGAGGAATGAATTATGGTTGCATCATCTCATCTCTTACATGAGAGGACTCTCCAGGGTATGCTCCAATCTTTCTTGTGACATTTGGTGCACCACCCATATCATCCATCTCATAGTGTGTTGTGTCCATACGCTCCTCGATAGGCTGATCGAGGGACCCAAGCATATATGTTTGCACATAGTGTAAGTATGAAATACACAAATATGTGCACCCAAGGAGTATGTATCAATGCCACCAAATCTAGCACCACCATCATCAACACATGGTTACACCAGTGATGTAGTGTGTGTAACCAAATGGCCGCTAAAAGTATGAATGACCCTAAATGGTCTATGAGACAACCTATGTAATAATTTTTGGATGCTTCATTGTAGGATGGGAAGCAATGAGAGGAGGGGGAGTATATGGCCCCTATACTACTCGACATGCCCATAGTCCATCTTGGGTTTGGCCTCTACCTATGTCCATGAACGATCTCACACTCCAGTAATTTACAGGATGACCAAGCACAAAATCAACATATAGTTTTTTAATATAATAAAATGGGACATCCATATTCTTGTTGGGTGGTTTATCAAAAACCATCCACCAATGACACCAGAAGTTGTCTTGCATAGCACCATTCATGCACCATTTCATGGACAACTTTAGTTTTTTGGGATCACATTTTTGTCCATTACGATGATTCACAAATAGGGAATCCTATTGTTCTTTCATGATTCCAAGGGCATTGACCCAGTCACAATCAATACCGTCATTAAACTAGGCATGCATTGCATCTCTCCATCGAAGCACAACACTATGTTGTGTGGTGAGGGTCTCCATATTCTCCATTATAGAATCCAATATAGTAAACATTGAGCCTAATCTAGGCATCCTATTGTACACATTTATGGTACCCCTCAACTGATTCAAATTATCAATTATAATGGTAAGTGCACCAAGATGGTGAACAAAAAGGGGGGTATAAGTGGTCATTTTTTTCAAAAATAGGGAAACCTAAAATTAGGGAAACCTAAAATTCACAGAGAGATTTGAGGGTCGTACACACACAAATAGGAGTTGTGAAAAGAATAATAATTGTAGTACTCTGAATCTAGTTTCTAAAATACTAATGTTTTTTTTTAAATGGATAAGATTAAGAGGGTCAAACCTCTCACGCACGAAAAATGGTTCCTAATTTTTTCCGAAAAACATAACATAGTTGTTTTCATGCTCTTCACAAAATATATAGTTAGATTTGGTATTTTTGAAAAACCCTTTGGTGGGATGATAGGTAAGAGTAAGATCTAGAAGTTGTGTATTTTTTTGTAATTTTTTGTTGAGTATTTTTTACTTATGATTTTTTAAGTGTCCGCATCTAAAAATGTGGTACATGTTCATGCACGGGGCATAACTTGCAACAAAATAATAAAAAGTTCAAACTTTTTTTTAAAAAGTGTATAAAATCTAGTGTAGAATAATAATATGTAATTTTTTTATGAATTTGGTCAAGTAGATAAAAATTTATTACAAAAATGGTAGACATATGTCTATGAGGGTTGTCAAGGCACTGGTAAAGAAAATTAAAGTTTACTATGCTAATGTTGTCTTAAAATAGAAAAAATTATATGGTTAGAAATCTAAGAAGATGTGTGAGATGATGGTGGTAATTTTAGAGATATCCACTTGCTCATTCGTAAAGCTAATGACAACGAAGTCGAGAAATCATGTTGGAAGATGAAAAAACATGTAAAGGTACAAAAATGGAGGGAAAATGGGCTTGCAAGCCTCAGGATCATTTTTTAACCCTCTTACCAAGCCAAAAACCACACGGGTTTTAATGTCCAAAATAACCCTCTCAGGTTTTAAAAAGTAAAAATTACCATGCATAGTTTTACATAACCCGTACGGGTTGTGAAGACATCAAAATGTATGCTTGTAAACTTAGAATTTACTAAACATATGTATAGACATACATATATAATATGTATTTATATATGTATTTATGGACATCTATAGTTATATATACACATATTATAGGTATATATGTTTGTATACGTGCATCTCTCTCTCTCTCTCTCTCTCTCTCTCTCTCTCTCTCTCTCTCTATCTCTATCTCTCTCTCTCTCTCTCTCTAGTTCCCAGTTTTACATAACCTATACGGGTTATGTAGAACTAAGGCCAAAAAATTTATTCCTACATAATGCATACGGGTTATGTGGAAATGTAAATGATGTATTTAGGTTTACATAACTTATACGGATTATGAGGAAATCTGAATATTTTACTCCCAATGGCCTAAAAACCAGCATTGCAACTTGTTTCAAGGTCCCACTACTGTTTCACATGTATTTTTGCAACAATAACAATCATGTTTTCATTTTTAATGATTGATTTGTCTTGTCTTGTCTTTTTTTTTTTTTTTGAAGTTATTTTATCATTTTTATTTTAGATTATAGCATAATGATGCTCATTTTTTGTTTGATTTCTCTTTGACTATGGATGTTTACCATGATGTTATGTGTAGGATAATCAATATCAACAATGGGAAAGAACAAGTTAGGAACGAATGAACAACGAGAGGAAGAAAATGAAATACAAAGGGAGTGTATGAAGAGATTACATGAAGGTACATCATCTAATACACCTAATAAACATGATGAGCATGCAACAATTCAAATTGATATGATGAATACACAATATCAAAATGATCAACATGCACCAATTCAAATGCATGTGATGAATGTGATGAACATACACCATTTGAAATTGAAGAAGATACACCAATTTAATTTGATGTGATTAATGCATGTAATGAAAATGAAGAGCATGCACCAATATCAACACCTCCTAGAATAATTTGTAGAAAACCAAAGTTTCTAATTGACATTGATGAAAATATTTTCAATGATATGGGGGATAAAATTTCTGGAAGAACATGTAGAAGAATGGTTAGAAGAATGTGGAAAAAAATATTTTGAAAACTTAAATCAAAGTGGAAGATGCCAATTAGTTTTTGAAATGATTAAGATGCCAATTAGTTGTTGAAATGATTAAAAATCTGAAATTTAGAGAGACTAAAAATTTTGGGTTTAAGAACATCTGAAAATAATAGTGAAAGAACTATTATGAAAAATCCATTTGATGCATACCAAGCCATTGGTTCTAAGTCACGTACTAAAGATGCTAATGTTACTTGATGTTTCCTTACATCAACCATAATGGGAAAGAAATTGAAAAATTATCGTTTAATAAGAAAAAAAAGCAAGTCATTAAGGATAAGTAGAAAAACATTACACAATGCCTTAGAGAGGTGAGAGAAAATTGAGGATCTTAACAATAATTCTCTTTGAGCATTCTCAAGTATACTCCCACACAAGGATAAGGTTGTTGTTGATGTATTAAGAGCAATAATTGAAAATATTTGGTATGACAACACAAGGGTTTCACCCAACCAAAGAGATGGTGTTAGAAGGCAAATTGGATTTATAAATCATGAGTCACAACCAACACATAATATGGTCGGACAATTGCACCTCACAATTAAAGAATGCAAGGATGTTCTAAAGGTTGACTAGGATGCATGTGACAAGCAGTGTGCAACATTTTTGGAATTTCACTAAGGCAAGGCATGGAAAGGGAGAGCATGATGGTGTGGGAGAATGTGTGCAAAGAGCTCTTACCAAAGAGGAATTGAAGTACAATGGTGGTGCAATGTTAATATATGCAAAAATAATTGTGCAATGGTGTAACTCTATGATGTAACCAAGTAATTTAGGTAAGTCTATAGTTTGTAGATATTTTTAGTTAACACATGAATCTAACATTGAAAACTATGTAGATTGTTGTACACTTGCAAGATCAAGTAACATGCATTCATTTATAAGTTCAAATGCAACATCATTAGCTATTTATATTAGACAAATTGCATGTTTTTTTCTCTTTGTGTATTCATTTTGTGTGGGATGAATGTGCATCAAAAGAGTGGGTTGACCAATGGTCTTGTAGACCTTTACAAACCCTAGATACATATTAACTTCCTAGAGCACTACAACAGAACAAGATTGAAGCATCAATAGATTTTGACCATGTATATGACCTAGTTGAACCAGGTAATTTCTCAATTTATTACTTAGGTAAAATCAATTTTAAGCTTAATTTATTAGTGCTTTATGTTGATTTTGGTATTAAATTATACCCTTCTATTAACTATAGGTCATGTATATGCATTTATTACAGACGAGAACAATGAAGAAGGCACATATTACTTTTTATCTCATTGTATTGAGGCAAAAAAAGTTGACAACTACAATCATTGATGGAGAGGGTATTGAGTACCCAATAGTATCTATTGTTGTGACAGTGACATGGCTTAGAAGGTATCCTTGTTGTGTCGAGTTGTATTAAGACTTCTTAAACTCATCTTATTATACTTTGCATTGATTTTGGCATTAACTTATCCTTCTATAAAATGCAGGTACCCTATCAAAAATTATAATCACTGGTTGTTTGAGGACTTTGAGACACATAGGTATATTATTCATTACTCTAACCTTGTAGCTGCAACAAATATTAAATTGATTAAATATCATGATAGACCTCTTAACAAGAATTTGTGGAAAGTTTGTGAATCTGACCACGAGGAAATACTTGACACAATATGGGTTAGAGCTGATCCAGAAGGTTCACTTGATTGATTTTGGGCCATGTAGAAGAAAGATTCTAAAATATGGTAGAATAATTTTGACAATTTTGTATATATCTTTTGTGAAACGTTGTAACTTCACTTTTTTGGAGGGTCTCTATGTACATATTTAGAGGCCAAATTTTGTATATAAAAACAACAATGAGATGTAATGTGCATATTTAGATGCCAAATTTTGTATATATATAAATGGTTATGAGCTATCATGTGCATATTAGATGCCAATATTTATATATAAAAGTGGCCATGGGGATGATTTGCAAATATTGAGAGGACAAATTATGTATACCGTACTATGTACCATTTGATTAAAAATATATATTGATTTGTTTATCATTACATTTGTATATCCTAATGTGTACCATTTTATTATAAATATATATATATAATTTGTATCATTACATGTATGGATTTTATATCATATCATTCATGATGTAATAAATTACAAAAAGTGTTCATTATGATGTAATAAAGTGTAAAAAATATTAATTATTTAGCATACCTTGGACTATAGATGGCTACCCTTTGTTGTAAAATTAATAGATGTAGTTGCAATCCCATGTTCATCAATCCCAGGTTTTCTATATCATCCTCTGTATATTGAATAAATGTAGCTACAATCTAATGTTCATAGATGGTGAATTTCATATGCAAGGTGTTTGAGTGATTGATCTTTCAAACCGTTCGTCGTGGCCTCGAATCGTCTGTGCCATTAGCTCTCGTTGGCCAGGTAAATGACATGAACAACCTTGTTTTTCCTATGTAGTCACTTGAATGTTGGTAAATACGTTGGACCGAAGTATCCATAAGGTGCACTAAGCACCATTGGGAAGCAATCTTTCAAGGCCCATATCTCAGAGCTTGTGCGAGGTATTGAAAATATGTTAGGTTCTAAAAGACCATTCTATGAAGGCCTACAATCAAATATTCCAATATTGGGAGATTCATTTTTTTAAAATTTGGCAATGCAATCTCAGTTTATGTCAAAACTTGCAGCCTGGCTTAGTTGAAATGAGCAACACTGCGTATATTTCAAACCATTCATCATGGCCTCAAACCATCTATGCCATTAGCTCTGGTTGGCTAGATAAACCCCATGAACAACCTCATTTCTCCCATCGATTCGCTCAAACATTGGGAACTACGCCAAACTGAAGTGTCCCTAAAGTGCACTAACCACCATTGGGAAGAAATATTTAAAGGCCCACATCTCTGAGTTCGTGTGAGGTATCAGAAAACCGTCAGGTTCTACAAGACCTTTCTACGGAGGCATACAATAACCTATCTCATTTTTGGGAGATTCAAATTCATTTTAATTTGGCAATGCAATCCCAGTTTATGGAAAAACTTGTAGTGTGGCTCAGTTGAAATGAGAAACACTGTGTATCTTTCAAACCATTCGTCGTGGCCTCGAACCATCTATTCCATTAGCTTCAGTTGGCTGGGTAAAACCTAGGAATAACCTTTTTTTTTCAATGCAATCACTCAAACATTGGGAACCACGCTGGACTTAAGTATCCCTAAGGTGCACTAAGCACTATTGGGAAGTGATCTTTTGAGGCTCATATCTCAAAGCTCATATGAGGTATCAAAAAAATGTTAGGTGCTACAAGACCATTCTATGGAGGCCTACAATAACCTATCTTAGTGTTGGGATATTCAACTTCTTTTTAATTTGGCAAAGCAATCTCAATTTATGTCAAAACTTGTAGTGTGGCTCGGTTGAAACGAGCAACACTGTGTTTCTTTCAAACCGTTTGTCGTGGCCTCAAATTATTTGTGCCATTAGCTCCATTTAGCTGGGTGAACCCCAAGAACAACCTCATTTCTCCTACGGAGTCCCTCGACCATTCAGAACCACACTAGACTAAAGTCTCCCTAAGGTGCACTAAGCACCATTGGCCAACAATATTTTGAGGCCCATATCTTGGAGCTCATGCTAGGTATCAAAATATCGTCAGGTTCTACAAGACTGTACTACAGAGGCCTACAATAACCTATCTTGGTTTTGGGAGATTCAACTTCATTTTAATTTGGAAATGCAATATTATTTTATTTCAAAACTTGTAGTGTGGCTCAGTTGAAACGAGCAATAGTGTGTATCGTTCAAAATTTTCATCATGGCCTCGAACCGTCTATGCCATTAGCTCCAATTGGAAGGGTAAACCCTAGGAAAAACCTTGTTTCTCCCACACAGTCGCTCAAACATTGGGAACCACACTGGACCGAAGTGTCCCTAAGGTGCACTAAGCACCATTGGGCAATGATTTTGAGGCCCATATATTGAAGCTCATGCGTGGTATCGACAAATTTTTAGGTGATATGGGACCTTTTTATAGAGGCATATGATAACCTATCTCATTAGGTGATGCATAGATAGGAGCAATGAACTAGGTTGGTATTATTTCCCAACTAGGTAGTGCAACTACGACCCAATCCACTTTGTACTATCATGGCTTTCTCATGGTATATGACATGATCATCAAGCATCAGGAACATGACAAATGAGTTGATTGGGAATTGAAGGGGAGTGAATCTTATGCTATTTCTATTTTGTTTCATTCAATTTTATGCATCATTGTTAAAGATATCTTGATTTTGGTAAAAACTATCAATAACCCTATCTAGGGTAACCCGAGAGTGAAGAAACTACATTATGTATTTTTTCAATGTTGAATAAAACCCAAAAAGTGGGTGGAAAGATGAACATTAGTGTTCTCTTTCAATTTGCATTGGTTGTAGATCTCCATGTAGACTTTGGCTTGTGATAGGGAAGACACAAAACATGTTTTTTTGTTGTCTCAGTCCATGATTGACAATGAATTCGAGTTGTAGCAAGGGTATGAATGCCAAGTAGTAGAATTGAAAGGGTGGTGAAGGTGTAGTGGGGTGTGTGGTAGAACAATATAAATTTTCCAACTCATGGTGTGAGAGAGAAATATAGATGTTCCAACTATCTTATGGTTGCTTATTTGTCACTGTAAACAATGTTAAGACATTAGGGTCTTATATTGTTTCCTAGGGTGGATGGGGGGTTAAGATTTGTGTTTTGACTATGGAAGAGAAATTCATTGATGTTCCCTTTAGTACCCTTGGGTTGGTGTGTGCCTAATTGGCATTGGGAGTTGTGTCTACAAGTAACTAGGAGTCCTAATTGGGTAAGGACTTGTGGAAGTAAGGTTTCATGAGTTGGTGTGATTCAAGGGTTGGAAGACCTCAAGATAGATTTGGGCAAGATGAGTATGCCTAAGGTGATGTGTGCCAGTTTTTTTATGGGATTTGGGAGTAGGCGTGAGTCTTTGGGGTATTGAAGAAACTTAAGGGGCTAGTAGCCTAGTGAGGTCTTGGGGGTTTCTTACCTATTGAATAGGTGAGTTGGGTGGAAGATCTCCATAATAAGTTGATATTGGTGGATGCTCAACAAGCTCAAGCCTCCATAAAATCAATGCATCTGAAATAGTGATAAAATACAACTTTGGATGGTGACTATGACAATGAACTTTGGACAGTTAGGTCCTAATCAAGTACAACAATGTAAATGAGGTTCTATCTCTGTTGTCTTTGGATTCCAAGGATCCTAATTACCCACCATGAACACACACCATATGCAAGCAAGAGACAACTATAAAAAAATAAAGAACTGTACTAATTTTCTCCCACTATCGCTGTGATTGTGATTTCAAAAGTGATCCACACACATGAGTGACTTTTCAACTTCCCTTTTCAAGATTTTTCCCCCTTTTCAACTTTTTACGAAAAAAATTGCTTGACAACTTTTCCTACATTTTAGCAACTTTTACATCTTGATGCCTAAAGGCTTACGAATTGGGGGAATAATAAAGAATGGTTGAAAGTGACCTTATAAACCATTATTAAGGTAAATCTAATACAAATTCATCAAAAATCCATAATTTCCTATTTGAGGCTAATCAAGACATACACATAATGAACATATTTGATCACATTTCAAATACAAATAACTAAGTTTTGAAGTACAAAGATATGCACACAATGAACAAATTGGATCGAATATGAACTTTCATATATCAAAATGAATAGTAATCGTGCACATATACAAACATAAAATAAATGTCAAGTCAATAATAGAGTTACAAAAATCTGGCATGTACCATGTCAAGGTCGACATATACAATACAAATGTCGAATATATACATAAATTGGTCCTTCAATGAACACAACTAGAACTATATGTCTCTATAGATATATATGACTTTGGTGGATCATCAAATTTGAGCCTCTTCAAAGCAGTACGTTGATTTGTAGGTGGCTGCACAACGACAATTAAAATGTTGAATCATATATATTTTCTTAATATAACATCAAAACTAAATACTACACTGTAAATTATTTGTAGTTGAAATGTTGATTACCTCATCTCTTTCTTCTGCACTTGGAAAAGGCTGAGGATTCGTGGGAAGTCCCAGAGGGGGTTGTAATAGGTAAAACAACATTAATACAAGTTAATAACATATATGTCAAAAAACACTAAATAACTAAAAATGAATGGACTGAAAAAAATTGCATGCCAGAGCCTCAAGTAGATCTCCTATGCTCGTAGGAGGCAAAGTCACTAATGAATCAGTTACGATCATTTCCTATATGGTAAGTGATAAAATATATTATAGTCATACAGGAAGGAAGTAGGGTTTTTAAATCAACAAGAAAGCAATCCAAAATGAGTTAACAAGAGTTTTACAACTTTGTTATGCACTTAGTAAAAAGGAGTTAATAATACGAGCATACCTCTTCCTTCTATTGTGTTGGAACCCATATTTGACGAGTAGGAATTCTAACAAAATGCAATGGTAGAGCATCAGTGAGAAGTTTCGAAGGGGGGGGGTTGTAATAGGTAAAAGATAATTAATACATGTTAATAACCCAAAGTTGTTGACAAACTCTAAAAAATTAAAAATGAGTGTACTTGTATCTAAACAAATTTTTTTAACATATGTAGAAAAAATGCACACCAGAGCCTCAGATAGTTCTCATGTACTCTTAGGAGGTATCGTCGAATCTGAGGCAACTATTACCATTTCCAGTATGAAAAATGATAACATATGTTATAACTTCATAGAAGGATTTAGAGATTTCTAACAAGCAAGAATGCAATCCAAAGTGAATATGAAGATGTTACCTCTTCCCTCTCTTGAACGTCATCGACATCAAGTGCACTCATTAATTCCATAAACCCCATTTGTTTCTGTATATAGAACAAATAAATTAGGTGCATTTATCAATATCTACATATACATGTTTAATCATAATACATTTCAACAAATGAATTTAAATTTTACTAAATTACCTTTTGGTTTTTGGGTGTCCAGGAGGATTTATTTTTCTGCCTCAGAGTCCTGGAGGATGGATTTCTCACACTAGATGTCCTCGAGGCAAGTGGGGTAAACTAACAAAAACAAAATTAACATAAGGGAAAAGAACATGTATAATATTAAATCAAAGTAAAAAAATATCTAAATCTAAATGGTACCGCAAATTTATCCAGGCCAAAGTCAATGGCCTCAAGCGTGATATCATCAAGTTGGGACATCTCAGCCCTTGTTAAGCCCTATAAAACACCAAGTAATGGTACATATATACTAAAAAAAAGATATTTTGAAACCAACGTATTATTATATTTTTAATAATTTTATAAATCTTTACTTCGGGTGGTGAAACTAATCGTGAACTTGGAGTCAACTGAAAAGTACATGGTGTGCTCCTACCACCTACTGCTACCTGCAATGCATATCATTTATATGTCACTTTAAATTATTCTAAAAAAAATTTATTTACTTTTATAAGATTTAGGTGATTAATTGATAACATGTTGAATAAATATAAATAAACACACTTGTGTTTGATCGTGAGATAATGAGATACTCATTAGGTCATCGGTGAGGGCCATATCCTCTAGAGTGGAAGCATGACATCTACTCCCACAACATGTACACGAATGGGATGTCGAACCATCTGCATTCACATCACTGTATACACTAGAACATACACTCTGGCAGGTGGAACACATATGCTTAATGGGTTGACTCATGCCAAATGATGCATCTGCTGATGATGGAGGTGTTGGTCTATCCTCTAATTCATTAAGTGTGTGTGTGTCATGCTCAACAATGAGATCACTCAATGATGCAACTTCCTGAAGAATCTGTAATTCCATAAACTCCTTCAGAGCTATTGGGATAGTGACATGAACCATGGGTTTAGGAGCTACACACCTCATATTTTGTGGGTCCACCATCCTACGGTCTCCAACTCTATCCTACACAGAGCTTCTCCCTCTACCCTGGAACTGTCAGATTTCAAAGTAATTCAGCTTTAAGCTGAGGATAAACTAACAATAAAGCTTTCTCAAAAAATAAAGTGGCACCTCCCAATTGTTACAAGGTGGTTTCTCAAAGACCATATACCACCTATCCCAAAAAAATTCTTTCATCCTAGCGTGAACACACCAATGTATAGGAAACCAACTCATAGTAGTATGTAGGTTGTTACTAGTGCTAGGATTGGTGAAAAGAGCACATATATCATCTTTAAGTATGCCCTTTGTTTTCACCTCATCATATGACAACCCATCTGCATAAAATGCACGACATCTATCCCTTAATGAGCCCTATTTTGTGACCTCTCTAGATACCTCATTCACACTATTGGCCATTGTTTCTAGGGTTTTCACGAGGGATGAGTGATGCTCCTAATTAGAGGACCTCAACCTATTCACTAATATAGAAATTTGGGCAGCGTTTTGTGTAGGGCGATTGATAAGATCATCTTGAGTGGCCTATACATGATCTACTAGAGGATGCGAAGGGTTTAGGGGTGGTGATGGTTGTTCAGGAGCAATATTTTGAGGATTTTGTGTAGGTGGAGCAGTGCCTTGAGGGTTTTCTTCTTTCTCATCTTCATTTTTTTTAGGGTTTGCTTATGTTGGTTGTTCATGAAGAGGTATTTGTTGTTTCTTTCATTTTTGGGGATTATTTGTAGAATCTGATATCTAATTAATAAAAAAAATTAAATAGTTTTAAAAAACCCTACTTAAATTAAAATTCAACCAAAAAAAATAAAAATAATGAAGTCTTACCTATTTGACAGGGTGACATTGTTGGAAATTGCTCTAAACATCGATAAAATGCAATTGCAAGCATAACACACACGAGTTATTGAGTTTTTTGCTACTTCCAAGTTGTTGTTTCAACGTTTTTGGCATTAAAAATGGCCCAAATCCGCGGCCTTTGAAAATATGTAATATTTCTCATAACCCGTATGGGTTATGAGAAACTTTTTGTTCTTCAAAACCCGCACGTGTTTTGAGAAACTTTTTGTGACTCAAAACCCACACGGGTTTTGAGAAATTTTTTCTTTTTTTTAATATTTTCTATTAGGCTTGGTGTTACAAAGCCAAGGATGTTTTTGAATTTAAGGAACCCGATCGGGTTATGAAAAATTTAGTTTGTTTTTATTTTTATGTGGCCACTTTTCTGACTAGCCACTTGGTGCACTTACCTATAAGGTCATTTGTAGGCCAAGGGTTTATAGTTGGAGAGTTTTGTGGTTGTGAGTTTGCAGGATGTGGGTTTTCAAGCTGTGGGTTTTGGGGGGTGGGTTTCCAAGCTAAAGATTATCAATATTATCTACCATATGTTATTAAGTTGTAAATTTGTATAATTAATGAGGTTTAAATAATAGAAATAATTTCCAATTAAAAAAACTTAGTTTTAACCAAAAAATAAAAATTGAACTAAAAAATAGAAATAGTTACAAAAAATGGATAAAAATGCAATAAAATTCATACTTGGTGGTGGATTTGTGAAAAATCATTGTATTTTGATCAGATATTGGATTTTTGTTTGATATTGGATCCAAAGTTGATGTTTTTTAGGCATAGAAATGGGTAACAATGACCCATGACTGTTGCTTTTCGTGGATTTTATATCCTCAGGTATCTAATATCATATTTGTATCCAATAACTGACATGTCTGATATTGGACACCTAAACAAAAGGTATTTTAATAGTGGTGACCCCACATAGGGGCCTCTACTATACATTATATATAATATAATATATAATATATAATATTATATAATATATTTTATTATATATATAATATTATTTATTAAATTTATATAGTATAATATATAATATATACTATATATATATAATATAATATATAACAATATTTTTATTTATTTATTTATTCAATGATATTCGATATCGAATACCTATCCGATATCGGATTTGCTTGGGTGTTTTCTTTGCCCAAGTGTATTGACACCCATACCTACTAAAAAGTCAACACAAATATTCACATTTTTGGACGAATGAAAACACACATTATTTTTTACATTGCCACTTTTTGGCCCCCATGATCCTGCACATACTCGTCTATTTTATTAACAAGTTTACTGGGATAGAGTTAATGCAACTCATTAAAGTTTTATCAAGAAGCAAAACAATAGAAAGAAAAGGTGTGATTTGAAATAGTTGTTAAGGTGTTATTTAGAAAAGATGTGATTTGAATAAGGGTGCAAAAAATATTAAAAGGTAGCAATATGAAGGGGTGCAATTTGGCTTTATGAGATATTAAATTGTAAGAACCCCTTGCGAGTTCTAACTCTAACAACATTGGATTGCGGTTTAATTTTAAATGTTTGACATTTGGTCAAACACTTTGCATGCATTCTCTAATACCACTTTAAGTGTCAATATCATCATCAACTAAATATAGCACCTAAGTGCCCGCTAGAAATGGAAACCGCTAACACCGACTTACTAAAAATAGTAATTCAACTAATTAAGAACCTCAAATAAGGGTGTTAGCTCACGAAGCTCACAATGATGAGCTAACCTATGCATATTCCTAGAACTTTCTAAATTGGGGACATTACAGTCATCCCTCCCCGAGATTGCTTGTCATCAAGAAATTGTCAAAACAAGGCACATATTGATCCACCCGGATCCCAAGGATAAGTATGTATAATGTGCTAGGCATCACCTACAAACTCCTGTGATGACACCTCCATCCATGGATTTGTCCTTCTCACACTGTCACCATGCTAACCATAATGACCCACACAATCTACAGTGCTAATCCTACTTGCCCTTGGATCTCAGTAGAGACGAAACTCACATCCATCCATAACAAGGAAGAATGGATATTCGATACCATCTAATAGACTAGAACTCCCTGCACACCCTACCGATATTCTCTGTGTATGAAGTCCATCTTTACAACAGGGACAAGTACTCACAAAAATAGTTGTACCATAACCTAGATATCCATCCTCTGCAAAACCATCATGGATATGTTGACCCTACAAGTAGCATCCTGCTAACTTGCAGTAACTAACCTCATCAACTGCAGATGGAGAAAACCCATCCCATAAAGGATGGTATAAACCTGGAGCCAACCCACACTGGCATGCAACCAAGTCTTCAACCTTATGTGGGTTAAAAGAGAAATGATGAGTGTTCCTCACTGTGTAATTATGATAAAATGTTCCAATCTCTTTCAGAGGCTCATTAATAATTCGAGAATCAAGAGATGGCTCCAATCTCTGACTCTGAATAACTAGTTAGGTAGGATCTTGGGTAACCCTCTCAGTAAACCCAACCACACAATCCCTATGAGGAAGCATTATAGTCAAAGTATCTACAATATTTCCCACTAAAACCCGAATACCACGAGAACCCCGAATGAGAGTACCCTTAGAGGCCTTGAAAGGTCCCTCTTGCAATTATGAACTCTCAAGAAGGTGCTCCATAAATGACTCTATGCAGTAGAAATTACATGAAGAAGCATCAACCTGCTCCCCTACAATCCACATTTGATCCCTACGAAACCGTGGCACTTCCAAATGCCTATCGCTATCAACTGAATGAGATGAAGTAATAGATTTGCTTCCGGAAGATCAAAACAAATCACCATGAGAGCTCATCTCCAAATCAAATGATACCCTACCCATGTACTGTGAAGAAGGGAGATTAGTATCAGGAATTGACACACAACTCTCTGATGAATCCACTACTACTACCTAGAGCCTCTCAACAACCTGCTCTGAATCATCTGTCATCGTGCTAACTACTGGAGGAAATGGTACCACAAGAAGTTATTTTTTGTCCTCCATTGATGCACTCACCTCCTCTGTATCTACTGCACTTGTACCAAGGATGGATGTAACTATTTCCCCAACACATCCATCACTACCATCCATGGAAGCCAACTCACCACTAACCACCATTATATGTAGTTGAATTGATATGTGATTGGCATATACTGTACTTGCTCCAACTCCACAGTCACCTTCCCCAACTGCATCCACAACTCCTAGAAATCCAATTGGGTGCTCTCTAACACCATAGAAGTTGCCTGAAGCTCTTTTCTGAGCTCAACTACCTCATCCTCTTTCCCTAACAATGTCTCGTAACAGGTGCTCCCCCACTCAAGCAGGTGTTCCCTTTCAGCTAACAATTTTACATAACTCTGCTTCAAAATTTTGATAGCCTCTCAAAGAGAATGAATCTCTGCCAGGGAAAGATAGCTACCACCATGCTCATCTAACATAGGATCACCCCAACCATAAACAACCAACAATTGTTGGATATCATCATAATTCTCAAGAGTTAAAGAAATATCTCTATTTCTCACCCTCAACTATCGGACACAAGATGTCTTTGAATGCCCTGGCTCCCTTGTACACTCTATGTCTCACTAATCACACTGTGGTAGGAAACTGTATCTACCAGACTCATCTCATGACCAATCTCCTCATGTGCGCTAACAAACTCGCACATGTCCACCAACGAGGTATTGTCACTGGGTACCTCTACAAATACCTCCTCTGAAGAAGTGGAAGGCAGTGTTCTATCAAACTCCTTGCACACATCTGCTTCCTCATCCTCATCCATGAGTCCTTGTAAAACAGGATCCTGAGACGCATCTCTATTAGATGACAACTCTGATTGAATAATAAATGTCTGGAATGATAAACTAGACTCACTACAACACACATCATCCTCATACCAAACATCAAAGATATCCACAATGCTAGTATTAACATTGTCTAACTGAGACCCCTATGTTATCTCCTGGTGCATACATGACTCAATGTCATCATGTGAATCAACAACACTAGGGCATGAATCTACATCCATTGAATCTTCTGTAACACTCAAATCATGAGTGTCATGAATCCATGATCACATCCTCTATACAGGAGAAGACTGTTGTCTCCTACACTGACCCAACACTATAACTGCTGGTATAAAAATTAGAGTCGTCAGAGCACATATCCTGATCGCAATCCTCAAAGACAACACCATCATCTAAAGAATCAAAATTCATACTGGCATGGACAACATCTTCTGTACTCACACTATCCACAAAATCATCAACATGCTCACATAAGGGACTGTTGTCATGAAATCAAACCATGTAACACTAGTACTACTACCAACTGATGTAAAGCTACCATCAATGGTAGTGAACATGTTATCAGCCTGTTCCCTAACACTAACTCTGATATGGTCAAGATGTTGAGACTTAGTACCATTGTCCGCCAACAAGTCAGTCACATTCACATGTCCCTATAAAGAGTCTCCAATATCATGTGTGCAAATAGGACTAGTGGCTGACCCACTAACTACACAGTCATTTCCTTAATTATCAGTAGCTGCTGAAAATTCATCATGAAGATTTTTGGATGCCTCACCTGTAAAGATCTCGTGTCTCTCCTCCTATCTTTTTCGTGAAGAGGACTTATTCAAAAAGGAAACCAAAATTTTTGTTGCCTTATCAACAGTTGTCGGATCTGAGAGTTTCACATTTAGCCTTTCCTGAGTTTGCCTCAGTTTCTCCATTTCTTTCATCATGGCATTTGTTTTCTTTCTGAGATTAGTCATACTGTTCAATTCGTTTCCCTGTTTAATTGATTTACTGAATTTTTCCATAACTGTAACAACTACGAGAGTGCTGGTCACTCAACAGAAATGTGTGAGCTCAATGATTTCCACCCTAACAGGATGGTAGGGAATAACGTTAACACCACAATAAGAACCCCTTGCAGGTTCTAACTCTGACAACGTTGGACGATGGTTTAATTTTGGATGTTTGACATTTCATCAAACACTTTGCACGCTAGCTTTGATACCACTTTAAGTGTCAATATCATCATCGACTAAATATAGCACCTAGGTGCCTGTCAGGAATGGAAACTGCCAACACCGACTTACTGAAAATAGTAAGTCAACTAACTAAGACTCTCAAATCAATGCGTTAGCTCACAAAGCTCACGATGATGAGCTAACCTCTACATATTCCTAGAACTTGCTAAATCAAGGACATTTCATAAATAAAATTTAAATTGATTTTAATGAAGATGTATGTTGATGATAAGACATGTCTTAGGATGAAAGGTCTTAGTTCATCCTTTCAATATGGAAAATCTAAGATCATATTGAGAAGAGTTGTGATGTCCCCTTTTGAAAATTGAATTTACTAATAAATAATAATAATGATAAAATTAAAATGAATAAATATTAATAAAATGTAATTATAATATGAATAAACAATAATATTAAAATATAAAAAATAATTAATAATTAATAATTCAATAAATTATAATTAAATAATAAGTAATAAGTAATAAATGATCGTAAATAATAATAAAGATGAATAAATATATAATAAAATAAATAAATAAATACTGAATTATAATCAAACGATGAGACCATAATCATATCAAGTTGGAAGACGAACTTTAAATAGCGCATGTATAAGAAAATTAGCAAACATAAGTAATTACTATTAGTGCGATTACACGGGATTGATTTTGGAAGAGATATATCTGACACTCGTGGAATGAAAAAGGTTATAGATTTTCTCCAATATTCAATCTAATAATCGATTTGGGGAAAAGAGGGAAGACGTCATGCGAAAAAGACAAAGGAAGCATTATCGAATTTACTTGCTCATATTGTGATCCGAATACATAGACTCTTCATTTCTGATAATTATTCATGAGTGACCTGTTTTGTAGATTCATCCTTGTATGTTCGGCCTCTTATGTAGATTCAAGTGGGAGAGAAGAATAGGGAATTATTCAGTAACAAAGGTAACAAATAAAAGAAACTATCGAGTCTTCAAATGGTATTAGGCTTAACAAACATATTACTAAGGAGACAAACATAACGATAGACATATCAGTTTAAGAAAGAATTGATTAAGGTCAAGATCGAGATGACATGTAAGGACATATCGATGTAGGATCTAAGCCATTGAAGATAGGATAATTATTTTTTAGGAGACTTTGGGTGATATTGTTAATCAACTGATGGAGATGATGAAGACAGAGTGATAATAGGTATATATGTTTGTAGAAATGGTTAGATCAATTATTATTTTGTCATTGATGTCAAACAATTGATTTACTGATTTTTATTGAGTTATCATATCATAAGAAGGAGAAGTTAAATGGGTGACATATTGATCATACAATGATGAAGTAATGTTGATATAGTTGTTTGCTACTATATACTTCATGTTATCAAGTCGGTACATTTGATTGATTAAGTCGGAGATTGCAAAGAGTTAAGTTGACTGAAAAGAGTTACTCTACCGAGCTAGACAGAGTCAGTCGGTATAGAGTTGTGTTAGTCGGTTTCAGTTACCGAGCACCGAGAATGAATTAGGCACAGAGCAATGAGCGAAGTTAGTTACCGAGTACAGGATATTGATTGAAAATGATGATAAGATCGAATTTAATACGAAGCTATGATGATCTAGATGTTGTTGAGTATTAAAGGAAGTTTGTTAGAAGATCTACGAGCGAGAAAATTCAATGAGAAGATCTAAGGCAAAGATCAAGCAGTTGAACCTGATTATTAGAGTTCCAAGAAAAAGTTCAAGTTACGAGGTAAAAGTTAAACGGTTTACCGAGCTAAGATTTATGAAGAAGATGATCAAACGAATGACCGTGAATGATGGAAAACCTAAGCAAGGAGATTAAGAGACAAAAGTTTGTCTATATAAAGGATGAGAAATAAACAGAGATGATGATGTTGGCGAATTGAATTAAGAAGCATAAGAAGCTGAAGAACAGAGTTACCGAGTAGAACAGAGAAACAGAAAGAACAAAATCTACAGTCTAAAGCAGAGACAATGGAGTATGTGATGCCAGTATTCATGTGAGCATAAAGGATCTGAACCAAGCAAAAGGTAGTTGTTATATTTACAGATCAAAGTTTTATTGTTTCTTATTAGCATTTGTAATAGAGAAAATCTCTTAACCGAGTGGATTTAACAATCCTATTTGTAAATCCTAGACGTAGGTGACATTCCAAAAGAGTGTTTAAAGTCCTCTAGCAAGGCCACTCCTAACAAGGTGAAGATCTTAACAGATCTGAGGTAAATCCCTTAACAGGGTCAAATCTAGCAAATGTGTTTGTAATCTTTAACATGATAAGTTTTTAACTGAGTGTACTTCAGAAAGGTACATTTTTATTATGGGTCACAATTCCCACAAAGGTTTTTCCCATATTGGGTTTCCTCATTAAATCCGGTGTTAATTGAATTTGAATGATTGATTTGCATATTATGATATGTATGATTGTTTAAGTTATTAAGTTATTTGGTGAGTCATTTATTACTGTATTCAGTTCTACCGAGCAAATCAGTGAGCTAAGTTTTAAGTATTTAAGTTTGATTTTTTTATTTCACCTCCCTCTCAGTGGAACCAACACATATATCTTGGACAATAAAGATTAAGGTCAACGGATACATATTTCATCCCGACCATTTATGGTTCAATCTATTTCAAATGTCTTCATTCTTGAGTGCTCACTTTCCTTTCATCGTAAACTAATTCTTCATGTTTGATGAGCTTCTTGGAGTGAGAATTAGCAACTCCATAGCTCACTGAAATTCTGAAATAGTAATTAACAGACTGCTTTTCTAGAGGATATCACTCTTCATAAACTTTCTATTCCTTAACTGTTTGGCTTATATGGAGGATATTGTACTATAATAGTCTGACAAGCTTTGTATTGAGACAAATAAGGAATACTCAGAAGACATAATAGACTGTGACTTGTATCCTCCTGAATGTCAATGGTATTAATGGATCAACTAAAGGAAGGGCATAAATCAAATAAGATCATATATTCATAAATAAGTATTTATATAACACAGAGAATTGTCTTATTTACCTCACAAATTTCTATGGTATTAAAAGAATTAAGCAGAAAACAAAATATATTTTGGTCTATCCAATCACTAGGCATCCAAAACAAGGGATACGTTTTCTGAATTAGAAAACCAAATTAAGGTAATCCCAAACAAGGACATTACAAGAGTGATTGGTAGTGTAAATAATCTATTGTGGTCGATAAAAGGGACTCATGAGTATAACACAATGTTTATGTGAAAATTTAGTAATTAATCTATTTGTGGTTGAAAAAGTTTAAATTGGTAAAAAATGTTATACTAATTCACACACCCACTACCTTCAGTATAACTATGTGCTCTTCAGAAGGTTGGAGACACTTGTCACATGATGACATGTTTGGAGATTTTACAGAATTTTAAATTGAGAAAAATATTAATGACTATTAGAGTAGTTCAACTAATTAATTAATCAAGTTTATAAGTATTAATGTTTGGGGGCTAAAGTTGAGTTAACTAAATTACTCAATCTTTAAAAACTACTCTAATAAAAATTAATCAATTATGGAGATAAAAATAATATTTTTTTACAAAAAAATATTTAATTAATTGTGTGAATCTGGAAAGAAAGTGAATTACAAAAAATAACTATTAAATGTAAATACAATTAATTATGCAATAGGAAGCCAATTTAATGGCATTGGCATAGTCATTTTGCCAAACGTGATTGTGGTGACTAGGCTCTCTCCTAGGCTGCCTCGTTTATAATTCTAGAGACTTCACTACATTTCGAGGACAACGCCAACCCTCCCAACAACCATCTGCGTCTACTCCTAGGTGTGGAGGAGCTAGTTGGCTTGTCACAAGCAAGTTTCCTCATCTGTAGGTCACCCTTTGTATGATTTGTGCCCAACCATATGCCAAGGAAAAGCTCAAAGAAGATGGCGCTCATTGGTTGTTAGTTGATTAATGATACTACTTTTGGAGATGTGTGGGCGAAGCTTGATGACCAAAATCCACCTTTCATTGGCACTGCATTAGTTGCCTAGTGTTTGTGGGCTTTGCCCTTTGTTTAAGAGTCAAATCTTGCTAGACTTTGAGTGTGTATTTCTACCATGCTATATCGTTTTTGTATTGTACTATTTTAATATTATTAATATAATGTTTATTATGAAAAAATATTTTAAAAAGTTATATTACAAGATACAATAATAGATTGATCAGAATTCTATTTTTTATTAATTAATAATATTAAATAGAAAATAGTAGGAAATAAAATAAAATGCTGATTATATAAGCTCTCACAAAAATGTATTTGACAAATTTCATTAATTATACACTTCAAACATGAAATAATTTCAACTGTATACTACAAAAGCACTATTTCTCTTAAAATTGAGTATCATCAATATTTATTATTTTTTAAGTACTATATAATAAAAATTTCTTGAAAATGAGATCTCAATAATCTTAAGGAAGTTAAGATAGTACATTAATTAATTTGTTGTATAAACTCCAACCAGCTAATCAGATTGTTTAATTTTTAAGTACAACAAATTTTTGGAATCTCTCTCTTTTAAATCCTTTTCTATCATCATCATAAGAGATATTATAATGTTACTTTTAAATATATATTTAAGCAACAACTTCTAACTATTACATGTTTCACACACAAGTGAATAATATATGCACTTATATCTAATTAAGAACAAGTTTTTAACAAACTTCCATTTCAAAGGAGTTTGTTTTTCAATTATAATAGATTAATATGAGAATTGATATTAAGATATATATAAAAATATTTTGTACTTAACTAACTACTCTCCACATTGTTACCACTCATCATTTACTCTTGGTTTTTTAATTCTGTTGACCTATATGTTATCTGTCAAGAATTTTTTATACATAATCCAAAGCAATTTTTTGCATATGAAATGAATTTCCTGATTCAACTTTATTCTTTCACTGGAACTACTAATATATTTTATGTTTTAATTTTTAGAATCAATTATCATGTAAACAAGTCATAATAATTTCATTTGAAAATTTAATGAACCTTTCTATGAAAATGTTAGGAGGAAAATGAAGCAATCCAACTACACACATGAACAAGGGTGTTCTCTCAACAACACAAACAACTAGCCGTTCATGCTCTTTACATTTTCAATATTGCAGTTTATCTTACAGTTTCTGCTCATAACATTTTCAGTATTGCAGTTTATCATCCAGTTTCTTCCATAATATTCTGTTCACACTTTAACTTTATAATGAGAGTCTCTTAACCCATTATGACTGTACACAAGGTCTTTGAGAGGTTCTTATATGACTTCTTTCTCTAGTTTCAAAACTGCCATAAAAGCTTCTTGAGGAACATCCACTCTTCCAACAGCTTTCATTCGCTTCTTTCCTGCAGCCTAAAAATCAATTAGCATATTAGGTTATCTGGAGTTTAGTAGAGAGTGAAAAGAAAATGAAAAAAAAAAATGAAGTCACTAGTGACCAATTATGTCAATGGAACCTGAAAGAACACCAGGCTATTAAGCTAATCAAAGCTGAACAATGAACTCCAATAAGAAAAGAAAGAAACCTAGCAAGCAAGCAATCAAACCAAATAAGTATGGACAAAATTCAATAGCAATATGACAGAAACAATCAGCTCTGCTTAAACATCTGCTGGTTCCAGTTTTTAAAATACTAATAAGTTTTTGCATGAGTTGAACCCGGGACACCTTGCCGTAAAAAGGTACAGCTTACTAATCCCCCTATCACATGACGCGCACAAGTGTAAAAAGTCACAATATTTTAAAAGGGCAAAAAAATTGCAAACCAGGACAGCGGAAACAATCCAATCAGACAAAGGTTGCTTGTGAAAGGTAATAGCAGACAACAAGAAGTTCAATACGCCAATTAAAAAAAAGTCATCCTCATGGATCACCATGAAAGCGTAAAAAATTAAAATAGAGTTTGATAATGTCCTCTGAAGGACGGCTTTAATAGGGCCTGACTGAACAAATCTGCACACAACTGTTATTGATTGACACTAGGACCATTGTTGACCAGTACAGAATTTCAAATGCACTGCTTTGTGTTATGACATGTGCAAAAAGAAAAATCGTTATAGTTTTTAATCCACTATAACATGAAAATTCCAGGACACGACACTCACTCTTGTTTGGTGTCTCTGCATTAGAGACCTGATAAAAAAGCTAAAATTTACAAAATAATATCAGACTGGAAGTGGCAGAGAATAAGCAAACGGAATAGCCACAAATGAAAGGACATTGTTTCTCTAGAAGGGTGCTCGCTGGACATTTTAAAAAACTTCAATGAATAACTATGACAGAACAGTGAGCTACTAAAAACACTGAAATAGAGCTTGCACAACCAAACACATCAAAATGTCACATGAATGATGAATGCAAGAAACAGCATAATAAATTGTAAATTCATTACAAGCATTAGATAACATGCAAATATTGTTAAAGAATCTTCTAAAAAAGGCAGTAACATAAACTGAAAAAAACAATCTCACTGGATATCTAATCCTTGCAATACTGGATGGCATCTTCAGGATGAGCTCATTGCACTGCCTAAGCATTTCCAAGTTTCAAGTATCATACAGTACTCCTAAAAAGATCCCATGCATTAAAGAAGTAAATTCCATTTCTCAGTGTTGTTTCAATTTTTCAATTACTAAGCATTGCAAGGAAGACACTCTTTGGGGATCTTGCATTGAAGACGAGTTAGACATCACTTCCAAAATATTTATACTGTAGATTTTTTCAGACTCAGTTAAAAAAAGAGAACCCCAATCGGTATTGCAAGTTGGGCCTCCTGCAGTGGGAATGTGAAAACATGTTGAACATAAAGAGCTATAAGAGGCAGTGACACTTGTTGACCAACTTATAAAGTATGTTATGAACACCATAATTGCTGCAGTCAATCTTGGAGATAAGACCAGATTTCAAGCAAACTCAAATCCAGTGTAGTTCTAGTTGTCTAATATACTGAAAACTCATTTCTCCGTAACAACAAAAAATTACATAAATCTCACAACAATTTACAAATTATAATGAATTCACGTCTACATTCTCAAAATTTGCATTCTCTGTCTTCTTCAGAGATTATCCTCTTCAATGAAAATTAAAGGTAGAACGATGCAAACTCAGAGTACTACTTATATGTACTACTACAATTCTTAAAGTGCTTTGTGAGTTTGCATGGTTCTACCTTTCCCAAAGGACATTTCATTTTGGGTGTCACCTTTTTTGGTGAATACTTATACAGTTATATGTCCTACTACAATTCTTACAGTGCTTGAGATGAAGGCATTAGTAGCAAGTTTGTGGGTATCTTATGCTATCAAAATTACTTCAATCTCTAGATGGTGATACTAATATAAAGGTTTTCTTTGCAAGTTTATTGAAACCATGTTTACGTTACTGAATAATACACTGGATTGCTTTGGAGTGCGAAGGTTTTCTCTCAAAAGGATTTCCCCCACATACACCCATTTTGTGGTATGATTTTATTATGTATTATATGGCTTTCTCTTTTATATAATTGTAAATATCTTAAATTTGCACAACTATCCTCTAAAATTATACTAGGAAACAATTTTCACTTGCTTCCTTTCACTTCATATCAAAGCTTGATCGTCTTAGATTCTAAGCGTTGAGTGTAGGATTTTTTTGAATTAATCTTCGTATCAAAGCTTGATCATCTTAGATCTAAGTGTTGAGTGTAGGATTTTTTTGTATTAATCTTCCTATCAAAGCTTGATCATCTTAGATTCTAAGTGTTGAGTGTAGGATTTTTTTGTATTAATCTTCATTTGAATGGATGCTTGCGCAAAAGGGATCGATATTAATGAAAAAAGAGATGGTAAGCACATCTAGAATAGAAATGAAGAAATTCTCAAGCACAAACTTTGAGCTTTGGAAGCTCAAGATGGCACATATGCCCATAGATAGAAATCTACGGGTTGCAATATCCAAATCCAAACCTAATAATATGTTGCAAGAAGACTGGGACAAAATGAATAGAATGGCTAAGGGCTTAATTAAACTCTATTTAGCTGATTTAATATTGTTGAATGTATATGAAGACATCATTGCAACACTATTCGGAATTTCTTTGAGAAATTCTATCAATCTAAATCTCTAGTTAACAAGTGTTTGAATTTCTTGTTTTGAAATATAACTATGATTTACAAGGGTTTGCAAAATCGTATTATTGCTGATCATCTAGGATTTGGCATCTAATATAACCTCCCCTTCTTTGACTTAGGCGATTGGGGAAATGTCATTAGCCTATTTTATTCTCGTAGGCTAATTCAAAGGAAAGAAAGAGAATATTTTTAATTAATTAAATTAAGTTGCCGTAACTTGTTGGGGTGACTTTATTTAATTAATTTTCACAAAGTGACTTAAGTTAAAAAAGAAAAATAAGAAAAAATTGCTTTATGGGGCCAAATAGTGATTATTTTAATAAAGGTGAATTTAAAATTGCAACATCTGAAAAGTTCCCAAGGAACTTATAAAAGAGTAAAAGAGCTCATTTTCATATCTTGGACATTTTATTTCTCTTATTGCAAAGTCTGGACTAAGAGATTGACTTCAAACCCTAACGGTATTTGGCTTCAGAAACGTAAGATTCCTAACTAGTCAAATCTATGGTGGATTCAAACAGGATTCACACTTGTGTTTAATCAGAATAATGGAATTTTATTTACAGTTGTCAGATTTGGAATTAAAAGTGCAAATAATAAACTTATATTTATGGTGTGTGCAAAAGGTGGAAGTGTCAGAAAATATTAGTGTTGTGTGTTCAGGGTGAGATTGGTAGAGAATTTTGTGTTGTGGGAGCATATATATATATATTAAACCCAGCTGTACCACTTTGTTCTCCCCAAAGGAAGTTGTACTACCACACGTGGTGACAGCGATGGATATTTCAAAGGCAACACAGCCCAAGGTCAACATATAATAGGCACAGCTAATATAACGTACAGCAAATGCAAAAAGATTGTTGTACAAGTCATTAATCCTATCGTACAACAAATTAAGAGTGTCATACTATGCTTGGAGGGTGTCCTACAAATTTATGATGGCATAAGGGGAATTTTGGAGCCAAAAAAGTGATATTTGTTTTTACTGTTGACAAGGGTGTTTGCATGCCACCAACACAAAATAAAATATACCGAGTATATTCTATCTTCTCTTGAACAAGGAAATCTCAGGTGCTATTGGATACGATCAGATGAGACAACCCCAATATTCCTAATGTCAAGTCTTGACTCAACTTGGATAGACTCAGTTGTTTGATGTGATTTTGCTGGTTTCACAAAGGGACTTATACAATTGTTCCTAGACAGCAAATACAAATCTTTCTTATTGTGAACTTTCACTAATCTAATAAAACTCCTTTTGAAATAAACTGAGAAAACGAAAAAGGGGTTTAGAGAGGGATAACTTAAAACAGTAATTTTACTTTAAACTAATGAATAGCTATTCTCCTTGACTGCTGGAATCAACAAAACAAGATTATGCTTTGCCAGATTAATGCAACTAGACACAATCTGTGCAATCTTCAGAAATAACACAAATGATTTTCAGATCGCTGAGCATCTATCAAACCCATGAAACATGCAGTAATGATGAACACATTCAGCAATTGAACTCGGCCTCATATATGGAGTTTAGACTACCAATACACTGCAATATGCATCGACAAGCTCCAAATGGTATGAACAAGAAATTATAGCACATCAAATAAAAATAACTTTTCATAAACTTAATAGAACTAAATTTAAATGAAATTTCCTTTGGGAAGGTATAACCATGCTAACTCACAAACAAACACAGGAATTTCACCAAATAAGTGAGAAATTTGCATTAATTTCGCTAACATTAGAGCAACAATTCATAAAACCTTCTTACAAAACGGGGAGAGGCATTGGCCTTTTATAGGTTTTACATTTTGAATCAATGGCCAAAGATTAAATCCTCTCAAGGGCCAAGAATTAACTTCTAGAAGGTCCAGCAATTTAATAATAATATTTCTCACCTACTCCCACTAGAAGACAAAATGGTTGTAACTAGCCCCACTAAAAGACAGAATTGACATGCTTCCCAAGGTGTCACAGCTAGAAAAATAATAACTATTTATGACAGTATTATTATTTTTCTTTGTCAAAAATGTTATTTTACAATGAATAATAGAATTTTCTATTCTTTGAAAGTCAAAGTAGGCCATTTGTCTCTTCTTGCAGCTCTTTCTTTCTCCACATATTCCTTGAATCATTCCAATATCCGACTCCATTCATCATGTGAAATGTAAGGAAAAAGCCGAAGCCTCAATCAGTAGGTGTCCAAAAGCTTGTCAAATTCCATAAATTCAGTATCCCATTTTTCTTTGTTCGCATTTGCCTTCTATAGGTTTTACATCTTGAATCAATGGCCAAAGATTAAATCCTCTCAAGGGCCAAGAATTAACTTCTAGAAGGTCCAACAATTTAATAATAATATTTCTCACCTACTCCCACTAGAAGACAAAATGGTTGTAACTAGCCCCAGTAAAAGACAGAATTGACATGCTTCCCAAGGTGTCACAGCTAGAAAAATAATAACCATTTATGACAATATTATTATTTTTATTTGTCAAAAATGTTATTTTACAATGAATAATAGAATATTCTATTCTTTGAAAGTCAAAGTAGGCCATTTGTCTCTTCTTGCAGCTCTTTCCTTCTCCACATATTCCTTGAATCATTCCAATATCCTACTCCATTCATCATGTGAAATGTAAGGAAAAAGCTGAAACCTCAATCAGTAGGTGTCCAAAAGCTTGTCAAATTCCATGAATTCGGTATCCCATTTTTCTTTGTTCTCATTGTACTTATCAATAACTGCATATTTAGATGATGTCTATCTCAAAATCTGTTTTGAAAATGGTGTGCCAAGTACTAGTGCAACAATCTTCTTCCATTCCAGTCTTTATGGTATTTCTTTCATTTTCTGTACTTTATTCCCAGTCATATCCTTGAGGGACTCATAAAATATGTCCTGAAAGGTAAGGACATATTTCTTATATTCAACAAAGTCCTCCTGGATCTCCTTAATTATATCTTTCTTGAAGATCACAACATGATACCATTCTTTGATTTTCTTCATCTACACAAGTTCTAGGATCTTTTCCTCTTTTAGTTTTGCTTCTCTCATCATTAACAAGGCGTCAAAGAAATCTTGTGTCCATGATGTTGCATCATCAAAGTCCTTACAATGGGTTTCTATGGATGTGAAATCATGAGCATGCTCCTCACATGCTACATGTCTCTCTACAAGTGCATCTACTACATCACCTCCTCCTTTAACTAGCTCCTCCAACCATTCTATAGTAGTTCAAGCTATGGACTTCATTGATTCGAGTTCTTCAACCGATTGCTAAGAAAGTACCATAGGAGGCATGAAGGTGCCTTCTGCCTACTGAATTGGCTCCAGTAGATGTTTCAAGTATGTTGTTGCTCCTTCTACTTGAGCCTTTGTAAAGAGCCTGCCTGGCTCTAACCCTCGATTTGTGTAATGACCCTTACCAAATAGGCCACTAAAAACCACTAAAACTGAACTGTGAAATTTCGTCAAACACTTGGCATGCAAACTAAATACACTGCTGAAAGTAAAATGCTGAGTATATGAAATTGTTGG
>MU227170.1:935172-945380 GCA_018584345.1 Thuja plicata
ATAAGACCATCCAATCTCCAAATAATCATCAGAATGACTCTCTCACCAAAACCATCTGCCTACGAGAGTCCATGATAGGCAAATCCACTGAAAAATGACATGTCACTTAAGAGGGGACATGACAATTTGACTACAAGAAAATTCTTAAAGTCTGGAATTCTGATTTCTTTTAATTTTTCCAGCAATACATATATGGTTTTCCCTTTTGTTTTTCTCCACATTAATCAAATTGAAATACAAAGCATAATTTAATTCTAAACACCTATGGAAATAAATATGCCGTTGAAATTCTGAATTCATTTTCAAAATCAAATTTGGAATTAACAAATACATATGCAACGTTATTATTTAACAAAGGAAGTCATCATGGTTTGAACCAGCGCAAGCTTCCCTAACTTCACCAACTTCTGGCCGCAACTTATAAGGGATGACGGCTGCTCCTTTCTACATCCACGGGCTGCTATGGCAACCAAACGTCCAGCAAAACACCAACTCTCTCCCTTAAAACAACAAACAGTAAACTCCCTGCCTTAAAACGTCCAGCTCTAAGCTCTCTGCCTTAAAAACGTCCAGCACTAAGCTCTTTCACCCAATGCCGAAATGTCTTCAACCAAACAGTCACAATTCGCTGAAATCTTTCACCAGTTCAAAGTGATTGAAACGCTGAATTGAATTCCCAATTCAATCAGCAAGTTTTTCCCAAACCCTTGTCTCCATAATTCGAACCCAAACAAGAATGAATGAATAGCATAATCAATAATGCATTCGATATCTTCTCCATGTCTTTTATAATCTCTCCACATGAAATCAAACCCTAGCTTCTTAATCACACATTTCACTTACATAAAGACTATGCTTTATGTGCACATTTGAAATATAATAAACTATTATATTTCTTTCCACTTTAATGATGAAAAGAGACCCTTTTATTAAAATAACCATATTCTGACACATAAAGTCCCTGTTTTATGAGCTCAGGATTTAAAACTTCTCAACCCGGTTCCAACGTGCTATAACACTAAGATGCCCAAAATACAATCCCAATAAAAATAGCAACCTTAGCCGATTTAATTAAATAATAATCATAATTCACCCGTCTAGCGAAAACAACTGAGGAAGCATCAAAATCAAAATCTGATAGCACAGGTGTGATCCTAATGATGAAATATGATGAATGAACCTAACTGGGCGACTTACTAAAAATACTCTCCCTCCAAGAATCTTGGAGCCCAAACTGAAAGCCAAAAATAAAATCTGAGAGCATCATATAAGTCCTCTAAATCATCTGAGCCCCCGGGAACCAATTGTTGACTTACTATAAATAGTAAGTCCCTCAAAACGGGGCCACAACCCACAACAGGGTCCTCTAATCACCAGTATTAGCCTACAAGGACCCAATGATAGGCTAAATCCACTAACTCCAATGCTCACTCAAAATGGGGACATTACAATCCTCCCTTCCTGAAATTGCTTGTCCCCAAACAATTTTAGAAAACAAAACACAGAAGTCCACCCGGATCCCAAGGATAGAATGATGTGATGTCCCTGCGATCACCTGCAAACTCCTGTGATGAAATCACCATCCACTGAGCTAACCAAAACACACTGTCATCATGCCAACCATAGGTGTCCACACAATCTGCAGTGCCCAACCTGTCACTACTTGGATTCCAGTAGAGATGAAACTCACAGCCATCCATAACAAGGAAGAATGGATATCCGACACCATCTAAAAGACCAGAACTCCCTACACACCCTGCCAATATGCCTTGTGTATGAAGCCCATCTGTGCAACAGGGACAAGTACTTCCATAACCCAGATATCCATCCTCTGTAAAACCACCTTGGATGTACTGACCCTGCAAGTCACCTCCTGCTAGCTTGCAGTAACCAACCCCATAAACTGTTGATGGAGTAAACCCATCCCAAGAAGAATGGTATAATCCTGGAGCCAACCCACAGCGACGCACAAACAAGTCCTCAACCGGTGGGTCAAAAGAGAAATGATGAGCGCTCCTCACTATATAATCATGGTGGAAAACTCCAATCCCCGTCAAAAGCTCATTAAAATCAAACCGCGAATCAAGAGGTGGCTCTAATCTCTGACTCTGAAAAACTGGCTAGGAAGGATCCTGGGTAACCCTCTCAGCAAACCCAACCACAATCTCGATGAGGAAGCATTGTAGTCAGAGTATCTACAATCTTCCCCACTAACATCTGAATAATGCGAGAACCCTAAATGAGTGTACCCTCAGAAGCTCTGAAAGGTCCCTCCTACAAAACCGAACTCTCAAGCAAGTACTCCGTGAACGACTCTGTGCAGTAGAAATTATAAGAAGCAACATCAACCTGCTCCCCTGCAATCCATAGCTGATTCCTCTGAACTTGTGACACTACCAACTGCTATCACTATCAGCTGTATGAAAAGGAGGGACGTATTTGCTTCCGACAAAAGGAAACAAATCATCATGAGAACTAGCCTCCAAACTAGATGATACCCTATCCATGTCTTGGGAATCAAAGGGACTAGTGTCAGCAACTAGCACACAACTCTCAGACAAATCCACACTAGCTACCATAGGACTCCCAAAAACCTGCTCTGTATCATCTGCCATCGTGCTAACAAATGGAGAACTGGATACCACAAAACTCTCTCTACTGTCCTCCACTGATGCACTAACCTCCTCTGCATCCACTGCATTCGTCTCAAGGATGGATGTAACCGCGTCCCCAACACATCCATCACTGTCAACTGTGGAAGCTAACTCACCACCAACCACCACTATCTGCAACTAAGCTAGATCTATGGCTGGTAAAGACTAAATCCGCTCCAACTCCACAGCTGCCTCTCCCAACTATAACTGCGACTCCTGAAGAGCCAACTGAGTGCTCTCTAAAGCCTCAGAAGTCGATGTGAGCTCCTGAGTAAGCCCGCTCACCTCCTCTCTGTCCATCAAAGCCTCATATGCCACACTCCCCCACTCAACTAGGTGATCTCGGTCGGCTACCAACTATAAATACTCCTGTCTCAAAATCCTAACAGCCTCCCGCAAGGAATGAATCTCTGTCAAGGAAAGGTAACCACAACCGTGCTCATCTGTCAAAGGAGCACCCCAACCATAAACATCCAACAACTGACGAGCAGCATCAAAACGCTCGAGAGTAGAAGTAATGTCTCTCTCACTGACTCTCAACTGACTAGTCACATGATGACTTTGCACAACAGGTCTCCTAGGTACAATCTCAACTGCAATGTCCACAATATGGAAGGAAGCTGTAATCAGCAAACTCCCCTCAAGATCACCGAATCTTTGTGTACTGACATCGGACTGATCCTCATCTATCCCCGAGGAAGCTGCTACTGAATCTGACCCATCACAATCCTCAGCTACCTCGTCCTTTGTAACCACGAGACAAATCCAGATCCTGGGTCCCATCCTCACTCACTAACAACTTGGAGTCCTCCCCCAGGGTCTGATGAATCAAGCATGACTCGCTGCAAGTATAGTCATCCTCATGAGTCATCGAAGAAGTAACCTCATCTAAAGGAGTGGAAGCCTTGGCTGTAACAAACTCCTGCCACTCATATTCTTCCCCATCCTCATCCGTGAGTCCCTGTAAAAACGGCTCTTGGAACCCACCACCACCAGATGACAACGCTAAGTCAATACCCAATGTCGGATATAAAAATCCAAACACACTGCAGCCCACATCATCCTCACAATCAACATCCGAGGTATCCACAATGCTAATATCAACATCGTATATCTGAAAACCCTCTGCTATCTCCGACTGCATACATGACTCCATGTCATCACGTGAATCAACTACCCTGTGGCATGGAACTGTCACCTGACTTATCTGTAACACTCCAATCCTAAGTGTCATCACTGGGTAGCTCCATGCTCACATCCTCACTACAGGAAAAGACTACCGTCTCTTGTACTGACTCTACACTGCAACAACTGTCATAAACATCAAAGTTGTCAGAGCTCAAATACTCCTCGCAGTCCTCAAAGATAACACCATCATCTATGGTGTCAAAATCCAAAGTGGTATCTACAACATCCTCTACTCTCCCCCTATCCACAACATCAATGACAGGCTCACATAAAGAACAAGTGTCCAGAAAATCAGACCCTGTATCGCTGATACTGCTACCAAGTGATGCAAGGCTGCTATCAATGGTAGTAGACATGTCACCAACCTGATCCATGTCTCTAACTCTGGTAGGCTCAGGATGTTGAAACTCGATTCCACTATCTACCAACAAGTCAGGCACATCTACATGGCCCTGTAAAGAATCTCCACCCTCAGTTGTGCAAACGGGACTAGTGGCTGGTCCACTAAGTACATGAACATCTATAATGTCCCCATTTTTAGCAAGTCATTGAATTGATAGTGCCAGGTCATTACTGCGATCCTCGTGGTCTGGCGAGGTGTTTAGAGGGTCATTGGTGTGAACTTACTATTTATAGTAAGTCAATGGATAGTTCCGATGAGCTCAGATGAGTTAGAGGAGTTGAATGATGCTCTCGGTTTTCATTTCTGGCTTCCGATTTGGGATCCAAGAATCTTGAAGAGAGCGTCTATTTTTAGTAAGTCGCCCCGTCAGGTTCATTCATCATCTTTCATCATCAGGATCACTCCTGTGTAGACAGATTTCGATTCGGATGCTTCTTCAATTGTTTTCACAAGACGGGTGGTTTATTATTATTAATTAATTAAATTTGCTAAGGTTGCCGTTTTTGTTGGTATTATATGCTGGATACCTTAGTGTTATAGCTGGTTCAAACCAAGATGAAAAGTTTTAAATCTTGGGCACGAGAAACAGGGACCTTGCATGTCATAATTTCATGATATTGGTGAAAAGGTCATTTTTCGAGCCAAATGAGTTAATAAATTATATTATTCAATATGTGCCTAAGAATAAAAAGTGTTTTAAGTGAAAAGTGTGCAAGAGAAGACATTTTTTAATTATAAAAGCAATGCATTGTGAAAGGAAAATCATCTATTGAATATTCTATAATTTTTCTTCTTGAGCCTTGGGCTAGGGTTTTTGAGTTCTTCACTATTGCAATTGTGTTGAGGTAAACAATTGCAAAAAATCTCTACTGTATTTCTGTGGCTAAGGAGAGAATTGGATTTATTCTGGAGATTATTATCTGAGGAAGATTACTGATAATTAATTGGCACACGGAGAGTGCAATTAATTCTGAAATTGGTTTTCACATTGAACTGGGGCTTGCATTAAGAGGTCCATCGGATTGGAGCTTGTTGGAGATTGAACTAGAGATTTATTGTTTGGTTTATGGACTGGGATCTTACTGTATTGGAGCTGAATATTTTTTGGCACTTGTGGAGTTTGGTCTACTGCAGACGTTTCAAGGGTTTGGAGGTTATATGTTGGCTGAGAACGAATCATTCTCAGAATTTGTATGCACTTTGAATCAATGTTCCATGTTGGTGAATTGTGCTTGTATGGTTCAACGTTAGGAAGTGGAAGTATTTCGTTTGGCTTTGACTGGTTTACAGTCCCTTCTTCAACGTGAGTTTTCTTTGGTTGTTGTTGCTGGTTCGTGGAGTGGTAATTTACAAGCAGCCACGTAGAGAGATAATATGGTGGCATTTTTTAAATATGCTGGCAACCGCTTGGTTACAAGGTTGGACTTTATTTATATCATTGTCGTGATGTATCTGTTTGATAGATGTCATATTTAGTTTGACAAATCCATAGGCTGGAGTTAGATGCTATTTCTTTTTCCTATGAAATTGTATTGGTTGTTATTCATATTCAAACATTGGATTAGATTCATCTTGGATGGTTGTTTTCATACTTATTTGGGAATTACAAAAAGGAATTATATAATTGTTCTGGAAAAAATATCAAATCTCTTTATTTTCAGAATTAGAAAAGTTGTTCATATTGGGTTATCCAGAAGGAGCCAGTCAGGCTCATTACAGTGGTATTAGAGCGGTCTTCTTGCCATCTTGTTGGGATTGTAAAAATTGTGTGAGTGATCAACACTCTATTTTCCAGTATGGACAGGTACAGGAAAACATATAACAGTAGACAGAGGAGACCATTAGACAGTTTGTCTGAATTCAAAAGGAAAATTGATGCCTTGGTTAGACAGTTGGATCGTAGTCGGGATATTCAGAACAGTATTTGTGAACAGTTTTCAAATCCGGCTACCATTGACAAGGCGACTAGATACATGGTTTCGTTCTTAGGCAGATCTTCTTGCAGGACGCAGGATACGAGACAGGGTGACATGCTGAGGGAGGTCAGGAGAAATCTGCGGGATGATTCCACAGTTGCACTTGAGCCTAGCACATCAGTGTCGACGATTAGTGCCCCTCCAGTTGAATTAACCCACACTTTGATTGCAAGGTCATTACCTATCTCAGTGGACGAGCACATGACAATTACACAAGCCAGTAGTTGCATGGAGACTCAACACTCAGTTGATGATCCGGTGATACAGCAAGAGTTGACACCTGCAGCTGATTTATTTAGCACATTGGATTGTATTATAGAGACAGACAGTGACTTATGTTCAGATTGCCATGATGATAGTTCTATGGTCGATGTTGAGGGAGTTGCTGATAGTGGGAGTGTTGCAGTGTTGGAGGATATGACAGTGGACTCTGGATTTCTAGGGGAGGAGGATACCACTTTTGAGGACTGCCTTGAAGAGATGGAGTTAGATAGTATAGATCTGGATAGCAGCAGTCCTGAGATGGGGTTAGTGCAGGAGATGCCAGTACTCTCTTGTGTTGAGGATTTGAGCATGGAGTTCGCATGTGATGATACCAGTGTTGAATCGAAGACAGTAGACACGGACTCATGCCAGCATGACTTGGATTCATTTGTTAGTAGGGAGTCAGAGGACGTTCAGTTTGAGTCACCAGAGGAGGTAGAGCCTTTGTTTGCTACCGATACTTTCTATGTGACCCCTGAGGGTGACTCCATCAGTGGTGAGTCATGTCTGTATCAGACCCTGGGAGAGGACTCCGAGTTGCTCGAGAGTGCAGATGGGTCCCAGGATCTGGAGCATTCAGTGGTTACAGAGGACGAGGCAGCTGAGAGTGTTGAGGAGGTAGATTCTGTAGCAGCTTTCTCGGGTACAGAGGAATTTGATGGAGATGTGTCAGATGCTAGTACTCCGTTTGAGGATGTGAGTTCAATTGTTAGTTCACAGAGCTCAGATGACAACACACTGGGGGATAGTGTTTCTGAAAGGCGTATGTTGGGTACCACTTCTATTCACAGTACAGACAGTGTGCCAGGGGTGATGCATAGGAGGCCTATTATTCAGAGTCATCATGTGTCTAGTCAGTTGAGAGTCAGCGAGCATGATATTGTTACCGCATTCGAGCATTTTGATGTTGCTCGACAACTGCTGGTTGTTCATGGATGGGGTGCTCCTACGAATGATGAGCATGGTATTGTTACTTGTCTCTGACAGAGATTCATGCCTTACGGGAGGCTGTTGGAATTTTGAGACATGACTTTTTTCGGTTGGTAGCCGACCAAGATCACCTAGTTGAGTGGGGAAGTACAGCATATGAGGCACTCTTGGATAGAGAGGACGAGGTGAGTGAGCTTTACTCGGGAGCTCACAATGACTTCTGAGGTTTTAGAGAGCACTCAATTGGCTCTCCAGGAGTCACTGGTTTAGTTGGCAGAGGTGACTGTGGAATTGGAGCAGCTTTAGTCTACACCAACACCTGATCCAATACAGTTACATATTGTGGTGTCTGGTGATTTGATAATGTCCACAGTTAGGGTTGTTGGATGTGATGGTGTTGGGAATACATCCACACTTGATTCTAGTGTTGGAGGTATAGGTTCACTTCCATCAAATACTTGTGTAGTTGAGTTAGGCACTACAGTAAAGGGATGCAGTGTGCCTGACTTTGGGGTGGATATTCCTGTTGGGATGGATACTACAGTTGGTAGCATTGCGTCAGGTGATATAGTAGAGGACGTTGTAGGTAGTGTAGTGGACCCGTCAGTGTTCAGTGTTTTTGTTCATGACACTACTTTGATTGCTCAGTAGGGAGGCATGGTATCACCTAAGTTGGTTGTTGGTGATCGCATAGCTGGTGATGATAGGCAACTGGCTACGTCACAGTTACACGATGACCAGTTATGGATCCAAGGGGAACAGATGGATGCTACCACCTATAAATTTTACTGCACAGAGTCATTCTTGGATCACCTTCTTGAGAGTTCAGAATTTTGTGGGGGATCTTACCGAGCTTCTGAGGGTGTTCTCATTCGGGGTACTGGCGCGATTCAGCATTTGGTGAGAGAGGTTGTAGGTACCTTGACTACAATGCTCCCTCACAGAGATTTTGAGGTTGGGTTTGCTGAGAGGGTCACCCAGGACCCTGTCCAACCAATTGTGCAGAGTTCGAGATTGGAGCCATCTTTGGGTTCACGACTGAGGGATGATGGGCCTCTGACAGAGATCGGAGCATTTTATCGTCATAACACAGTGAGGAGTGCTCATTATTTTTCCTTTGACCCACATGTTGATGAGTTGATGGCACATAGATGTGGGTTGGCTCCTAGTCTTTATCATCTATTATGTGATGGGTTCACGCCACCAGCAGTTGATGGGAGTTTTGGTTGCAAGTCAGTAGCAGGTAACTTGCAAAGTTATGGTGACTGCAGAGATTATATGATGGGTGGATATCCGGGTCCTGGTACAACTTTGTTCAGGGGTATTCATCACTGTTGTGCAGATGATCTACACACTCAGTACAGGCCAGTTGGGTGTGCAAGGGGAGTTCAGTGTGTACGGGATCCGAGTCACCCATACATCTTGGGTTTTGATGGTCCTGAGATTTATTTCTCTTGGGATCCGAGCAGAGATAGATTCAGTATGGGAGTGTGGGTGAGTGGTTGTTATGGATCTTTTTACAGTCATCCCGTTTGTTTTTCAAGGGATGCTACAGGAGCCTGAACTTTGCCCCAGAGGCATGGCTTACAGTCCATGGGATCCAGGTGGATTGTGATGTTTCTTGTTCCGGTGATTGCTTGGGGACAAGCAATCTTGGGGAGGGAGGACTGTAATGTCCCCATTTTTAGCAGGTCATTGAATTGATAGTGCCAGGTCATTATTGCGATTCTCGTGGTCTAGCGAGGTGTTTAGAGGGTCATTGGTGTGAACTTATTATTTATAGTAAGTCAATGGATAGTTCCGATGAGCTCAGATGAGTTAGAGGAGTTGAATGATGCTCTCGGTTTTCATTTCTGGCTTCTGGTTTGGGCTCCAAGAACCTTGGAGAGAGCGTCTATTTTTAGTAAGTCACCCTGTCAAGTTCATTCATCATCTTTCATCATCAGGATCACTCCTGTGCAGACAATTTTTGATTCGGATGCTTCTTCAGTTGTTTTCGCGAGACGGGTGGTTTATTATTATTATTTAATTAAATTTGCTAAGGTTGTCATTTTTGTTGGTATTATATGTTGGATACCTTAGTGTTATAGCTCGTTGGAACCAGGATGAAAAGTTTTAAATCTTGGGCACAAGAAATAGGGACCTTGTGTGTCATAATTTCATGATATTGCTTAAAAGGTCATTTTTGGAGCCAAACGAGTTAATAAATTATATTATTCAATATGTGCCTAAGTATAAAAAGTGTTTTAAGTGAAAAGTGTGCAAGAGAAGACACTTTTTAATTATAAAAGCAATGCTTTGTGAAAGGAAAATCATCTATTGAATACTTTATAATTTTTCTTCTTGAGCCTTGGGCTAGGGTTTCTAAGTTCTTCACTGTTGCAATTGTGCTAAGGTAAACAATTGCAAGATCTCTCTACTGTATTCCTGTGGCTAAGGAGAGAATTGGATTTATTCTGGAGATTATTATCTGAGGAAGATTACTGATAATTAATTGACACACGGAGAGTGCAATTAATTCTGAAATTGGTTTTCACATTAAGAGGTTGATTAGATTGGAGCTTGCTGGAGATTGAACTAGAGATTTATTGTTTGGTTTATGGACTGAGATCTTACTGTATTGGAGCTGAATATTTTTTGGCACTTGTGGAGTTTGGTCTGCTGCGGACGTTTCAAGGGTTTGGAGGTTATATGTTGGCTGAGAACGAATCATTCTCAGAATTTGTATGCACTTTGAATCAACGTTCCATGTTGGTGAATTGTGCTTGTATGGTTCAGCGTTAGGAAGTGGAA
>MU227170.1:959134-980235 GCA_018584345.1 Thuja plicata
CCTCTGTCTGGATACCTCTGCGAGTCACCAAACGTGAGTCAATGAAATTATGAGTGGCCCCTGTATCAAAAAGAGCAATCACTCTCTGTCCAGCCAGTAGACCATGTAATCTAAAGTCCCCCTCTTTTCCTCATATTGGAAAGATATGCCACCTTGAGGTGTGATGTATCACCCTCCTCCTCTATATACTCCTCTGCTCCCTGAGTGTCTTGCCTCTCATCAGTCAACTCCTCTGTGTACTCAAGAACATCCTCATCGTCATAAAACCACTCCATCATCCTGTGCTTACCCTGAGGTTTCATAGGACAATTATGAGTGACATCATACGGCCCTCGACAGTAGAAACAAAGTTTCTTTCTCAAATCATTAAGTGTTTCTTGATCTAAGGGTGCTGCCATAGGACGTTTAGAATCTGATTTCTCTTCCCTTCTTGGGGCTGTCCTATCATAAGGTGGTCCTGAAGGCCTTGCAGCAAACTGTCTCCTGGGTGCAGAAGCCTCGAGATCTCTAGCCTTCTTCATGGCTTCGTGCAATGATGGGGGATCTAGGGATTTAACCCATCCTCGTAGTGGGTCAACTAGTCCTTCTAGAAAAAGCATTACCTTCCTCCGCTCTGATATGTCGTACACCATCACTGAAATGCGCTGAAACTCACTGATGTAAGCCTCTAGGTTGGCTGTCTGTCGTATCTGAGCCAACTCCCTAAAATAGACCTCGAGGTCTTTCCTGTTGAAACGCTCAATTAATCTATCCACAAACTCCTAGTAGACAGTGATCCGATCATGGTGTAATGACCTAAGCCCGTGATACCACCAGTCCTGAGCAGATCCATCCAAGTGTAGAACTGCAAATCTAATAGCATCCATTTCAGTCATTGGACGCAATGCAAGGTAAGTATCAAGCTTGTGGATCCAAGCCCTAGCAGTGACCCTACTGCTGCCATCAAAGTGTGCTAGCGTCATCTTGCTAGCTACCTGTCTCAAATCGTTATTCCCAATTCTCTGCCTATCCTGTGCAGGTCTTCCCCTAGTATGTTCTCGTTTCTAAGTCAGGTAACGGTCAAAATTCAAGTTTTGTTTGAAGGCTGGGGGAAGGGCGTCCCATTCGGCATAGTGCGAAACTATGTCGTCAGCAAAGGGGCCATTCTCATCATCAACGCTGTGGGTGTCAGTCTTTGGCCTCATAAATCTGGGTCCTTGGGGCTTGAATGGATCTCTCCTATCACCTGTCCTGTCAGCTCTCTCCTGTCTCGGGGTCCGAGGCTCATACTCTCTGTGCCGGTCATCAACCCGTGACCGATGTGATGCAACAGAAGCATCACGTGATCTCTCTCGGCTCTGACCTTTAGAAAGACTGAATCGTCTCAAAGTGTCAGAAAGCTCATGTAATACCTCAGCTACATGATGCTGGCCTGCGGCTAAGTTCCTGAAGGTTTCCCTAGCCTCTCTGTCTATATCTGCCTCGGTGGGCCCGGTCCGGCCTGCTGATCCACCTGCATTATTATCATCACCTAGTACCATACTAAACTGGATCTCTGCATCATCCACATTTGGTGGAGGCGAAGCACCTCTCCTATAATAATGTCTGCCAGGAATGAATCTCCTGTCATCTGCCATAATTTTATCCTCAAATAAATAAAAAGTAACTGGACCCAATTTCCTTGCAGGCTGGCAGGAAACCGCTCTGATACCACTGTGAAGAACCAGACTCGTTCTACGGCCAATTAATTTAGAATTGCTACCGCCAATGATACTATTACCAAACTATGTCTCATTTTATTTATTAAATTACTCAAGCACACCATGTGTATACATTCATGTAAATAGTTTACTGATTTACTCAAGCAAGCTGGAATCTGAATTACACAATATTCAGCATTAATATATATGCAAGAAAAAAGAACCTGATATTAACTCCACCCGAGTTGGCATAGCCTGGCCGACTGTGAAGAACCAGAATGACGCTAAGAATTGTTGTATTCCATGCACTACGTGATTCCTAGTTGTGCCTCCCGCCACTCTCCCAAATGCACGCGGGTCTGTTGTAATTCCGCGTGGGTATTGGCTGATGCCACATGGCACTTCCCTAAGGCCCGCGAGGTCTGATTATAACCCAACGTGAGTGCTGGCTAGAGTTTCACGCCACACAACCTCTACGAGTTGACTCTTGCCACCCTGCCTGCTGCCGCACTCTATTAACAGGAAAAACGATGCTTCTTGTTCACCCACGGCTTGGTCACGTGGGTCTGCAGACTGCCGTCTGCACTTCACTGACAGGAGTGGGCAGTTCCACCACAGACACCACTACCTCACTTGTAATTCCTATCGTCAACTTCTTCCTTGCATCTGCGAATTGGAATGGGGATTAATCCGCATAGAACTGTAAATTCCAGATATTCTTGCACTCTCAGTGTGCTCTCAGACTTAACATAAAACTTCTTCCCTCTAGCCACAGTAGAACAGTAAGGAGGAAAGCCCGATTGATTATACAACAGCAATCAATCGCTTATCAAGTCAAGGAAGAATCCGTCTTCCAGAATTGATTTGACCCTATTAAATCAGCAAGGGCTCAGAAAAGAGAACAATTCTCAAGACCAAGGGTTTATAAAATATAATCGATATCTCAACTCCACAATAAGCCTGAATATATAACTCCTTGGATGCAAGAGTTTCTAAAATCAATTCCCAGTTATCCAGTCTTCAAAACGTCAACTTCTAAAAGTATTATAACAATAAGTTATTAATATTATAATACTATAATCAATTTATTAATTAATAACATATCGTTATTAATTAATATTAATTATGCCTCTGATGATGAATTCTGCATCCACTGTAAGAATAACTGATCAACCTGGTCTTCAACTGCACTGCCAGAAATAGTAACTGGCCACCAACTGACTTACTATAAATAGTAAGTTTAAAAATAGAAAGTCCAGAAATAGAATCTGAACGCCGAGACCCTCAAAACAAACTGTCAACTCACGAGGGTTGCGCTGGTGAGCTAACCATATTCAGGTTCCCAGAACCTGCTAATTCGGGGACATCACATACAAATACCATTTCAGATTCACAATGGATAACGATTACAAAGGATCAAAGGATGTTGTAGCACAAAATGCAATGATGACGAAAGAAGGATAACAAACCTCTTAAGTGTAATAAGTTGTTCTTGAGGCATGGTCAAAAAGGAGTGGCATTCTACCACAACTTTACGATTAGACGGGCATAGAGATAGCTTCATTCCTTAAGGTCCTTTCTTTGTCTAAGCATGATTTTCTTGGCAGCCTACTACTTCATCTACTTGCTCTTGCTCATAAATATATGTTCACTTCTTTGATGGCATAGGTAAACCATTATTTTAAGGGCAAGCTTTGATGCCTTGTCTAAGAATGACACGCAAATGGGCCTTGTATTGACAATATGAGTTTGAATACCTAACACCACACCCATTGCAAATCCATATACAACACCCACCGCCTAAAACTAGTTGTATTATTTCAACATACATCTAAAGAGGACAATTTGGGCTTGTTTTGAAGTTGGATTGACCCATAAAGGTAAGACTAATTGTCATTGCAATCCATATGGTAACAAGTTTGATAAATAAAATATTTGAAATAAATAAACAAATATATATATAACTTATTTAATTTTAAGCATAAATTTCTTGAAAAATGGACAAACAAGGAGTTCAAAACAAAATTAACAAAACAACAAACTTTGTGTGTGTGTGTGTGTGCGCGCACATGTGCGTGTGTGTTTGCGCACGCATGTGCGTGTGTGTGCGCTTGTGCGTGTGTGCGCATGTGTGTATGTTACTCTAACCACTTTGGAAACCTTCAATGATCAATCTACAACTCTATTCAATGATAGTACAAGAACACGAGTATTTTGATTTTTGCATTCATAATGATGTAAAATTAGATTTTTTTTGTCTTTAAAATGGTTTCAAGTGCCATTTAAGGTTAAAGATTCATTTTGGTCCATCCCTATCAAAGTCAAATGACAAACCCACAATCACCTATGCGACTCTTGTGTGTTTCCCTAGCAAAAGCACACCTTCTCCCTTATGGGATATGAATTGGAAGCATCTATGGCATCTAAACTGAGCAAACCAATAACAATGATAATTATTAACAATTAACCAAATCAGTTCAATCATGCAATAGTTTAGGAAATTGAATTGTCCAATGATAGGACAAAAGTAATTACAAGAATTCGCTTTTTTATCAACTTAACAAAATTCTTAACACTTTGTTAATACTTTCTATAGATATCCCTTCTAATTGACCGTATGGTAATGCACAATCTTGTACACACATTCTCAAACCATACTTATAGTCGAACATGGTATGGAAACATAAACAAAAGTGACATTGTCCCAAGAAGGAAGTGCAAACTTTTCCTGTTACGTCAAGTTATGCATCACACATATATGTAACATTTAAGCAGACCATGAAAATATAGAATTATGGCATCTGAAAGCTGATTAAGATATGATGTAACCCTCCAAGATTACTTCTCACTAAACAAACTGCTAATTGATTCAGCCAATTATGTTGCATGTTGTTTTATAAGACATGTTGGAATGCTCAAGACTTGAAAAGAAAAGTGTTTTACCTGTTTTTTGAGCAATTTCTTCTTTCTGCTTATGTCGCCGCCTTCAAGAAAACACAAGCATTAAAACTAAGTAAAATTATTGTAAAAAAGAATTAGTGCTTCAACCATTTAATATCTCTTGAGAGGGTTTACATATCAATACAAATTCAATTCCTAGACATTGTTCCAAAGGGCTTTGCCTAATCTTTCCACTAATCACAATATCTACACAAATAAAAAGCTCCGCATGCTCAGGATGGATAAGTTATTGCTCATTTCTTCTCCATTAGTGAACGTGCATTAATGTTTTTGCACGCAGCTATAATTAATATAAGAGAATATACCAGGTACAACTTTTGCCCAAAACTCTTACCGTAACACTTTGCTAGAACATCCTTTCTTAGAGCAGAAATTGTCTCACTTGCAACCACCTTAGCTCCAATGCAAGCCTGTAATCAAGATAAGAATAGCATGTTATACAAGTTAATGAAAAGCATAGTAGCTTATCTCATCCCAAAAATTAATCTAATTTTTTTAAGATAGATGAATTGTTGGTTTAGAGAAAACAAATAAATAATTGGCATACTGTAGTGGAATCTTTGAAATACCTAAGTTTGGTATAATTTTCATTAGCAAAATACAATTTAATCATTGGTTGAAATTACAGCAAATCATATAATGTTAACGCATATTAATTTATAGAAAAACACTTGCAAAACACTCTACAAGCTTGCCATTCAAACAAGGAAATTGCAGTGAATCAACAACAAATTTGAAAGGCTACACATCTTAGATAAAAAATAATGTTTTAGAACATTTGTAGACAGTATTAATTGCTTATTATTATCAATTATGATGTAATTAATTAATAATTCACCACACTTATGTTAAATAAGGCACCTTAGGGAATGTAAATTGCATCTACCAATGTTACTATGGACATTAATATGTGAAAAACATGGCCAACAAATTATTCATGTTAACAATTGTGACATAATTTTGTCACAATGCATGCATGCACACCAAGGTTGTAATCATGAATAATAACAATACACAAAAGTATAAGCGTAAGCATGAGACTTGTAAAGGTCATAATTTATTCACATGGACTCAAAATTGGTTGTTGTCTCTTTTGAGATTGCAAAATTTTCAAAAGCATCATATCATTGTTTAATTTCACCAATGTATGTTGTCTTTTGCCCTACAACAATATGAAAGCTAAGCTTGTCGTCTCTTGCAACCAACTCACACAAAAACATTGTCATATAAACTCAACACAAAGTGCCATTCTTGTTAGAATCTGAGAAAACATATTTGAACCAGATTCTAGTGAGAGTTAGATCAAACAATTAGACATAAAATGGACAGAATAACATTACTTAGAGAAGCTTGATGCGAATGCTCATAGGCATAATAGCATCAAGAGAAATCTCTAATATATCCAATATCCCAATATTTCCAATATGTCCAATACAAGCAAGCTAGCTTGTTTATATAGGCAAGAGCTTGATAGGAAGCATGGAAAAGGTTGAGACAAGTGTCTCAACCTGGAGGAAGTAGAGTCCTGATAGAACTCAACAACATCCTCTAGAAGAGTTAGAGTCCAAATCGGACTCAACCATATCATAGGAGGATTTGGAGTTCAAGTAGGACTCAACTATATCATAGGAGTTAGAGTCAAAGTAGGACTCAACAATATCCTCCTAAATAATATCCTCCTAATAAATAAGTTCACCTAAGTAAACTTAAGTCAAGAGTCATATGGAAAAAGACCATTTACTCTAACACCCCCCCTTAAGTGCAACTTAGGGTGTACAATAATGCAGTACATAGCTTATGGGTCTCAGCAACGAAGTCATGTTAGGTACCCATGTACAACTCGAATGCAGGCTCTCATAACAAGAGAAAAGGAGAAAACCCAGTGGGAGAAAACTCCTCTCCAAAAGGGAGAAAATAGGAAACTAAAAAGCTCTAGTAGAAGGAGACACCTGTAGCACCCCAAGAAAAGCACCTAACTGAATGAACTTTCTCTCAGTGAAGGGTTTGGTGAGGATGTCTGTAGTCTGATTTGATGTCTGACAGTACTAAAGGTCAAGGACCTACTCATGAATCACCTCCCGAATATAGTGCATGTGAATCTCAATGTGCTTGGTTCGCTGGTGATGGACCGGATTGCGAGAAATCTTAATGGCACTTTGGTTGTCGCAAAAGATGATTGTAGACTTTTGAAAAGGAATGCCAAACTCAGTGAGGATGTTCTAAAGCCAAATGGCATCAGAAGCTGCATTAACTGCTCCTCATACTCAGCCTCAGTGGATGAAAGAGCAATGGCAGAATGCTTCTTACTCGACCGAGAAACTGGACCTGAACCAAGAGAGAAGCAATACCCTGAAGTAGACTTGCAATCCTGAGAATCGTCTTCCCAATCTAAATCTGTGTAGCCCACCAAGTCAAGATCCACACCCGCAGCATAATGAATCCCATAACTGTGAGTACCCTGGATATTACCTCTTAGTTGCTTTCCAATGCATTTCATGTGGCTCCTGCATGAACCTAGAGACTATGCCCACAACATATGAAAGATTAGGCCTCGTGTGAGTCAAATATATCAGGCTACCAACCAATAGACGATACAAGGTAGCATCAAGCAAGGGTGAAGAACAAGAAACCTCAAGTTTGACTCCTGACAGAAATGGAGTCGGTGCAAATTTACAGTCAGCCATGTAAAATTTGGAGACCATATCAAGAGCATACTTAGGTTGTCCAATGAAGATACCTGAAGGTGACTGAGTGATCTCAATCCCTAGGAAGTAGTGGAGAAGAACTAAGTCGGACATAAAGAAGCGATCATGAAGGGCAGTTTTCACTGTCGTGATGCGGGATGAGTGACTCGCTGTGATCAACAAGTCATCAACATAGAACAAGGAAAGTGAGAGTATCATCCTGCTTCAAAATGTAGACGTTCGGATCAGAATGGCACCGAGTGAACCCAACTGATAGAAGGAGTCCATCTTGGCATACCAGGCTCGAGGAGCATGTTTAGGGCCATAGAGAGACTTCTGAAGGCGGCATACAAGTGAAGGATCCTAAATGAACCCATGTGGCTGCTCCATATATATGTCCTCTTGAAGGTCACCATGAAGAAATGCACTATTCACATCCATTTGATGAACTTCCCATCTGTAAGTTGTTGCAATAGAAAGGACAAGTCGGATGGAATTCATCTTGGCAATTGGCGCAAAGGTCTCAGAGTAGTCAATCCCAGGAACCTGGGAAAATCATTTGGCAACCAGGCGAGCCTTATGCCTATCAACGACCCATCTGAAGCAAATTTTGTTCGATAGGTCCATTTGCACTGAACAAGTTTTCTTCCTGTAGGAAGAGGGACTGAATCCCAAGTATGGTTCCTTTCTAAGGAACTAAACTCCTCTTGGATAGGAGTATCCCAGTCGGGAACACCAAAAGCTTCTCAAAAGGATTGTGGATCAGAAGTTGTAGAAAGGAAGAGATGTGGAGCTTGCTCAAAGTGTGACCTTGTTCTTCTCTCATCTAAAGGATCACCAACCCAATCACCCGTTGACTCCAATGTCTGACGAGCCCAAAGAGGCCTAGTAGCTGGTGAATGTGGAGAATCTGAAGGAGAATCATCATCCTTTGAATGATGACTAAGAGAGGAGGAAGATTGTTCCTCATCATCATCATTTGAGCTAGAAGAGGAAGACTCCACGGTTGGATCAGGAAGATTAAAATCCTCGGAAGAACTATCATGTACCTGTAATGTCTCCATAGGAACGGATAAAGGAGAAGTGGTAGAAGAAGAACTGGAGGTATCCTCCTCAAAACGAACACTCTCAATGAAAAGCTCATGTGTGGTAGGATGGAGAAGCCTGTATCCTTTGACACCGTCTGGATACCCAACAAATATGCAAGGCCTGATCTGTGGATCCATAGCCTTGTGTTTCTCTGTTGGAAAATGGGCCCATGCAGGAGACCCGAACACTCGAAAGTGTGTGACTGTTGATTTCCGACCGGTCCAAGCTTGAAAAGGAGTTACCCCCTTCACAGCTCGATGGGGAACCTGATTCTGGATATAAAATGCACAGTTGATGGTCTCTGCCCAATACTGAGGTGCCAATGATTTGGAGTGGATCATACAATTAGCCATTTCCTTCAAGGACCGATTCTTTCATTCTGCAACTCCATTTTATTGTGGAGTGTAGGGAATTGTGTGTTGAAGATCAATGCCTTCTGGTTGACATATTACCCCCCATTATTGGTGCACAGAACCTTGATGCTTTTTCCTATTTGTTTCTCTGCAAAAGATTTGAATTCTTTAAAATACTCAAAGACTTCAAACTTTTGTTTGAGAAAATATACAAAGTTATATCGCGAAAGATCATCAATGAATGTCATGACAGATGTAAGAACCCTTCACAGACTCTGCTGCTATATTGGATGTTTTTTGTTTGTTTGTTTTGCAAATTTATGTTTTTTTGAAATTCTTTCAATAAGGATTTTGAATCAAACAAGTGACTGAAATAAAAATGCTGAAATAAAATCAAACTACAGCTGCAATTTTATTTAATTTCACCATGCAATGCTAAGTACAAAGATAAATGATTCCAGCGAATAAACATAAGCAAAAATGAGTTCTACAAAGCATAAAGAATCTGATTTATTTCAGAAGACGCTACTACAATCTTATTGTCAAAGTTAGGGCTGTGATTTTTTACCCTCATTCTTCATGCCATCCCTTTCCTTCCAAACTTCTAACCCACAAGAATAACTAGTAAAACTTGATGCGGCACTGTTCACGCACTGTAGCAGCACTATTCACAGTACTATAGCATATTCACTATTCACAATTTCACGCGCATTGTAGCAAATCACTATTCACGCACATTGTAGCAAAATTACTATTCACGGGTACTGTAGCAAATCACTATTCATGCGCACTATAGCAAATCACTATATTGAAGCACAATAAGAATCTCTAGATCTGTTGTACTTTACCTTCCAATCCTTCAAACCTTAGATGGAATTCTTCACTTTTAAGCACAAATAGAATTCCTGAATGAAGCTCTTGAATAACAAATTCACTGGATATTTCACCAACTCAAATGGCTGCAAGACTGAAGATTTTCAGTTCTCCAATGGCGGCTGCAAGTAGAAACCCTTGTTCTCCAAGCAAGAGCAAATATCAACCAAAGTTCAATAATAATCATAAAACATATCTTCAGAATGAACTTGTAAGTATCTTTTATTCTTTTCTTGTGGGAGCTCAAACACTTTCCTGGCCAATGTGGGATAAAAGATATATTCCCACTTTTAATTTTTTGTCATTTCAAACTCTATAGTTGTATAAATAATTCTTTTAAACTTAATTGTTCACTTGGCCTCATCTATGATAAATTGACCCTTAACTTAAGTGACTTAAGTTATAATATAAATTATATTATAACTTTACAATATAAGCTCAAAACTATTAATATTTATTTTAACCAAATAAATATTAATATCTCCATTATTACTCATGATCTATGCACGTCGTTTGAACTGGGAGTTGAGGTGACCAAACCGCATACAACCATATCCCATTTCTAAAAATATCAGGGGTCCCTCTCCGAGTCTCTCAAAACTCACTATAAATAGAAAAATGTGCTATAAATAGAAACTACTGCATACAGAGTCCTGGAGACCTCGAGCGAAAGCCAAACTTGCAAAATCCTGACCACTGAAGTAGATGCATCCCTCAAAGGACCTTCTAACCAACCTCATTAGCCTACGAGGGACAGAATAATAAGCTAATCCCTCAACTCTGATGCTCATGAAAATGGGGACATTACAACAGATTTGGCCTTGCTAAAAGAAGGATGAGAAAATGGTCCTGCCAAATCACTGTGTACTAGCTCCAAAAGCTGTGTGGCTCTCCATGCTTTGCCTTATTAAATTTTTCTTCAAGATGCTTGCCAAGAATGCATTTTTGACAAACTCCATTAGAAAATCAAATAGAAGGCAACCCTGTAACCATGTCTTGTTGACTGAGCTGTTGTAAGTAGAAGTAGTTCAAGTGGCCAAACCGCTGATGCCACAAATGACTCACCTCATCTGAGTGAGTGAGAAATGCAAGTGAAGGAGAATTAGGAACAAAGTGTGAAAAGTGATACAGTCTGGACTGATGATCTCCCTTTCCCACTGCAACTGTAGACCCATTGTGCATGTCACTGATTACCACTGTGTCTGGAGTAAACTCAGCCAGCTTGCCAGAGCCTGTGTGAGTGATCTGATAAATAGATAGGAGATTAGTTGACAAAGATGGAACACAAAGAACATCATGAAATGTTCCTTCGTCCACATCAACAGACCCTCTCCCATGCACTTCAGCAGGATTATCATCACCCAAAAGAATAAATGGCGTAGAACATGACTCCAAGGAGGAAAAACTACCTTTTGATGAAGCCATGTGGTGCGAAGCACCCGAATCAATAATCCAAGAATCTGGTTGTGAAGCAATAGCAACTAGGGCCTTGCCCTTTCCTTTCCCTCTACTTGTGTCCTCTGAAGATTCTTGAGATGAACTTGATTTGACACAATCGGGCACCTTTATGTTGTTCTTTTCAACAAGATGAGACAAGTGATCAATTTTCTTGTTCAGACATTTGTGTTCATCATGGCCAAGTTTCTTACAATAGGAACACATAGTTTTCTCCTTCTTGGGTTTATCACTTTTTGAAGAAGATGCATCATTTAATGCTCTTGGGGAACCCAATTTATGTTCTTGCTTCTTTTCTCCTTGATTCTTTTGTTTCTTTTCTTGCTTAGAAGGCCCTTTTTTATTTCTTGTGCCCTGATTTGCTGCCATGGCATGAGATTTAGAGGGCTTAATTGTGCCCATATGAATCAACTTGTCTTGTTCTTTTGTGAGTTCATTTGCAAACTCATCAAGAGAAGGCATTTTATAGCTGGTTCCTAAGGCACTTTTTGTGGCAGAGAATGTAAAAACAAAAACTGAATAGTTTGGACCAAGTTTGGAAAGAATGCTAAAAATCAATTGTGAATCTTTCTTCTCAATCCCACATGCTTTCAATTACAATCTTACAGCCTTTAGTTTTGTTAAGAAGTCCTGAATTGTATCAAAATTACATGGATTTAACCCTATTAGCTCATTCTCCAATTGGTGTCCCCTTAATTCATCTTGTTTACCAAACAACCCTTCTAATATTGTCCATACATCATTTGGAGTTGTAGATTCAACATGAAAAAGAAGATCAAGAGATACAGACATGCATAGAGTATCATATGCTTCATCACATTTGTTAAACCACTTTGGCTTTTCTACAAGAAGTAAAAGTTCAGTTTCCAGACCCATAGTTACTTTGAAGTCTGAACAACCCAACTTCTTAAGATAGATTGTCATTCTTGACTTCCATTCGTAGTAGTTATGGAGTGTGAGTAATGGTGGTGTTGTTTGATCCATTTTAATGCAGAAAGTAAGATTGTTATGTAGAAAAGAAGAGAGAAAAATCTCACACACACAGAACACATGGGACCACCCCCCTATTTACTAAATAAAAAATCACCCCTCCCGAATATTACAAGGTTGGCACTTTATATTTTAGTGCATTTACAATGCTCGAGTTATTTTCCAGAGTTTTACAATGTCCAAGAAATGGACCCAAATATTGAAGGTAAAAATAAAATCTCAATATAAGAACATAAACCCAACACCAATGTATTGTGCTCAAAAAAATATCTAGTTTCAAACAATGAATGACCTTGATCCGAGATCATATGTGAAAGTTATAGTGGTTTGAAGTTCAAAAAACGAGGATTGTCATTCAGATCTGCTGAAAAAACTAAATTTCTGGAAAAATGGGAATTTCTGAGAAGAAAATGATTACACCACTGCAAAGAGTATGAAATTCTACCCCTTTTCAAAAAACAAATCCTCTGAAACATTTTGATGTCCCCTTTCCAAATAAGAATTTAATAAATAATAATATTAAAATATATATTTCAGGTAATTGAGTATGTAACATTGTACACATTTGTTTATTAAATGAACGCTGAGTTATTTTAATGATTAATATATTAATATATATATTATAATTAACATATAATGCAATATATTAATATATATATATATATATGAATATATTAATTATGACATTACTAACCACTAAACAATAATATTACTAACTTTTAATATTTTATGATAATAAATTATAAAATAGTAATAAAAATATATAATAATAAACAAACAAAAAATATATACTATATGCAACTAGTCGCACCCTGTGAAGAGTTGCGACTACAGTCGCAGCTTTTAAAGGCTACGACTGGAATCGCAACCCTCAGGGGAGTGCGACCAGTCGCACTGTGGTAGGGCACGTGACTCCCCCTCACCACGTCCACCATAATAATGAGGTGGACAACAATTCAAACAAGGGAGAACAATTAGCATTTTGTCTTTCGATAACTGAGAAAAAGGACAGACGGTGGATATTACAGAACTGCAAATATATTTGTAAGTATTATATATATATATATATATATATCAGATTTAAAGGACAGACGGTGGATATTACAAAACTGCAAATATATTTGTAAGTATTATATATATATATATATATATATGTATATCTCAGATTTCAAATCTCAATTAGCTGTAAGGAGTTTTCTCAGTTACTTAAAGTTAATATGATATTATTAAGATTATGAAAGATTATTAAAATATGATTTGAGGAATTGAGTTCCATTAACACATTGAGAATTTAAAGGGGATTAAGACCCCATTAAGCCAGTATATATTGATGACCAGCATATGCATATGTGACCAAGCCTTGGATAGAGGATGTCTCTTCCAAGAAGAGGAATGGACCAGATAATGTTCAACCTATAAGCCTTGAGTGATGCGCTCCAGTGGACGATGACAAGATTTGGCCAAAAGACTACAAAGGGTCCTTATCAAAGGTCATGAGCCCAACCTGGCAGATGTCGCTCAAGTAGTCCCTAAGGATGCGCTCCAGAGGACGACGACAAGATTTAATCAGAGGACTGCAAAAGGGTCCTTATCAAAGGTTATGAGCCCGACTTCGCAGACTTCTCTTGGGAGGGATTAGAAATGGGGTAGATAGCTAGTTAATTTCTTAAGTTATGTATATATTTGTTTCCAAATTGTTCTTGCTAACATCTCTCGTGCAGGTTCACCTTTCAAGAAATGAACCCGGAATATTGGGGACATTACAATGGTATCAGAGCATGATCTTGCCATCGTGCAGGGTAAAAGATGAAATAAGGAATCTACCAATGTGTGTATTACATGTATACTTCGTGTATGCTCCGTGTTTTCATACATTAATGTGTTTGCTTTGTGTATACTTTGTGTCTTCATGCATATATTTTATATTTTTAAGTATCTACTCTGGTGATTCTACTTGGTATATGTAGAATAATAGAATAGCTAGAGAGTGATGAATTTGAGGCATGCTACCATTGAAATATAGTTTTAGGAAATTCAACAGGCAACATTGTGAGATGATCTAAAATCATTTCTCTAGAAGATGAGAGAAAACTTGTCTAAACTTACCAACTCTTTTATAAAATCATAAGGAGCAAAACATATAATTACTCGAGGACAAGCAATTTTGGGGAAGGGTGGACTGTGATGTCCCCTTTCCAAATAAGAATTTATAAATAATAATATTAAAATATATATTTCATGTAATTGAGTATGTAACATTGTACACATTTGTTTATTAATGAAAGCTGAGTTATTTTAATGATTAATATATATATATATATATTATGACATTACTAACCACTAAACAATAATATTACTAAATATTATTATTTTATAATAAAAATTATAAAATAAGCATTAAAAATATAATAATAAACAAACGATAAATATATACTATGGGCGACTAGTCGCACCCCGTGAGGAGTTGCGACTAGAGTCGCAGCTTTTAAAGGCTGCGATTGGAGTCGCAACCCCTCAGGGGAGTGCGACGAGTCACATTGTGGGAGGGGAGGTGAGTCCCCCTCACCACGTCCACTATAATAATGAGGTGGACAACGATTCAAACAAAGGAGAACAATCAGCATTTTGTCTTTCGATAACCGAGAAAAAGGACAGACGGTGGATATTACAGAACTGCAAATATATTTGTAAGTATTATATATATATATAATTATTTCAGATTTATAAATAAGAATTATTTTTGATATAATCATAAATGATAATTTCAGAATTGCAGGAATAAAATTATATTATATTATATATATATATATATATATCTCAGATTTTAGATCTCAATTAGCTATAAAGAGTTTTCTCAGTTACTTAAAGTTAATATGATGTTATTATTAAGATCATGAAAGATTATTAGAATATGATTTGAGGAATTGAGTTCAATTAACACATTGAGAATTTGGAGGGGATTAAGACCCCATTAAGCAAGTATATACTGATGACCAACATATGCATATGTGACCAAGTCTTGGATAGAGGATGTCTCTTTCAAGAAGAGGAATGGACTAGATAATGGTCAGCCTATAAGCCCTCAGTGATGCGCTCCAATGTACGACGACAAGATTTGGCCAAAGGACTACAAAGGGACCTTATCAAAGGTCATGAGCCCGACTTGGCAAACGTCGCTCAGGAAGTCCCTAGAGATGCACTCTAAAGGGCGACGGCAAGATTTAATCAGAGGACCGCAAAAGGGTCCTTATCAAAGGTTATGAGCCCGACCTGGCAGACTTCTCTTGGGAGGGATTAGAAATGGGGTATATAGCTAGTTAATTTCTTAAGTTATGTATATATTTGTTTCCAAATTGCTCTTGCTAGCCTCTCTCTTGCAGGTTCACCTTTAAAGAAACGAACCCAAAATACTGGGGACATTACAAAATACCTCTGTATGACTGAGAACGAGTCATTTGAAGATCAAGTGCAAAAATGAAAACTGCAATGGTGAGGGGTCCACCTGAAGCATTCCAACCCAATTTTCTCACGATTTGTTGTGTAATGTCCCCTTTTTTGTTAGTGTCAACTTTCAAAAGATTAGTCTATTTCCTAACCCTCATTGGCTAATGGAGTTCTTCAAAGGGTCGAGTTGGCAAAGTTGGAGACCAATTTCCTACCTGAATGGTCGGGGATGTTCAAGATTGCTCTTTGTTTGGTTCAGTTTGGCACACTTACTATTTATAGTAAGTATATATTTTAGGAAATTCAACATTTGTATCTTTAGCAGAGCACCTGAAAATGTTGTGTTGTAGTATTGAAATTTGGCATCCTGGGCCGGCCTCAGTTGTAGTATTGACCAGTTATTCAGGGACTTACTATTTATAGTAAGTTAGTTTTGCGTAGATTCTATATTTGGCAGGGCACCTGGGTCGGCCTCAATTGTAGTATTGACCCTTGGCATATTTGTAGATCACGTATTCGGGGATTTACTAATTATAGCAGGTCATGGGTTGATAGAGAGGGACCCTTACTATTTTTAGTAAGGCAGTTGGGTGCACAATGGACATAATGGTTAACTCCCAGGTTCAGACGGAATTGGGAAATAATGATTTTTTGCGGAGTTATGTTATTTTAATTATTAATAAAGTGATTGCTTTTTTAGTAATTATTTATAAGGTTAAGAAGTCACTTTATATTCAACAAGACCATGACCCTTCATTTAAGTGACTTAAAGTGCTATTAATGGATTATATTTTGGAGGCCAAAATATTAAATATTTTATAAAGTCAATGTGCACATAAGTTATATTATTTTAAATGATTTAAACTGCATTTATAATCTATGAATATGACCACCCAAGTTTGAAGACTTATTATAAAGTCTTATTTAAAACTTAAAAGTGGATTTAAATGCTTAAGGAGATTGAAGTTATAAAAGCACATCAAAAAGCAAATCAACCTCATCATTGATGATCATTTTTTACTATGCTTTGGGATTTGTGATTGTGGAAGAGAAACCAATGGTTTCAGCCATTTGTATTCTTTGAAGAACAAAAACTCTTCATTGTAATTGCAATCTTGAGGCTATGAGAGATCAGCTGAATCATTGCCATAGTGTGGGCTTCATCCAGGAGTCCAATACGAGCATAAATAGCAGATTTGTTCAAAGGTTTGAAGCATTTTTTAAGTTTCATCTAATGCAGACCTGTAGCTTCATTATTGCAACCATTGTTGATCAGATTTCAGGCTATTCATTAGTTGTTGTTATTCATCCTTTCAAAGGGTTTCAAGGCATGTTTACCTGTGAGTCTATTAACTGTAACTCCTCGTTTTTCTAGGTATTGTTGTTTTAGATAATAGGGGTTATTTAAAGATTTGGATTGTCATTAAATTGTGAAAATTTGTAAAATTCCCCAAAATGCTGATGTAGTTTTCACAATACAAACTCACTGTTCTATGTTTCGATTATATTTAAGTTGCATGAACACAGATAACTAGATGCACGAACAAACACTGTTCTATTGGAAATGAACAAATACCGCCACTATAAATCATTGATAAATTGCTATTATCCAACTTCACACTTCTATAATCATTAAATGTACTTTTGAGATATATGAATTTGAAAACGTATGTAATATTGAATTTTTGAATTATCTTTGGGCACCTGTGTTTGGAATATGGCATTCTGAGCAATTGAATGACACCCGCTGAACCTTGACCATCTGACTCACTGGATGTCTGTAGATTCCAGCCTCAAATCCGTCACCTTGTCTCTGCGTAGTGTAGCGGATAAACACCAAGAGCGAAATGTGTTGGTAGTTGTCGATCCATGCTTTGTCGTTTCTATCTGCCGCTAACAACCAAAATAGTCTCCTGCTAGCTTCCAAGCGGACGTGCCTTCCAGACAAAGCAAAGAACTCCCGCTAGGACCCAAGCGGATGTGCTTACCAGTTAAAGAAACTCGTTACTCCTTGTCGTTTATCCAAGAACTTCCACCATATATTGCCAAACCCCTGTCTTTTTCATTTAGTCAAGACTCACGCCATATTCTATCAAGCTGTGTCCCTTGCGGATGAATGAAATACTTCATGAATCGTACCTCAACCCGGCTCTTCCATTTTTCACCGATAACCCTCATCCACGACGTCTTATTCTTCCTCTGCCACCGCTAAATCCACTAGGCCAGACCACACCATCTGACGAAAAGAGTCGAGTTTGTCTTCATCTGCAATCACCTTCATATAATATTCAAGCATGCCTCCATTCTCTCGACCATCCCATTATATGGGAAAGGATTCCCGAAATATAACTACTTCGGAATTGTAACTAATACTTACATATTAATTATTAATTATTTAATATTAGTATATAATTACCAATATTTAAACAATTAATATTATTAATTTAATATCACAAATCCGGGACATTACAAGTCCTCCCGTCCCAAGATTGCTTGTCCTCAAGCAATCGAATTTCAACCTGTTTGATGTTGTCATCTGAACCAAAATTCCTGGATCCCAAACCAATCTTCCAGATCCTCTAACCCGACTTTGTTGCTTCATTTGGATATATCGAACATGTGCTTCAGTGTGAAATCCTCTACCTAGTTTGCCAGGCCCAAGATCCCAAATCCGAATACCAACTTCAATATTAGATGTCGAAAAGGAAAAAGTAACATTATTCATCAAGGATTCATCATTAAACTTCTCATCTCTTATCCATACCCTGATATGACTCGTGCAACCAACAATACTCAAATATAGCAGTGGTGAAACTGATTTCATATCATTGTAATGAATCATTATATCCTTCTGAACAAAAGAACCTGGAAACTCATAAGAGTTCCATACCTGCATCACTTCATCTACCCGAATCACCAACACTGTTTGAGACTCTAACTGTAAGTTTGATTGTCCATCCTCAAAAGTGTTCACTGGAATAGTCAGTTCTGAATTTGTATGTGATTCCTTGTTCCTATACCTTTCCTTAATTCTATGCAAATTCTCTCTTGCTTGAGCAGCTATCAATTTTGCGTGTTTAGTTTTTTCCCTCCACTCATTACACTGCAAGAGGGTCCTTTCTACATGTTTACGCCCAACCATGAATTCCTGGGGCTCAATACCTGTAACTACCGATTCCTCACTAAATCCTTCAATCTGTTCACTTTGCTATTCTGAGTCCTGTACTGAATGTGGTAACCCTGAATCCTATGACAACAAATCTTCCTGACTGATGCCATTAATGTCTTCTACTTGTTGCACTTCCCCAATTCTTGAAGGGATGACATGTTCACTTCTAATTCTCTCTACGTAAGCCATACTCAATTGTAAAGACAAATCACTAATCTTTTTGTCCTTATCTTCAGAAAACCTGATAGCGATGTCCCTGTCCCAGAGTAATAGCAAGTATTCAAATTTTGTCATCTTTAGTTCTTCCTTGATCGCTTGTAACTGTGCACTGGAAATCCCATTTGTAACTCCATTCTTCTTTCCTTCTGCTGAAAAATCCATATAAGATTTTCAATTTGTTTATGAGCAATGTGAGTTCTTGACAGCACCTGCACAATCCTTTCCTCTGTCACCACCAGTTGATCCTTCAAATCTCGCCCAGGCAAAGATTCACAATTATCACAGTAACTAGTGCCTGTATCACCTAATGAATCTTTGGTTTCGTTTACTTCAATAGTGACACTTCCCACATCATGAATAGTTAACTCACTTGACGTTACCCTAGATTCCTCAACCTCGAGAGCATGATTGTTCCTTGTTTTATATTCATCAATACTGATTTCTAATTCACCCACATAGAAACTTGGGCTCACCTCTTTAGTTTCATCAGACTGTATAGTTGCGTCGTGGCACTTATTTGTAACACAACAAGATTCAACTTCGTCTTGTGTGTCCTCATAGACAATTTCTTTCTCTTGTGACTCTCTACGAGCTTTATGAAATCCACTTTCACATCCATCCTGAGACGATTCATTTTGTTGTTGTTCCATAACGCAAGATGATTCAACTTCCTCTTGTGTGTAATCATATATAACCCTTTTGTCCTGTATCTCTTTGCAGACTCCCTGAAACTCTTTTCCACATTCATCAAGAGTGAGACCATCCTTCGGCTACTCTTATTCCTCCACAAGGGACTTGGGCTTTCCCTCACAACACCTGACTACATTGCAAACTAGTGAGTACGCAAATGAGGAGATAGCACATTTCTTCTTTACAACAATCCATAATAATGATAAAAGAGATTGGGAAATTGTTTCACTCTCATTAATAGTTTGAATCATAATATCCTGCATAGATGTAATAACCTCTTTTCCTTGTGTCCTGATCGTAACCAGGAAATGATGAAACATATCATAAATCAAATCATGCAAGCCTAAATCCAACAGGATGTTACTTACCTTGACTTTTGCAAATAATTTCAGTATGCAAAACCTTCTTGAAGTATGAAGATCATCTAGATCCTGAAAGTTATCAATTATTAAGGACAATATCTTCTTCATAGTAAGAACATCGTAGGGCATATGCAGGGTCGTAATTCTCAGAATTTCACAAAAACACGAGGCCATTATCAATCTGATGTCTGCATCAAAATGCATCACCAACCAATTTTGATTCAAAGCAAATTTTACTGAAGTGAAAGCAAAATGCACAAGTGGTGAATGTGACTGTCCTACTAGATACAAATTGCCTTCCTGTTTAGTCAGGATGTTGTAAGTAATTTTCTTGGGTTGCTGATTGCGAAGCTTGTCAATGGGGTCTAATAGAGCATTAACCAAACAAATGTTTTCTTCTGACCCCATATCTGGTTTTTAGATTGTTCTGACCACACAGGCTGGCAGGACTAAAGCTTTGATACCACTGTAAAATTCCCCAAAATGCTGATGTAGTTTTCAGCGTTCACAATACAAACTCATTGTTCTATGTTTTGATTATATTTAAGCCACATGAACACATATAAATAGATGCACGAACACACACTCTTCTATTGGAAATGAACAAATACCGCCACTATAAATCATTGATAAATTGCTATTATCCAACTTCACGCTTCTATAATCAATAAATGTACTTTTGAGATATATGAGTTTGAAAACGTATGGAATATTCAAGTTTTGAATTATCTTTGGGCACTGTTGATGTTAGTTTTGTACCACTACATAACATATAGGATTAAACACTTGATACAAGATATCAAACACTCAACCCTCTCTTGAAAAGTTATTACTCATGAAGGACACGAGAAAACTCCAAGGTTCCTTGCACCTGTGGATCCTAACTCAGTTATAATGATGTGATTTGCTGGTAATCACGTCGGCGGGCTTACGTTGTTCATTCAAGGACATCGGATTCTGACTATGATGGTGATGGGACTTAGCTTTTCAATGTATATTCAATGGATCTATCTCCTTAATTTATATCACTTCCAACTTCGCTCATCAAACTCCAACTACTAAGCTACTCACTGCTTTACTACTACTCCTATGGAATGGAAAGATTAGCAAATGGACGGGGATCAAACCTAATG
>MU227170.1:983742-993984 GCA_018584345.1 Thuja plicata
AGGCCAAAATTGCCCAAAACCAACTTCCAAACTTCACTTACCGACCCAAGGGGCTTGAAAACTGTCGCCAACAAAGACTACCTAAGACCACTACCGCTACTGCTTGCAAAAGAGGGGGTCCCCATTTACAATGGGGCGATGGTGTGAAAACCTCACAACAGGCACCTGTGTTTGGAATATGGCGTTCTGGGTGGTTGAATGACACCCGCTGAACCTTGACCATCTGACTCACTGGATGTCTGTAGATTCCATCCTAAAATCTGTCACCTTGTCTCTGCGTAGTGTAGCGGATAAACACCAAGAGCAAAATGTGTTGGTAGTTGTCGATCCATGCTCCGTCGTTTCTATCTGCAGCTAACAACCAAAATAGTCTCCCGCTAGCTTCCACGCGGACGTGCCTTCCAGACAAAGCAAAGAACTCCCACTAGCACCCAAGCGGACGTGCTTACCACTTAAAGCAACTCGTCACTCCTTGTCGTTTATCCAAGAACTTCCGCTGTATACTGCCAAACCCCTGTCTTTGTCGTTTAGTCAAGACTCGCACCGTATTCTATCAAGCCGTGTCCCTTGCGGATGAATGAAATACTTCATGAGTCGTAACTCAACCCGGCTCTTCCATTTGTCATCGATAACCCTCATCCATGACGTCTTATTCTTCCTCTGCCACCGCTAAATCCACTAGGCCAGACCACACCATCTGACGAAAGGAGTCGAGTTTGTTTTCATCTGCAATCACCTTCATATAATATTCAAGCATGCCTCCATTCTCTCAACCATCCCATTATAAGGGAAAGGATTCCCGAAATATAACTGCTTCAAAATTGTAACTAATACTTACATATTAATTATTAATTATTTAATATTAGTATATAATTACCAATATTTAAACAATTAATATTATTAATTTAATATCACAAATCCGGAACATTACAAAATTCTGAGTTTTCAAGGTGGTATAAAAATCTGGAATTTTCAGTTGTGTATTTTCGATGCAATTTCAGTTTTGAGTTGGAAAATTTATTATTCCAATATCTTTATTTGCTACATTATATTGTCATATCAAAACAAATATATCATTTGCATAACAAATTAGTGGTTTGGCAGAGTTAGAACGTATTGGGGTTCTTACAGTGGTATAAAAGCTTGCATGCAAAGTGTTTGACGAATTGTCAAACATCCAAAATTGAAACAATTCAATGTTTGTCAGAGTTAGAACCAATGGGGGTTCTTACATGTTGTCTATGTGGAAAAACTAACTAATCCCCAAATAGTTTTTTGATGAGACGAAGAGAACCTAGAAAGCATTTTTCTTTATCACTTGTAGAAAATGTGGCCACAATGTAAAAAACAACACCTCCAACAAGGAAAAAACAGCATGCAAAACCTCCAGTGTCAGATCTGCACGATCCTTATATGGAAATGGGTATTTTTTACCTCTCAAACACAATGGAGCAACCAAAAATACTTCCAGAATGCTGCAATCACCCAAATTAAAAAAAAAACATATATATGCAAAATAGAGACTACTAGATCTTCATAAATCTTTGTTGTTCTCTAGATCGTACGGAACGCAAGAGAAATAAGAATAATATTTTACAAGATCTCTGGATAATCTAATCTTTCAAAATAAGCTCTAATACCATGTCAAAATCTGAGAAAACAGATTTAAACTAGAATCTAGTGAAAGAGTTAGATCAAACAATTAGAAATAAAATGGACAGAATAACATTACTTAGAGAATCTTGATGTGAATGCTCAAAGGCATAATAGCATCAAGAGAAATCTCCAATATATCCAATATCCCAATATTTCCAATATATCCAATACAAGCAAGCTAGCCTGTTTATATAGGCAAGAGTTTGATGGGAAGCAGGGACAAGGTTGAGACAAGTGTCTCAACCTGGAGGAAGTAGAGTCCTGATAGAACTCAACAACATCCTCTTGAAGAGTTAGAGTCCAAATAGGACTCAAATCACATCATAGGAGGAGTTGGAGTTCAAGTAGAACTCAACTATATCATAGGAATTAGAGTCAAAGTAGACTCAACAATATCCAAATAAATAATATCCTCCTAATAAATAAGTTCACCTAAGTAAACTTAAGTCAAAATTAAAATGGAAAAAGACCATTTACTCTAACAATTCTTTCAAATCACAAAGTTTAATAACAGAAACATAATGCAGCCACAAAAATGTCCATGTTTGTAGTCAGTCACCTATGACCATTTGAAGCTGATTTTGTTGCCTCGTACCATCAATGGCATGTTTAAGCTAAACTGTTGTCACTTGTCCACAACCCATGTATTATGCCTAGGTCTGAGATGCTAAACATGTGTATCAATCACATGACCCTTCAAAGAGTTGAACTTCTATAGACTTCTAGATAAGCCACAAGAACTAGTAGACTAGAAACTAGCAAATGCCTCACATCACCCCAAAACAATGGGGCACATTATATTAACAAATGTTACTAATGAATAATAAAACACGTGCCATGTAAATATGCAAGCAAAGTAAGAGAGACTAGCATAGGTGTCAATAAGACTCCAACTTACTCTCAATTGACCAAATCTATCAATCTTAATCTAACAACTAATAACTCCTAATCAAAGTGCAGTACAGCTTGAGTTACAACAACTTACATCCAATAAATAACTACTTCCAGCTACAACTAATATAATTAACATGTTATTAAAATAATCCTAAATTACTAAAAATAAAGCTTGAAAACTTTCTTAGGCCTATACGCTAACCCAACTGAAACTTAACATGAAAAAGAAGCATAAATAATAGACACCAGCACAGACAAGTCATTTCATTAAAACTTTAACAAGTTACTTCATTTGCAAAAAAATATAATGGGCATATGTTGATGGTTTGTCGCATGTCAAGATGCAAAATTCAAGATGTAGCTGATTCCATTCATCAATAGTTGTTTATTTTGGATTTCATCTATATCTTTGAAATTTTGAAGAAAGAGGAAAAAGGATCATTTTTGTTTTATGGCTGGTTCCTCTACCCTCTGACAAGTACAATAAATATGAATATTCAGTGGAAGTTTGTAAAGTATGGGAAAGTTTGCGAGGAAAAGGGTGAGAGAAGCTAGTAGCAAGATTGCTAGAATGTTGAGAAATCAAGCCATATATGGTGTGTGTTTGTTGTTTCAAGTTTGAAGTAGAAGTCTACTGTGTTGGCATATTCTACAAAATAGTTAATATAATAAAGTTCCAATTTCTAATCAAGTTTTATGGTGTGTTTCCTAACAACTAGTTATGTGTGGTAATTTATATAAAAGCAATTAAGGGGAAAGAGATCTTTGAATATGAAAATTTGCTTCCATGTTGAATATGAAAATTTGCTTCCATGTTGTCCTTGTGCACTCTGATGCTGATTTTTCATTGTTCACTTTTACGTCAACCACAATCAGAAATCCAAAAATGTAGCATACTAGTTTGCCTCATGGAAAGATTGCATTAACATCTTTCCTTAACTAACTCTTTTGAACTACCTGCCCTGAAATGTTTGTGTAAACAGTAACACCATGTAGACATGATTAAAATGGCACTGTATCCTCATTGTGTCTTATAAATAGCTTATTCAAATGCTAAGTTAGATAACTCTCATGAGGAGATATAATGGATCACAACCAAATTAGAAAAATAGAAAAAACCCATTTCCAACTTATGTAAAGCGACAAATATCACAACCAATATTCTTGCATCTCATGCATCCAAATTTCCTTTTTTTCATATTCTAAAAGGGAATAAAGTTAATAGTCATTAAACAAGCATTAATATTAGAGGGGAAGAGAACAGACACTTTTAAGAAGGGTACCAAACAGCCATAACAAGAGCAACAGTTTATCAAGAAGCTAATAAGATGCGTCAAATATCTGTTTAGAGAAGCTTCAAATATACCTGTATTGGAATTTTAAACATCTGACGAGGTATAAGCTCCTTCAGCTTTTGAGTTAACGCTCTTCCTATACTGTAGGCCTGTATAGATATAACAGAAAATACAAATTTGTCAACTTCAGTTTGTATTAGCAAATATAATAGAGATTCAACTATCCTTTTATTAGTATTATTCTCATTTTAATAAACTAATAAAAGAATTAAATGGATCAAATCAAAGACCAATAAATCTATATCAACAAAAAAGAATCAAATGGATGAACATCACAAGATGATAATAATTAAATTGCTAAATGATACGCGATGTTATTACTTAATCAATAAAAAGTATCAATGCAAAGTTTGACAAAGTTACTCACTTCACTTTAATTAACGGAATTACAAACACAGGACCAATAACCTCAACACAAGTTTCTACAGCATAGGCTTAATAATTATTCATATTCATTCACTTTCACAAAAACACAATATATTGACTTCAAATTTCTAATGAATTTTTTTGCAAAATAAGCCTACACTCAATTCCCATTAACAAATCATATGCTCAAGGCAGAAAAAGTGTACCATGAGGATGTGTCCCTGCAAAACAAAACTGACATTTCTAATACGGGCACATTTTTTTAGGCCACAAGGATTTAGGGTAAACATCCCCATTCCACCACCACCACCACCACCACCACCAAGTCTTTTGGGATGTTCCCTCAAAAAGGGAACTTTTCCGAGACGTCCCCCTATTATGGGGATACCACAGAGATGCCAAGACATCCCCAAGACCCTCAAGGACTTTCTTGTGTCTCTCCAAGAACACCAAAAATAACCATAAATTCTTAACATGCTTCGCCTCAAAAGTACATTTTTTTTCAAATAAAAAATTGCACAGATTTTGTCTTGAAGAAAACATAGTGATAAAATTGTGATAAACATACAAGAAAGAAGCAGGGCATGATGCCTTCACTCCCAAAAACATAACAACTTAGAAAACATATTTTCTGTTGTAAACATAAAATAAGAGTCGTAAGATCTGCTGCAAATTACATCCAAAGAACTCTCAAAGATGGAGCTCAAACTATAATGTCCCTCTCTTGGATTGCCTTGGAATCTGCCCTAAAATCACAAAATCCAAATGAAACAAGGAACATAATATAGTTAGAGATATAACCCTAACCTAAAAATAAGAGAGATAAGCATGTCTCGGCAACTGCCAGCAAATTAGATAATAATGTAATCATAATCCATGTAAAACATCCATTTTAGGGTTAGGAAATAAAGATACGTACAACACCTTATTCTCATGGGCTCAATCCATAATGAGAGTTAAGATAGGAAAGACATGATGAGGTGCCCTAATTATCCTTGACCATAGGCCCTAGAGGAGAAACTTTGTCCCTCTTGGCCTCGTGTGGTCTAACCATGCTCATGAGGTGGCATACCTATTGATATTATGGCAATAAACAACTCAGAGGGGGGCGGAATTAGTTGTTTCCAAAACCTTGAACCTCAAACCCTTCAGCCTCAAAACCCTCTAACTTGTGTGCCCTTAAATCTGATCTGAATAAATAGAGTATAAAACATGCATGCATATACAAATCAAAAACACATCCACACAAATTGACAGAGTATTTTTATCGTGGAAACCCTGTTAGGGGAAAAACCACGGTGGGGCTGATTACCCACAATAAGAAAATACCTTGTTAGAAGTATAACCTTATTACAATATATGGAGAATGCACATGCACTCAGGGTCACTGCCTAGAGCTCATTGCTCAAATGAAAAACCTCGGGCTTCAACCTGTTGTCCTCAATTTTGTACTCACAAAATTGGGGCAACCCTACGGCAAATTTTGTAGGTTAAATTCTCTAAGGCTTTTTCTTGGTCTTATGTTTGGATTTTGGTTTTTGTCCAGATTGATGGCAGTTTCAATTACGGCCATTTTGAGCTATCTTAGGCCTCCATCAAAGTTGTCTAGCTCAAGTTATTAAGGTTTTAAGCGTACTGCAAGTGGGATTTTTCGGCCTAATTACATGTCTTTGTTAAAATCCCTCAAAAGTGGGTTTTTTATTGCTAATTGCACGAAATAAAAATGTCATTTACATGTAAAGTTGGTTTACAACCCCACTTTAAAATTTCACATCATTTGGAGAAGTTTTACTTATAGTTTTTAATGATGGTGGACTTTTTAAGTCTTTTTGCATATTAAATTATTTAAAATTATAGGGTTATAGATAAAGACTATGTTAAATGATGCGATTAGGTGGGCTTTTTATATGATATTGCATATCATCATAATGCAAATCATGTTTAAAATTCCATTATCAGCATGAGTTACAAAGGGTGTGATTTTTAAATACAATTACATGTATTTGGTCTTCTAAAATCCCAAGGTGGTGTTTTTTTATCTCAATTGCATAATGCAATGACATGTTATTCCAAACATGTATTGAGTCTTATGAGTCCCGTAATAAAAGCAAAGGTGGCGATTTTGAAGCACTTTACATGTTTGTTAAAACATGTTTCTATGTGTAAACTCTTCCTCAAAGCTCGTTATAACTTTAAAGACATGTAATCCTCCTTTTAAAAATGCGTTTTGAAGACATTAGATGCTGCGTGTTACTTCTCAAGTCTAAGAGCGATTTTTAAAGGCATTTCATGTTTGCATGTACATGTTAAAACATGTAATGACTTCTCCAAAACCCGTTACTATATAAATGGGCATCATTTTAACTTAATGAAAAACCTGTATTGGGCATAGACGGTTAAAAATGGCTATTTGTATATGTAAAACATCATGAAAAACCCGTTTTTATTTTCGCTGGATTATTTCAGACTTGTGATTCATAAATAAAAGCCCATCATTATTAAAAAGAACAATTATAATAATGTAAATGCATTCGAAATACCTGTTGTTGCTTAAAAGTTGTGTTTTTGACATGTTTTAGCCATTGAGAAGCCAGTTATATCTTATGGACAGCAATTTTGTGGTGATAAACATATCACAAAGCAGCGTTTTTCTTAATACTTCATGTTTTGGCTTTGTAAAATTCCGTTTTTCACTCAAGTCATTTATAGTCTTTGATTCATAATCAAACTCGACCTCTTCCAATGGTATATCAGCTCAGATTTTTCCCCTTTTTAGGCTCGAATCTATCAAGTTGCTCCCGTTTTTGTAGAGTTTTCCTGTATTTTTCCTTACGCATGCCCTAGCTCACGATTTTTGTGTATGTTAGATGGATTTTTATTGTCGTTTTTATAATTTTAGGGCACGTGTATGAGTTGCTTAATGTTTGGAGGCATCTAAATAGCATTTTGATTTTGTTTTTGAATAAGTCTATCTTAGATTCGAATTTTATTGCTTTTATTTAAAAGCATTTCGAATTAGAGGAAAATCATTGCAAATTTCAAAGCTTCAGCATGGAGTACATCAGTGATTGTAATGAGCCCGACTGGCTCAATCAATTAAATCAACTGAAATTCTATCTTTTCCTGAGTAAGCTAATATTTGAATTCGCTGAATGTTTATTTCAATCAATTTTCATATCCTTTTGGAATCCATAGCGATGATAAATTTTAGAAGACAATGTATTTCAATAATAAATCTGTAGTTCTGACTTATTCAAAATGCACTAACTGTTTTATTCAAACGAAACATTACAGCTCTTAATAGCGATTTACTTATTTGCCTTTTTTTTTTAAATAAATGGTAAATGAACCTGGCTTATTTCCGCAATCTATACTGTTGGCTGCGATTGACTGTGTTCTTGATGATTGCAAGTTGACGTCCCTCCTTAGATGACTGATGGTTGACGTGGGACTCAATAGAAGTGTGCAAACACAACCCGCATGACTTCTGCTGGTAGTTTTGTGGCGCTTGATGGCCATAGACTGGTACCTGTGGTGCTAAATGATCTCCTGCATCAATGCGGCAGCATGTCCTCCTGCCGCGACTGGTCTTCACAGCTCCACCCTCATGCGTTAGCTCCTTAGCCTACGCTGGGATCTCAATCAAACTCGGCCTTAACACAATCAAGGTGCTGATGCAAAGACACAGCTCAGCATGCCATTCCAAAATCCACACAATTTCCCTTCAACATTCGATGCCACATGAACTCTTAGGCAGTTCTCAGTTCAATTGAATAATCCGGAACCAAAATTTCTTCAACGTATACAACAGCACGATGAAGGAGTGAAAGATCATACAACAGCGATCTATCAAGGATTAGTCCCAAGAAGAATCAGTCTTCTGTAACTAATTTGACCCTTTTAAATCAGTAAGGGCTCAAATAAATGAGAAGCAATTCTCCAGACCAAGTTCTATAAAATATAATCGATGCCCAACTTCACAAATGAGCTCGAATATATAACTCCCCGGATGCAAAAGTTTCCAAAACCCATTTCCAGTTAACCAGTCTTCAAAATGTCAACTTCTAAAAGCATTATAATAATAAAGTATTATTATTATAATAACATAATCAATTAATTAATTAATAACAAATTGTTATTAATTAATAATTAAATATCAATTATGCCTATGATGACGATTCCTGTGTCCACTACTGTAGTAGCTGATCACCCTGGTCTCCAACTGCACTGCCAGAAATAGTAACTGGCCTCCAACTGACTTACTATAAATAGTAAGTCCAGAAATAGAATCAATACGCTGAGACCCTCAAAGCATCATGTCAACTCACGAGGGTCGCGCTGATGAGTTGACCATATTCGGGTTCCCAAAACCTGCTAATTCGGGGACATCACAGTCCTCCCTCCCTGAAATTGCTTGTCCTCAAGCAATCGAGTATCTTACCCAAACCTCCACCAGGATCCCATAAGAAACATGTGACATCCCTACTATCTTGGAACCAACTGTAAACCCATGACATCAGCAGCACCAGTAACATAACTTGTATCATAACCCCAAGTGCTTGCGCTGATTAAGTGAAGTATCATAACCCCATACTCCAATCTTTTCATAGCATATTAAAAAGGAATCATGAGAGGATCAAGAGGATACAAAGGAGAGAAAATAGGGGATAGAATATTCTAATGTATATCTGAAATTGATCATATCGAACAGGAGAAATATGAATTTTTTTTATACATTTGGGGTACTTGATTGAATAAGTATTAAGACATCGCAGAAGCTTGATGGAAAGCAAGTGTGCTGGAAGAAGTAAATACTGATGATAGAGGATTATATCTGAATTCTATTAAGGATTAAAGACACATGGTCTATTACATATACTATTAATATAATATAGATATTATATTATGCATATATCTTAGATTATGTATAATAGAAATCACAGATCAAGATATATATAATTCATTTTAGAAATATATATCTCATAATAATAATTAGAATTATATGGTTATACATTATATGAATATATATTTGTAATACAAAGAATTAAAATATGTATAGCCTATTCCTTAATCTCTTGCTAGAGCCCCGAGAGGTGATAGGTTGGTGTTGTGTACGGAAAGGCGGAGTAAATCCACAAGAAGGTAGGTGAATCCTAAGACGGGATAGGGACGGGGTCCCAAAGCCTTGAAGGAACCTATTATAAATTGGTGTCAAGCGCCCTATGACAAGTAAATCCACGCTCTCTTTAGGGTTGAGTTTAGGAGGGAGGTAACAAAACCGGGCTTAAATATGTTAATTACTAAATGTATTATGGATTATATATTGTTTTCTTAAATTGAATTAATTTGGTCACATAGTAATGAGTGTTAATCATTGGAAATTGATAGCCTCCAAGTTAGGGACTTCACAAGTGGTATCAAAGCTTTGATCCCGCCATCCTGCAGGGTACAAGATAGGAAAAAATGTGAATCATTCATGTCAATAAAAAGGAATCTAAGCATATATACAAATATATATTTAAATAAGAATGTTTACACTTGACATGTAAAAATAAATTCCATCAAGCTCTAAACATTGTGAAGTTAATTGATAACCCAATGGCCTAATTCTCTCATGAACACTACCAAGTGGAAATTAGGAGGGCAGTGTCTAGATTAGCTAGAGTGTTACCCTCGACGTGAGGAACCTTCCAAGATAAGGGTAAGGACATATAGCACGAACCTTGAGGACGTAGCCCCAAAGTAGGTAATACATATGCACCAAAAACTCTTTGAGGGGGATTACTCATAAGGGATATCCTAGCTCCCCAGGCGGTAATATCCCTTGCTAAATGATGGAGAAAGATGATTTTTCTACTCAAGGAATATTGTCAAACAAGTTGCATACAATCTGAAAAAATACCATAAACGAATTGCAGACCAAATATATATAACATATGATAGGCCAAACACATCAAATTTGCATCATATA
>MU227170.1:994034-1007352 GCA_018584345.1 Thuja plicata
ACAAACAAACTTATTGATGCAAAACATGCAAGCTAGAATTAATCAAATGCAAATGAAGAAACCTGGAATCCGATCGCAGTCTTTGGTGAACACCAAAATTGGGACGCAGCTCACTGAAACATGACTCGAATTGGATTGCAGCCTTAACACAATGCATCAAGACCTTCAGGCATTTTACTGTTCATGCGGGTACTGTAGCAGAACACTATTCACGGCTACTGTAGCATAATCACTATTCACGGCTATTGTAGTGACTATTAAATAGATAAAATCTGCTATAGAATGGCTGCCAAGAATGAATCTCCAAGTCTGTTGTACATTTACCTTCAAATCCTTCAAACCCTAGATGGAATTCTTCACTTTTAAGCACAAATAGAACTCCTAAATGAAGCTCTCTTGAATGCCAAATTCACTAGATATTTCACCAACTCAAATGGCTGCAACACTGAAGATTTTCCATTCTCCAATGGCGGCTGCAAGTACAAACCCTCGTTTTCCAAGCATGAGCAAAAATCAACCAAAGTTCAATAATAATAAAAAACATATTCAAAATGAGCTCTTAAGTCTGTTTTATTCTTTTCTTGTGGGAGCTCAAACACTTTCCTGGCCAATGTGGGATAAAAGTTAAATTCCCACTTTTTAATTCTTTTCACTTAAAACTCTATAGTTGGTGCACAAATAATTCTTTTAAAAAGTAATTGTTCACTTGGCCCCATCTATGATAAATTGACCCTTCATTAAGTGACTTAAATTATAATATAAAATTATATTATAACTTTACAATAAAAGCTCAAAACTATTAATATTTATTTTAACCAAATAAATATTAATATCTCCATTATTACTCATCATCTCTGCACGCCGTCTGAACTAGAGGCTGACATTATCAAGCTGCATACGACCATACCCGATTTCTAAAAATAGCAGGGGTCCCTCACTAACCTCCTCAAGACTTACTATAAATAGCAATTACTGCATACGGAGTCCTGGAGACCTCAAATGAAAGCCAAACCTGCAAAACCCTGGCCACTAAAGAAGATGCATCCCTCAAAGGACCCTCTAACCAACCTCATTAGCCTACGAAGGACAGAATAATAGGCTAATCCCTCAAACTCTGATGCTCATGAAAATGGGGACATTACACAGACGAACATTCTCCTATCCCTGGTAACGTTAGTGGGTATGGAGGGAATTGGGAAATTTGGGAGAAAATATGTTAATCATGAATGTACTAAAATTCCACAAATGATACCAAAGCGGACTTAACTGTTAACTCGGACAAGATTCCTAGTAGATTATTTCTATTTAATAAGAAGAAATCTAACAATGTATTAATTATGTGTATACGTTGTGTATGCTTTGTGTCTTCATGCATTCATGTGTCTGCTCCATGTATACTTCATGTTTGCATGCATTCATGTGTATGCTTTGTGTTTCAAGCGCATATTTCATGCGGGGCTCTAATTTTTTTGAATAAATAGAATAGAGTAGAAGATATACTACATTAAAAACATGTGTTTGAATCTACCAATCCTCATTAGATTTCAGAATTCACCATCAAGATAACTCATATATGAATTAAGGAAAGATACGTCTTAGCTAAAGAAAGGTGGACAACAAATGAGATCGTTCATTGCTTGAGGACAAGCAATTTTGGGAAGGGTGGACTGTAATGTCCCCTTTCCAAACAAAGATTTAATAAATAAATAATAAGATAATTATAACGACAAAGTAAAAAAATAATGATATTGCAATATCAATGAATAATTAATAGCATTAAAAATATACAAATAATTAACTATAATATAATATAAAATGTAAAGTGATAGGGACGAAGGTTAATTAAATCGCAATGACTATTGACTTAAACATTCAACATGTGGATAAACAATGATTTTGAGCCGGATATTGACCCTCCATTATAGGCGTCTGTGTATCTTCTTCCCGACTATGTGGGGCATCGAATTTGCAGGATTTATCCCTCAGTTGAAGTCAATGGCGTTACTTATTATTGGAGCAGGATTGATTAATATTCCATAGCCGCATACTATACATCTTCTAAATGGGAGTCTCATCGCACATCATAAAGATAAAGAGCCATATCCTCGAACATATCTAATAGATATTATTAGCAGCGTTTGAATAGACGGTAACAATAAATAACAGCAACAAATATGGAATTAGAAGATTTACGGTGGTGATATATAATCGGGTGATAAGTTACATATAGAGGTATGAAGAAAGAGACTCAGAAAAGCGAATAAGAGATTAAAGCATCGACTTACTACCTTTCTGGACCGATCAGCAAGGATTAACTACAATTAGTTAATGGCGATTGCCAAGAGTTATTACTAATCATTAATTGAGGGGTGTCATTAGCTTAAGAAAGGGAAGAGTCGCAACCCCATACTCCAAGCTTTTCATAGCATATTAAAGTGGAATCATAAGAGGATCAGGAAGATATATAGGAGAGAAAATAGGGAAGAGGATATTCTAATATATATCTGAAATTGATCATATCGAACAGGAGAAACAATGCATGGTTTTTTTATACATTTGGGGTACTTGATTGAATAAGTATTAAGACGTGGCAGAAGCTTGATGGATCGCAAGTGTACTGGAAGAATCAAATACTGATGACAGAGGATTATATCTGAATTCTATTAAGGATTAAAGACCTTTACATGGTCTATTACATACATTATAAATATAATATAGATTGTAAATTATGCATATATCTTAGATTAAGTATAACAGAAACCATAGATCAATATATATATAGAAATATATATTTCATAATAATAATTAGAATTATATGGTTATACATTATAAGAATATATATTTTTAATACAAAAGAATTAAAATATTTGTAGCTTATTCCTTAATCTCTTGTTATAGCCCTGGGAGGTGATAGGTTGGTGTTGTGTAGGGAAAGGCGGAGTAAATCCACGAGAAGGTAGGTGAATCCCAAGACAGGATAGGGACGGGGTCCCAAAGCTTTGAGGGAACCTATTATAAATTGGTGTCAAGCGCCCTACGACAAGTAAATCCACGCTCTCCGTAGGGTTGAGTTTAGGAAGGAGGTAAGGAATTACTAAATGTATTATGAATTATATATTATTTTCTTAAACCCAATTAATTTGCTTACATAGTAATGAGTGTTAATCATTGGAAATTGATAGCCTCCTAGTTGGGGAAATTACAGTTCCAGATCAACAAACAACTTATGTCAAATGGTTGCATTTGGAATAATATGACTATTACATGGCTTACCATATGTCTTGTTAAAGTTTCAAACCAGAAATGAAGATAAGCAGCAAAGAAAATAAATGAACAATAAGACACAGCAAATTATCCTGGGAAAACTCTCCAACATGAGGGAGAAAAACCTAGCCAATTCCGCCATAGTTCAAAAGAAACCCTTAACTTCTATATGCACGATCTAAGTATAATCTCCAGCATCCATGCATAGCATGATTCCGATGCAGCTGATACTGAAAGCATGGCGAAAAAAGGATAAGGCGAAGATTGAAATAAATCTTCACAACTTAAAGGCTTTCACTGCTTAGCCAAATTTAATCAGATCTTTTCTAAACCTTTCTCTGATATCATGTTAAAGTTTCAAACCAGAAATGAAGATAAGAAGCAAAGAAAATAAATGAACAATAAGACACAGCAAATTATTCTAGGAAAACCCTCCAACTCGAGAGAGAAAAACCCAGCAACAAAATATCACTTATATTAATGAAATATCAGAACATCTGATTTAAAATATTGCCAATCACTAGATGATTGTATATATCCTCTAGATGAATGCACCTCTCTAGATGAATGTATATAACCTCGATCTCCTTCAAGCAGAAATAATCATCAGAATAGAATAGGAATACCATCAAGATGTATTTTATGCTTGTCTTGACCCTTCATTGTTTTGATAATGAAGGGTCAGGCAGTTACAACAAAGAATGTCCTTTCAGATTTACAATTGAAGATGAAGAGACACCCATGAAAAGATAACTCCTGATGCTATAACATCAACAATCCATAGATATGTCTCCATTTATGGCACTATATGACTATGATGCTCTAACTTTGGTTAATTTGGTGCTGCTTACATGTAGTAGGGTACCGACCTCTGATGATTTGGTTGATCGCAACCAAGGTGTGTGGACACCCAAGGACCATATCCAACAAATTCAAAATCAGCAAAAACTCTACACCTACATAGACATCTGAGAGAAGTCCAATAGAAGTACCATAGAGTAACGAGCGTTGGAAATATCTCCCTCCAAAAGATGTTACGTGGGAAGCCAAAGAGACTGAAGTGTTTAAATTTGCAATTGGTTGATTACAAACAATTCTAGGAAGGGCAGATTGTCATGTCCCATTCTAAAAAATAGACTAATTGAAGGCCCATAGCCTTCTACTTCTCGTAGGCTATAGGACAAAATAAGAGAAATACACAATAGCATTATACTTTGGGCACAATAATCATTTCAAAAGAGTCAATTTAAATGTTATTATTGATAGTTGTAAAAATGAGAAATTACAAGGCATATGTATTACTGTAATTAAAAATTACTTTTTAGTTCACTTAGAGAGGGGAAATGTAAGTTAATAAAGGGCCCAAATAGAGTGCAACTATATAGGAGAGACAAGCACCCATGTTAGACATCCATTCTTATCATTACTGAATTTAATTTTCAAATTTGAACACTTGGAGACAAAAACCCTCAAATTCAATTTGGTGGCAATTCCATTCCAAGATTGAAATTTTTCAGCTAAAATGAATGATAGTTGCAAGCAAAATTGTCAAACCAGCAATATTGATTAGGGTTTTTTTATTTATTCAGCTGCACCTAGTTTGAGTGGGCTGTTACCAGCCTTTGGAGAAGGGTTTTTAGCTGTCAAAAAATAACATGAATGTTGAACAGTTGTTGCCAACAAGTAAAAACATTAATGGGTGCCATAAATTAGATCTCATATTATACTTGTTTCTAATGGTTAATAGAATTGTTTTAGTTATTCATTTTTCCAGATCTGCAATGTGTGTGAGTTATATTAATTCGAAAATTTCATTTTGCTAATCAGCATTTTGTTATAGTTAATATTTCCATTTTCCATTTTCAGTTTAATATAATCAATAAATAGTAAATACAAATAAAATGTGTTTCCTAGGGTTCCCAAATGGGGACATTACAAAAGAGGAGACTTGAGATACACCAAAAAGGATTTAGGAAAAAACATTAATTTGATTTATCATTGAAAATATATTTGTGGAGATGTCTATCAACTATGAAGCCCCCGTAAGAAAGAAATATTCTTCAAAACAACAATCATAGTATATTCCCTTCTGGGTTGTTATAAGTTATAAATTGGAGGAGACTTCGTAGGGCAAGAAGATGAGGTGGAAATGATACAGAAAGAAAGTGAAATTAAGGAAAGAGTAGCTAGCCAAGGACCATCAGAGAAGAAATAAGGTCAACAGGGTGAATTGTGGTTGACAATCTACACAGCCAGAATATAATGGACAAACAAGGAGCTGAATGGTGTCACTTTCAACCAGATTTGTTCTTTCAACAAAACAAACTAAATATAGGAACCTAGAACAAAGTTGGCAAACTATAATACAAATATATTCAGATTGTTAATAAAGCCTATTTTTAAAACAAGTTGCTACTTGTCATCTTCACAAATAAACTCAGAAAAGTTTTGAGAGTTATTGTTATACCAAAATTGTATGGATGTAAAATGGTCCATAATCCATTCCTGTATTATATCGGTGATTAAATCTAGAGTGAAAATGTGGAAGATAGATAATAACAGACCTTTAATATTCCATTGTGTTATATCAGAGTCTTGAAAAAAGTGAACTTGCTAAAGATCTTAATACCTTGTCCCTATGAACAATTGTTGCTAACGGATCAACTGTTTCACTATTTATCTGGATATCTAGCTTTATCAGGTCACTTTCTTTGTACCTGCATGTATATCATTAAATTGATAAAAAGGTTCAGAAAAATAAAAAGGGTCCTTTATCAGCTGACTTTCAAAATTCAAAGACTAGAAAAACCACGCAATGAATATCTAATAAGGAACAAATCATGCCAATGATCTTACAATTCCCTAATAATCGTAATTATCCAAGATGTGATACGAGAAACAGTTGTTATGAGCATAACATTTAGAAAAGACAAAGCATATGATTTTTCTCATTGATGCAACCAATTTTTTTGAGCACACCAATATTTCCAAATACACCAATGATTGTTCTGATTGATACGACCAGTATCTACAACTAATATAATGACTACACCAGCTCTGAACCCTTCAAAAAAATACACAAGTGACTGAGGTTAAACTGTTTCTAAGCATAAGAAAAAACTTCTCTTTCTCTCTACATTCCAAATATTTAGTTCCGTGTAAGGAAAACAAGTTAAATTACTTTATCATTTTGTTGTTGTTAATTTTGTTTTAGTGAAATTAATGATAACCCCACAAAAATTTTAATCGAATTTCGATTAATTAAGCATGGAAAAACTCTAAAGTATTGCTAGCCATAGTTTGTTAATAATAATTATGTTATGTTTTGTATCAGCAATGTAATGGCAGTTGGTTCTCAGGTAGTTGTAGGAAGTTGGTGACGGTTGATTCACTCAACCAACCGTCGGCCACTTTATATGTAGCATGTTGGCACTGAGAATGGATATTATGATATTACATGGGAATAAAGCATATCTTTCAGCCATTTGGATTTTTAGTCGTCTGGAAGACAACTTCTTTTGTGGGGGGGCTGATGTTAGCTGTAGTTTGTTAATAATAATTATGTTATGTTTTGAATCAGCAATGTAATGGCAGTTGGTTCTCAGGAACTTGTAGGAGGTTGGCGACGGTTGATTCACTCAACCAACCATCGGCCAGTTTATATGTAGCCTATTGGCACCGAGAATGGATATTATGACATTACATGGGAATAAAGCATATCTTTCTACCATTTGTGTCTAAAGTTATCGTGCTATCCTTCTGAGTGCTTTGTCATGTTATTGGTGATATGTAATCTTGCATTGCTACATTACTGTTATACTGCAAAGAATAATATATCCACAGTAAGACATCTAACAAGTATGTTTTTGTAAACATTTTCAAAAAATAAAATAAAATTATTTATTTTATTTAATTTTCTTATTTTTAAGTCTTTTCATCAATAAGTTTATAGTTTTGGTTTTCATTTTTGTCGGTTTTTTTTTTAATTTTTGTTAATATATTGCATAAGTATATTATGTAAATAAATGAGCAATGAGGTCTAAAATTTTGACACACTTATTATTGCAAGATTATTTACATATAGTATTTTGTATAATACGTTGGATGAATCTTTTTACATATTATTAAATATACATTTGTGTTTTGTAATATGAATTACAAACCATGACTTATTCAAGTCGGGCCTTTTTACATCAATTACCCCCAATAATACATTGCATGTAATATGTGTAACACAAGTTCAAACCTCCGATAATCACAATGGTTGGGCTCTTGGTCTAATTTTACATGTTATATGCAATATAATGCAAAACGACATATAGATTATTTTTGTACCTTTTCGATGTTTTAACATGTCACTTTACATGCAATTTTATGAGCCAAGCTAATATAAAGTCCCCTACTTACTAAAGTCGGGCTTTCTGTCTCACATCACATATTTTACATGTAAAGTAAAATGCAAACACAAAGGAAGTCCTGAGCCTTGAAACGCTGAATTTTTCAAAGTGAAAATTCCAAAGATTTAGCAATGTAACTCCAGGTTTATTTGAAAACGTCGAGCTTCCATCAATGAACTATGAGTTTGCATAGTGTCGAGCCCTAGAATCAGGAGCTGAGGGAAAACGTTAAGCTTTATATCCATTTTGGGCTTCCCGCGACTTCATATTTACGCTAATCTTCACATTTTTCATCTTCCCTGCCAATTTTGGAGGCTCAAACTATGCGACTCCTGAATCATGGACATTTTTTCTTTTTCAGGACTATTTTTACCATTTTTTTTTTGCTTAAACGTGGTATTTTCTTTAAATCTATGTGATCATTTATAGCAAAAACTCAGACATTTTTGCCAGTCATAGTCGTTTCTATGTAAAAACGTGATTTTCATAGAGTTTTCATAGTCATTTTTACCAAATCTGGGTCATTTTTGCATAAAACGTGATTATCTTTGCAAATCTTTGGTCGTTTTTGCTATTTTTCTCCATTTATAGTCGTGTTTAGGGTTTCTTTTGAGTCTTTGTTTGTTTGCTGTCCATTTTCGCTTTTAAATATTGGCTTATGGTTTTGTGAAATTCCATTAACAATGGTGATCCTATGTATCTACTTCAACTCTATAAAATCCTTGTTCGTATCCTTTTTTTCAAAATATCCTACTAAAAGACTTGACTAGCTAAGATTCTGAATTTAATAATTAATTCGATACACCATTTCAAGACATATTTTCCAGTATGTCTATATGCTACCAATACATTCTAGTATAATCATTCCAGGATTAGGAACGTTCATTATGCACCTGATTTCTGTTGTTTACTCCACGCTTTTGTATAGTTGATATGTCTCCGCAGGTCTACCGCTACTCAATCTTTGTCTCTATATTATGCCAATGCTCCTGTTGATGTAGTGCAGCGGGCTGTCTCCTTTGTTTATTGTGGATGCTAGTCTTCACCATGTACCACTGCCCCGTTGAACTCCTTATAACATTTTGTTGTCTTCCAGCGCTCACCCAACATAGTGCATCTGCACATAGCCACCGTGCATTGACAATTTCCTCCTTAATGATGACTTTACTACCATCGAACCAAAGCTCACCCCTTCACCATCTCTTTAGACTTTCCACGTTGGTCGTGTATGAATTGGAACAGTTACGACAAGCTTTCCACCCTGACGTAGATGAAAGAAGCCTTGCAACACGGCTTCTCTTTGTTGTCATGTTGTATCAACCGGCCACTTCCGCTTCAAGCAAAGTAGACGACCAAAATCTGACACGCACCCTTATCCATTAGGCCAGAAAGACATTCGTTGGCGAAAGGACTTCATTTCACTATTGCGTTGCAGTCTATGGTTTACACCAAAAATCTTTTATTCTTCTTCCGTGTCCTTTCCGCGATATCCATTCGCAATTTATTCCCATTCTTCTAATTCTCGTGAAGTTCCCATAGTGCAACAGAATACGAGATTTTATTAAACATATTAAAACATTAGTTAACTTTGCAAAAAAGTCGTGACTTTAGCATTTATTTAATATAAACTTTATGATTTATAAAGAAAATATTAAATCATTACTATTTATTCAGTAAGACTATATCGTCTTTAAAACAACAATTTTGGCGGAGATTTCGGAACATTACAAACTCCATCTTGGAATGAAAAGAATATCATGTAGTGAAGGAAATCAAAGGTTTTCAATGCATCCCAAATTGCATGATATGATACATGCAATATGAAGTCGCCACCATAGCATTTCAAAATTTTTCCTAAATACAATGTTATATGCGAAGGTAACATGACGCCCCTGTTTTCATTATATTTTACATACTTTCCATCCTAAAAATCAGAACTTCCCATTTCCATGTAACATGAAATGAAGACATGGTTGAAAATCCTGTTTGCATATTTTACACTTTGCATTTCCCAATTTTTATAACCTCTACATGTTCAATTACATGTAATGATTTGTGCAATGCAATATGCAATCATGTTCAAAATTCCTAATTGCATTTTGTCTTAGTCCTTCCTTATTCCCAAAATTGGGATTTTTGAGACCCATTACATGTATTGTTACATGTAATCCAAAGTGTAATTACCCCTAAAATATCCACACCAATTATATCCAAAGTGGAGATTTTTACACTAACTAGATGTTTAATTACATGTAGTCAAACATGCAACCACCTCCAAAACCTCCACTCGTACCATTCCCCAAGTGGAGATTTTTACACCAACTACATGTTCAGTTACATGTAGTCAAACATGCAATCACATCCTAAACCTCCACTCATACCATTCCCATAGTGGAGATTTTTACACCAATTGCATGCACTCGAATGCGCAGTCAACAAATCCCGAGTTTACTCTTTTTGAAATTCCAAAATACAAGTGCAATCAGGGATTTTTGACCTGATTGCAAGTTGAACTACATATGCAACTACACATGCAATCCTAGGAGCAGTTGGGTCCAAAAACCCCGATTTCCCTTGTAGTACGAACTTTTTTGTCCAAATGCATAAACTTTTACATGTTGAACTACACTTACACCTTCACCTGTTGTGCACCCCAAAATCCCCGATTTGCAACTATGGCCCACAAAAAGCAATGTTTTCACTTCAACCTTGTTTGAAACCTAGTTTGCACATAGGATCTATCAAGATTCAAAATCAAAACATGAACTTCATAGAGAATGATATGGAACTAACCTCAACACATTTCAACGTTATGGTGTTTTAGCCTTTCATCTCAGTGCTACAGGGGGTCATCCAAAGTCAGAAGGGCCAACCATCACGCATGAGAAAAAGATGAAATTCAAGTTTCATATATATTAGAATGCTTTCAAGACTGATCCCAAGCAGGTGGTAACGAACCAATAAGAAGGATGGTGAACATTTTTCTAGTCATGGTTGGGAACGAAAATCAGTGATTTGTTAATGCCACCAAATGCAAAGGTCAAAGTGTTATTTTCTATAGATGTTCCCACCCATGTACAGATTTGAAAATTTCCAACACTTGGAAATCTGGTGACAGGAAGACCTCTTTAATAGAGGTTGATGTAATAAGAGTCGTGTCTTGTCAAACACTTAGTTTATTTTTCATCATGCATTTTGTAATGTAGTTTTGACAAGTTACATGTAAAGCATAAAGTTGCGATTGCATATGTAATGTCACATGTAAAGAAAAAAATTGCAATTACACACCTCACTACATGTAATCACATTACATAGGACTATAATGTTGAATAAGTCAACAGTAGGTAGTTAGTTTTCCACCTTTTTCTCTCAGCCTCTCTTCTATAAATACAAGAAGGCTCATATTAAATAATCATCTTTTGGCAATCCACGAAAACTCTGCCAGTTTGTATATTAACTCTAAGACTTTGAGCTTGGATGTAAATTAATTTGCTTTCAGTAAAAGAGGCAACTTGCTTTCAGAGTTTGTGTTGATTCAAGGTGTTAAGTGAAAACATTTTCTAGAGATTGATTGTGAGTTTTGTGCTTTCGTTCAAGGGGGATTTGAACTCAATCTTGCAGACTTTGAGTTGCATATTGCGTTCAGAGATATAATTTGGTTTCAGATTTGGTCTTGCGGACTTTAAGCTACTATCAAGTCTAAGATTGACATAAAACGCTCAAGCAAGGAAATAGGTTGCAGACTTTGTGCTGCTTCATTCTACGTTTGTGCATGCAAAGTGAAATATATGTTGGAGACTTTGAGCTACACGTGTTTCATTCTTGTTCTCAAAATTTCATAAGGATCATTGAAAGACTCTGAGCTTTTGAGAACTTCTAGGTTACTGAAAGTTGCTAGTACACTGGAGGTTATTCTTACATCTAATTTCTTGTTTATCAAGATTATTGCTTCAACAGACACTTTTTAAGTGAAATACACAATTGTTTAAAGATTGTATTGTAAAGGTAACATCTATTTTGAAATAAGAGAATAGGATGAATGTTGCACCCTAATTTAGCTTAGTGTAAAAAGTAGTTAAGTGTTTTGTTGATTAGAGTAGCAATAAGGGGGAGCGTTCCCTTAATTAGGAGAGACTGTGTCTCACACACTGTGGCTGGAACCACTATTTTGCTATTGATCCTTAAAAATTGTCGGTTGCAAAATATCCACCCAACACATTTCAATAGTATTCCTACTAGATTGAAAACCTTGGGGATGAAACTACATTGCAAATGGCTCAATGAATTTACAATCCACCAAGCAAGGCAAACTCAAACCCTTGTTAGCAATTCGCCAAAACACAATTTCACAGGGGAATAGCATGCAGAAGACAATCATTCCCAAACCAGACCGAAAGTATATTACTTCATTCTTTCCAAATTTGATTATTTCACTTCAACAATACCCCATCTGCCTCAAAGCGAAAGTCAAGACTCTCATAGAATTCACAGCATTAGCTAAAGTTTAAATATTTGAATTTTAATCTTTGATAAAGATCTCTATGCTGATAAACATCTCCAATGTTTGAATTATAAAAGTCAAGAAGAAATCCATCCCAATATGAATCCTCATCATACTTATGTGCCAACACACCTAGATCCCAAAAGCTTGACAGTTGATTGCTTCATTCAGAGAAAATCTGTTCATTCTACTCCTCCTACAAGGTTGCCTCTCTGAATAAATCACGCCAACTCACCCATGTTGTCTTGAACACCCCTCTCCATGGGCTTGGTTCCTAGGAATACTCCAAGTCCTCTGCAACTATTTGCTCTAATTGCTGATGAAAGTTACTGAAGTTTGTTTTGGTTTTTTCTGAGTTTTTTTTTCAATTTTTTTGTGTTTTAGACTTAAAAGAAATGCAAATATAAACATAGATAATGAATGCAGAAAGAAATAGCAGCAGCAGCTTCATATATATTTATTTTGTATTCATTTGAAACTCCGGGGTAAGCCATGTAGCTTAAATACCTCATGGAAGAACAACTCTGCAACCTATGCAGTTTGTAATGTCCCTGTTTTTGTCAACATCTGAGTTTAAGAGATTAGCCTATTATTGTGATCCTCGTAGGCTAATTATTGCAGATAGAGGATCTTCTAAGGCACAGACTTGGCTTGGGAGAGTCTTGTCTTCCCCACAATTCAGTAAGTTACAAGTTGGTCTTCGTTTGGCTCAAATTGGACTTTGTTTGAGCTTAGTTTTGGTGTGCTTACTATTTGTGGTAAGTTTGGTGTTGATTGAGATGGAAAGTGCATTTGGCCACATGGAGAAATAATAGGTGTGACTCCTATTTCAGATGACATATTAAAATGATGAGTATTTTAGGAGTTACTAAATTTTAGTGGCCAAATTATTATTAAATCATTAAATGGCTTATTATAAAGTTATAAATTAACTTTATAATTTCACTTAAGTTGAGGGTTGAGTCATCATTGGAAGGGGTCATTTATTTATTGATTATAAGCCTAAGTCACATTATTATAATGATACTTTATTATTGTTGGCTAAATATTTTGCAAGTCACTAAGACTACAACTTGCAAAACGTGTACTTTAGGCAGCAGTATGTGAGATTTCTCTCTCCTCTCAGCAATAGGGGAGGCTCCCTTCTTACCGCAGG
>MU227170.1:1012176-1023260 GCA_018584345.1 Thuja plicata
AGGGGAAAAATGTCCACCTAACTGCAGTCTAGAGGTACTTCTTCTTGGGAAAGAAGAAGTCCAAAGCTATATATATGACACCACAGTCAGTTTTCCAAAATAAAAGCCTTTTAAGGCTGCTTTTTAAACCAACTGTGGTGCTGGTGTAAAAGAATGAGTTATATTCATGCATGAACTGCATGATAATTAACCAACTCTCAACCTTTATTAATCTTCACTTTGAAAAGAATTACATATTACACTAGCATACATATTCCATTACATATGCTAATGCATATGTAATTCTATTACCGCAGTTTTAGTGGATGCATATGTTTAATGAAACGCTATGCATTGTTTTTAAAACCCATCACATATTACATTAACACTCTAATCGCTATATGTTTGGCGCTGCTATTTTATTAGCAAAGTATGCGCAACAGATATGGTTACGGCATATGCCATAACACAGCGGAAGGAATTGTGAAATGTAATAGTTACGGCATATGCTATAACACAGCGGAAGGAATTGTGAAATGTAATACCGTTTTCCTTATAACACAGCCCGACAACTATCTGTCATTGCCGCGCGGGCTATATGACACAAACATCATATGCATTTCAAACGTTTTTATATTATCAGTCGCCAGCATATGCCGCGCGGGTTATAAAATGACATATGACATATATAAATTAACGCATATGTTTGATGAAACACTAGCGCGAGTTAAAGATAGCATATGTAATATGCAACAGCGTTTTAACTTAGACATGGCATATGAAATATTAATCCACCGCCAAAGTTGTTGCCTAATTTCACATGCATAGTTATCAGCATGTATAACATTGCATAGTCGCGGGTTTAGAAACTTGTACATGGCGTTAAAAACAAACAAATATTACAATTTCAATAAAATTAACGCCCTGTATAAGTTGCTATGTTTAGTTTTATTATTTTTTTTTGTTAAAAACAACCTATAAATATTATAATAGAGCTAATTATAATATGTATTATAATTAGCTAGACTAATTATAATATGTATTATAATTAGTTCACTATTTTTATTATTATTATTTTTACAATAATAATAACAACTTGTTTTTATTTAAATAATAAATACCAATAAAAATATAAGATTTATAATTTAAACGATCATTTATTATAAAAATAAATTTCTATCGACAATATATGTGCACGCATTTGACAATACATGTATGCATAATTATTCGTTTTTTTAGAAATTCATTTAAAACGCTCAAAGAACTTAAAATGTTCGTATACGTCTTAGAATTTTAACAATTTGATATGCGGATTGCGCTATCATTAAAACTCCAAGTAAAACTTCGCAGAGTGGCGCAAAATTTTAAAATAGAATTTAAACTCTATTACTTATACAAAATAAGCTTATACTTCAAGCGACTTGACCGTAAAAGATCTTTCTTATATTTGATTTTGGAAGAACACAGCAGACTGCTCGCAGCACCACTGAAAAACGCAAGACGCCACTCAAAACTGGGAACCAGAAAACAAGACGCGAAACGAAAAGAAGAAAAACAAGAAAGAACTTGATGTTTAGTTAGGAGAACAGAACGATTAAAATCAAGGGATGACTGATCCCACCGAACAATATCCCTTTCCACAACATCGACATGCTTAGAGAAAAACTTCTAGCAATCAACTGAGAATTGCGTAGGGTTGCCCCAATTTTGGGGAATGCAAAATTAGGGACAACAATTATAATAATGTTTTTAAAGGAAGTTGCTCAAAAGAAGTTGTGTTGAGTGGAATTCATTTAGGAAACTTTTGTCAATGGAGGATTATAAATATGAGCCCATTTGATGAGACAAAGGCATCCGATTATTTGATATACTTATTTTGTCTAGTGACTCTGTTTCTGAGTTGTTGGTTCTGGTGCCCTTGCTGAAGTATAAGGGTTTGACATCTACAGCTGAAGTATTGTAGATATACTGAAATTTGTATTGCAATTTGCTACTGTTGTAAAGCAAATTGAAAGTGCTCTCTACTGTGTTTCATTCTGTATCTGAGAGTGGAGGTCTGGAGCTTTGGTTTACGCACACTGAGGGTGCGAGTTAATTCTGAAAATTGGTTAATCTTCTGGCTGAGATTGTTCTCATCGAATTGTGAATTCGATTGAGGTATTTAGTGTTAGAAATTGGATGTTGTTAATCCAATAAAGGGAGTGAAACGATTGGCATTGCTAAAGGGAGTTGGCATCGATTCCATTGGTAATAATAAATTACCAAGGTTGCGTTAGAAACTGGAAGTGGATTTGCAGATTGTGTTGGAGGAGTTGCGGCAGGGAATTCAGCATTCACGCGGGTGACTTAAGGGCTGCAGACATCCAACGTCACATGAATCACAAGCTGCGAAAACAGTGAGTGATTGGACATTGCATAAAGGTTGTGTATTGCAGATGAAAGACTACAGCCGTGGCCTGCATGTCGATGACAACATTAGGAGCAGAGTTAACTAGTGAAGGATATTCTGGATGGTGACGTTTCAGCTTGTAGATGGATTATTAAATTTTAAAAACGCATGGAGGAAAATGGTATTTCACATGCATTTAGTTTGGAAATTGGTTTCAGTCTTTTGCAAAGTTATTCAGTGTTGATGTATTTAGTTTTGAATTTTAAATTGGGAATAAATTCTGAAATGTAATTTCCAAAATTTCATCAAATAAATATTTTGAGATAATTGTTTGTGAATAAGAGATACCAAATTGAAACTGAATACCATCTTAATAAAAATAAAGAAATTCCTTTGCAATAAATTGTTGTTTGTGCAAAGATAAGTTCATTACTTAACAGAGCCAGGTTGGGCTCATTACAATGGTGTCAGAGCGGTTTCCTACCAGCCTGCAGGAATTTGGGCCCAGTTTCAGTAGTTCAGAATATTGTCAGTTTTTGCATTTAGTATTTCATTCAGTGATTTTTTATTCACTTTCATGGCTGATGACAAGAAATTCATTCCAGGTAGACACTATACCCGTAGAAGGCATACTTTACCGCCTTGGAATGGTGCATTTGATGGTGATGCAGTGACATTGGGAGCAAGAGCGGGCAATGATGTCGTTGTACCAGCAACTACTCCCGTGTTAGATGAGCCATCTAGTGAAATACTTAGCAACAATACCTTAGATGTTTAGGTGTGCATTGCTGATAATACACATGATGTTGCAGTTCAGGAGTTTATACCATCTGCAGACACAATTCAGTTTCCTATAGAGGTCGTTGGTGATGATCAGAGTTCCAGTGAGGTATATATTGTGGGGAGTGCATACTACTTCACATTTGTTCACCATGTTCAGGACTTGTATCGAGTGCAGAGTTGGTTTATGCCTAAGCTGGATTGTTCGCAAGATGATTGGGTAGATATACTGGAGGAGAGTGTGCTGAGGTCTCCTACAAAGTTGTGTTCTAGTGATATCCTGATTTATACAGTGCAGGTACTAGATACTATTTTACAGGTTATGTTGTTGGTCCCAATGATGTTATTGGTATGCAGTTGGTTCAGTGATAGCAGAGATGTCACGTGCTTCTACCTATGGGATCCAGGTGGAGGTTGGAGTTCAGTGTGTTACCGGATTGCTTGAGGACAAGCAATCTTAGGGAGGGTGGACTGTAATGTCCCTGTTTTTGTCAGCATCTGAGTTTAAGAGATTAGCCTCTTATTATGATCCTCATAGGCTAATTATTGCGGATAGAGGATCTTCTGAGGCACAAACTTGGCTTGGGAGAGTCTTGTCTTCCCCACAATTCAGTAAGTTATAGGTTGGTCTTCGTTTGGCTCAGATTGGACTTTGTTTGAGCTTAGTTTTGGTGTACTTACTATTTCTGGAAGTCTGGTGTTGATTGAGATGGACCCTTTCTATTTTTGGAAAGTACATTTGGCCACATGGAGAACTAATAGGTGCGACTCCTATTTCAGACGACATATTAAAATGATGAGTATTTTAGGAGTTACTAAATTTTAGTAGCCAAATTATTATTAAATCATTAAATGGCTTATTATAAAGTTATAAATTAACTTTATAATTTCACTTAAGTTGAGGGTTGAGTCATCATTGGAAGGGGTCATTTATTTAATTGATTATAAGCCTAAGTCACATTATTATAATGATACTTTATTATAATAATGTTTTTAAAGGAAGTTGCTAAAAAGGAGTTGTGTTGAGTGGAATTCATTTGGGAAACTTTTGTCAATGGCGGATTATAAATATGAGCCCATTTGATGAGACAAAGGCATCCGATTATTTGATAAACTTATTTTGTCTGGTGACTCTGTTTCTGAGTTCTTGGTTCTAGTGCCCTTGCTGAAGTATAAGGGTTTGACATCTACAGCTGAAGTATTGTAGATATATTGAAATTTGTATTGCAATTTGCTGTTGTTGTAAAGCAAATTGAAAGTGCTCTCTACTGTGTATCATTCTGTATCTGAGAGTGGAGGTCTGGAGCTTTGGTTTATGCACACTGAGGGTGCGAGTTAATTCTGAAAGTTGGTTAATGTTCTAGCTGAGATTGTGCTCATTGAATTATGAATTTGATTGAGGTATTTAGTGCTGGAAATTGGATGTTGTTAATCCAATAAAGGGAGTGAAATGATTTCCATTGCTAAAGGGAGTTGGCATCGATTCTATTGGTAATAATAAATTACCAAGGTTGCGTTAGAAGCTGGAAGCGGATTTGCGGATTGTGTTGGAGAAGTTGTGGCAGGGAATTCAGCATTCACACTGGTGACTTAAGGGCTGCAGACATCCAACGTCACATGAATCACAAGCTCCGAAAATAGTGAATGATTGGACATTGCATAAAGGCTGTGTATTGCAGATGAAAGACTATAGCCGTGGCCTGCATGTCAATGACAACATTAGGAGCAGCGTTAACTAGTGAAGAATATTCTGGATGGTGACGTTTCAGCTTGTAGATGGATTATTACATTTTAAAAATGCATGGAGGAAAATGGTATTTCACATGCATTTAGTTTGGAAATTGGTTTCAGTCTTTTGCAAAGTTATTCAGTGTTGATGTATTTAGTTTTGAATTTTAAATTGGGAATAAATTCTTGAATGTAATTTCCAGAATTTCATCAAATAAATATTCTGAGATAATTCTTTGTGAATAAGAGATACCAAATTGAAACGGAATACCATCTTAATAAAAATAAAGAAATTCCTTTGCAATAAATTGTTGTTTGTGCAAAGATCAATTCATTACTTAACAGAGCCAAGTTGGGCTCATTACCCAGTTGTATATGTAGTTGCGATCAGAAAGAAATGTCCACACTTAATGAGCTGGTTGACAACAACATATATGCAATCTCTATCTTGGGCCTTCGGCAAGCCCGTAATAAAATTCATATATAAACATTCCCACTTCCTATTAGGAATGGAAGTGGTTGAAGTAATCCTGCAGGGTAAGTATGTTCCTGTTTATTGTTTCACATACCGAAGAACATCTGACTTAAGGCCTTTCCAAGTGAAACATTCCCGTACATGTTTATAAGTTTTAATATACCCGGGATGTCTTGCCATGGGCACATCATGAAAGGTCCTCAACACTCTGCTCTCCATCTCTGATCCTGGGGTCAAGAAAATTCTTCCCTTGTAAATGATAGGGTCATTTACAACTGTATACTTGTTGTCCTGAACTAAACCCTCAACTATACCTGAAGCTGAAGTGTCTTTGGCATATTCTGCCAAAATCAGATGTCTCCAATCCTCTGAAATCTCAACCATGGAGCTCAAGTGTGGTCGGCAAGATAAAGCATCAGCAACAACTACAGCTTGCTAACCCACTTTTGTTGACGATCATTGAGATCTCTTTGCCCCACGAAATGTCTCAGGTTGTTGTGGTCTGTTTTAATGCAGAATTTGTTGTCAACGGGGTATTGCCTGAACTTGGCCAAAGCATGCATGATGGCCAACATTTCCTTATCATAAATACTAAAGCTCCTCTCAGGTCCTCTAAGTTTCCTTCTTTCATATACAACAAGGTGCTTATCCTGCATAAGCATTGCCCCAATGCCCTCAACGAAGGCATCACACTGTAGCTCAACGGGCTTCATGAAATCAGGTAATGTGAGGACTGGACATGTAGTCCATCAAAAGATTAAATTTCTCAAAACACTCCTATGTCTCAGGAGTGCAAACAAATGCTCCTTTCTTCATCAAATCAGTAAGTGGTGTTGCATGTCGTGAATATCAACTGACAAATTTGCAGTAGAAGCCACACAAACCCAAAAATCCACGGAGATGAGTAAGATTCACTAGAGTAGGCCACTCAATGATAGTACGAATCTTATCGGGATCCATCTGCACACCCTCTAAACTGATAATGTGGCCCAAATAAATCTTCGCCATACCCAAATCACATTTGGATTCCTTGGCATACAAGGATTCCCTACCAAGAATTTCTAACACTGTATCCAAATGGGCAAGGTTCTCCTCCCACATTTTACTGTACACCAAGATGTCATCAAAGAAGACAAGTACAAATTTCCTCAACTGAAGTTGAAAGACCCTGTTCATTGTAGCCTGGAAAATAGCAAGAGCATTGGTTAGCCCACAAGGCATAACCACAAACTCAAAATGGCCATAGTGGCAACAAAATGTTGTCTTCTCAATGCCCTGCTCTCTAACTCTGATCTGGTAATACCCCGATTTCAAATCTATCTTCGAAAAGAAGCAACCACTTTGAAGCTCATCAATCAGCTCATCAACCTGGGGATGGGATACCTATTCTTGATTGTTCTTTTATTCAGGACCCTATAGTCAATGCACATTTGAAGAGGCAAAAGGAAATTTGCTAGGCCTGATGTGACCCATAACAAGCAGCTCCTTAATTGTCTTTTCAGTTTCATCCTTCAACCGCTTTGGGTGTCTATAAAGGGTAATCATCACGGGTTTTGCACCCTCCAATTCAATGACAATCCCTATGTCTAGAGGTCTACCTAGTGGAATGTCACTAAACACCTTAAAGTGCTTAACACTCAACTCATGTATATCTAGATGGTATGTAATGTCCCCAGTAGAATGTTGTGTTCGAGATTCCAGCAAGGACGTCTAAAACATGTTGTGCGACCTCTAAATTTGGACGTACAGACTGGATAGTAATGCGTACATGAAGGTAATGACAGGTCGTACGGCTTGTCTGTACGTACTCCAGAGTCAATGTTGTACGACTTCACTCAACCTATCGTACGATGACCAAGATTGTCGCCAGACTCCTTAAGTCGAACGGTATATATCTTGTCGTCTAATGATGATTGTCGTACAGTAATGATAATACCTACGTCGTACAGTAAAGCAGCTATGATATCCGTACAGTCTGAAATGTGACAGTACGGTCACTTCCTGAGTCTTGTGTACACTCAAAATGGTCATAGGGCCTCCCATGTCATTCATGCGTGTAGATGTAAAGACGTCGACACAAAGATATTAAATAAAGATAATAGTTTGATGCACCATATACACGAGTTCTCGGCTACGTACATGCAATAGACAATTGTATTCAATAATGATAACACACCAGCGGCACTAGAATAATACAAATTCAAATAACAATAGCAATTCAAATTACAAAATATCGAACTGATAGCCGAGCATAATAGGGTGAGGAGTTATTCCCACTGAAACTGCATATACCAAATAGGGAGGGTCTTCCACCTCCGAAATGGCAGACAACTGAACTTCCAACTAGAGTTCGCAATACAAAATAAAATCTAAATCGCATCCCTACAACTACAACAGACTCGGCCTTATATATGACTTCGGGGAAACATCCCGAAGGATTACAAATGATGTTGACACCGCCAACACGCTAAACAGATAAAAATAAAAGGGCCTGGGAGATAATAAAATTAATGGCAATGCCAAAAATTATTAAATTAATTTTTTAACAATATCGGGGACATCACAGTCCTCCCTGTCTAAAAATTGATTGTCCTCAAGCAATTTTAGGGCCTTTCCAGGAGAACCTTTCCTTGATCTTCCTGTAAGTCTTCAAATATCCCTGATGCTCGGCCAGAGGTGAGTCGTGTATCTCCTTCAGAATCTTTGCCTTCAATTTTGATTCGAGCACCAAGTATATTCTTCCTTTGTAGTATATAATATCATCAACCACCTTGTATCTGTCATCTTGTCCTTCGCCATCCAGCAGCTGACATGCGAAAGTATTCTTGGAATACTCAACCGACAGGTGTGCTCTCCAATTGGTTGAGATTTGAGATAAAGAGCATATCGTTGGCCGTCTCGACAAGGCGTCAGCCACCACATTATTTTTTCCCTTTACGTATTCAATGTCAAAATCAAAAGCTTGTACTTTACTTACCCACTTTTGTTTCCGTTCATTGAGTTCCCGTTGTTCCAGGAAGTGTCAAAGGCTGTTATGATCTGTACGCATGGTGAACTTGGCTCCGACGAGGTACTGTTGAAATTTTGTCAAGGCGTGCATGATGGCGAGCATCTCCTTGTCGTAGATGGAATACAATTTCCAGGCTCCCGAAAGCTTCCGACTCTCAAATGCAATCGGGCGACGGTCCTACATCAACATGGCCCCAATACCCTCTCTAGAGGCATCACACTCTAGAATGAAGGGTCGGGTGAAATTTGGAAGTGCCAGCACTGGGCAAGAGCTCATGACTTCTTTGAGCCTTTCAAAAGTTTGTTGTGCCTGTTCACTCCATTGGAATGATCCTTTCTTTGTTAGGTCCGTCAATGGTGCACTGAGCTGTGAGAATCCCTTCACAAACCACCTATAATAGCTGCACAACCCGAAGAATCCGCGCAGATCTGAGTCTTTGGCGGCGGCCAATCTAGAATGGCTTGAATCTTTTCTTGATGCACTTGAACCCCTCGCCCACTGACAATGTGCCCGAGGTACAATATCTTCGTCATCCCAAACTCATATTTTGACCTTTTGGCAAACAAGCACTGTGATTCCATAATCTCCAGTATTTCATCCAAATTCTTCAAATGTTCCTCCCATGTCTTACTGTATATGAGTATGTCATCAAATAACACCAATAGAAACTTACGCAGTTGCTTGCTGAAGATGTGATTCATATAGGACTGGAATGTGGTAGGAGCATTGGTCAATCCAAATGGCATGACCAGGAACTCGTAATGCCCATAGTGGCAGCGGAAGGCTGTTTTCTCCACATCTTTTCAAGTCCCTATTTGGGTTTAACCTATTGGCAAGTGATGTTTTTGGCGTGATATGGAACACTTGAGGGTTGTCATTTATGGTAACACATTTGATATGATGATCACTTGGAGTTAAGTACAATTTTGGAGATACAGTCTTGAAAATGACTAAGTATAGAAACAAAAGTACAGAGCATAGCAGTACGATTTTGGGCAGCGAAGATCCTGTATGATAGTTGATGACTTGCGAGCTTAAAGGAAGACACTTTGGGATATGTATGACCTTCAATTAAGGTCACTTGTGTTTTGGTGTTGATCGCAGAGAGTTAGAGTGTTTTGAAGACATGCAAAGACAATGAAACAGAGCAGATGAACAGTCGCGATGATTGAGGGAGTATAAGATAGAATCCAAACGTGCTGAGTTAGATTGTTATTGTGGATTACCTATACTTTGGTAGTACAAGGTCGCCGACATTGTATTTACTTTTTGTATAAGTATTTATTCTATTTTGTATTGTATTTGAGAGCCGACTAAATGATGTAACACATATATATATGAAGAACATTTTGTAAAGCGAAGATGGGAAAGAGATGTTAGAGATGATTGATGGCAGATGTGAGATCAGAGGTTGACAGATATTATTGAGAGCTACAACTGGAACTATCTAAGCATCGCAAATGCTTGTTTTTGTTCATTACTGAGAATACTTTGTAACAGAAGTATTGGTTGTAAGAGTTGTAAGCTCAGTACACCCCTAACAGGGTGTTGTATACCTTTAACAGGGTTGATATTCTTTTAACAAGGAAATGTACTATGTAATACTCATCTCCTAACAGGGCTAGGTCTCCTAACAGGGACATTATACTTTAGTGCATGCTTGTAGGTACCATCCCCACCGGGGTTTTCCCTTGGCCAGGGTTTCTTCGACAACAAATAATGGTGTTATGAGTTGTGTGTTATTTGCTTATGTTATTTTTATTTCAGCAATCTTATGGTTTATTTGGAATTGGTTTAAGTTTAATTTAAAGTGTTGTAATACCGATTCACCCCCCCTCTCAGTATTACTCAATCCTAACATAACATAACTCTTTTTGGTCCTTGTCTTTGGCCCTCACAAAACTCACCAAATGTTATGAGTTCTCTAATCTCTGGTTGTAGACTTGCATAGGCTCTAGCATTTTCCACCGTGCTATTAGTGGGTTGTTCGCCCCCTACCTCTTCCCTCAATGTTTCTTCCCTGGGTAAAAAGGGGGGTTTGGGTATTCTATAGGTGGTAGACATGTTATGATTTTCAGAGTGATTGGAGCTTATGTCTCTCCCATTAGCAGAATTATTTCTAAGATTATCAATTGAATTTCCCATGCCTTGTAATGCTTGGAGGAGTGCTTGATTTGCTTGTTCCATAAAGGCTCTCATTTCATTTGCCATTTGTTCGTTCATTTTGTTTTTTCCCCTCCGCATATATGTTTGCATGAAAAGCCCTCACAGGATGGCAGGATCAAAGCTCTGATACCAATTGTAATGATCCCTTTTAGTGTATTATAAAATATAGATTTATTATTAGCTAATGCTCAAAGATTATGATAATTTTATCAAAACATAGATTGTGTATCTATCATTGGTTAACACTCCTATACACTTTTAATACTAATTTCCACTTATATTAATCATGTCGTCGAATTGATATTAGTTCGTCTTCCTATCTAATGCATCTTGACCACCAAGGTTCTTCTTGTCTTGGGAATTCTCCACCATGTGGCCGATTTACCCGCCTTTTCCTCTACACACCAACTATCCAACTTAAACATTATAGATAGGGAAAAATCACATAGGTCAATTTGAGCGAACCATTATATATATATATATATATAGGGAAAAATCGCATAGGTCAATTCGAGCGAACCATTATATATATATATATATCTATATATATATATATA
>MU227170.1:1023442-1035462 GCA_018584345.1 Thuja plicata
ATATATGTAATTACAACATATTCTATATAATTCATTATTTGATTACAACATATTCAAAACAATATAAAAATATATTAATGCTGGTGGTTGTTTGTATCACATACCCCTGCGGTACCAACCAGTGGCAGTATATATGTCTCGGGGAATGCCTTGTTCACCATAGGTTTCTCGCGTATACTTTGGACCCGTGTCGTTAATAACACATCTGTCCACTTTGACCGTTGTCCCAGTCTTATCTCCTTCACTGACTCCCCTCTATCATCGTGTTTCAACCCGTAAATATACGGTGCCAAGTGTAAAGGGGGTATTGGCTCGACACACCCATCCCCGTCATTGGTTTATGCATTGACCGCTCTCACCGATGACTACGCTCCAACTGTTATAGATATCACCGTCGACTATCAAAGTTGATAATATATATTTATTTAATAATTAATATATAATATGTATAAATTTATATAATATGTATTCATTTATAATATAATGTTAGGATAACTTAATATTAAATATGAGATAAAGATTAATTACTGAAAGATCAACAATGAATTATTAATTTGATTTAATAACAATATATTGATCAATATGGAGTTATATAAATTAATTAAGTAATAAAGTGTTATTCTCATATTGTTTGAAGTATTGATCAAATAATAAGATAATATGAATTAATATTTAACATATTAATCAAATGTACAATTAACTAAATATATATATATGTATGTCTTCATATACATTAATTAGGGTTCGTGACATCTAAGTGGCAGTAAGTTCATGTGATTCTCCTATCTACGTGCATCGTCTAATGTTAATGTTGACCACAATTTTTTTCTTGATGATGACCCACATGTTGTTGATTAGTGATTGCTTATTGTATTATAATATTGAACAATGATTATCTATCATTACATTCAAGTTTGGTCCCTTTGATATTGAATTACTAAATCTAAACCATGACATTATATTTCAAATTCCGAAATTTGTAATAGTTTTTTAGTAGCATATGCATGATTTGTCATTCTAAACTTAATTCTATTTTTAGGCTGCATATACATACATTATATTTGTGTGTGTGTGTGTGTGTGTGTGTGTGTGTGGATGTACCCAAAACGTACCCAGCACCACTGAAGAAGCTATTGTACGCGTGGACCAATACCCTTATCCTTGTACCCGTGGACCAATACCCTTATCCAATTCAACAACATAGTTATTATCTCTATGATAATCACTATCATGTATCAAATTGATTAGCATTGTCAAATCAATGGATTGCTTTCACCATACGCACCTAAAAGCCACAAAAAATAGGATCAACACACTAGATTTTGTGAACAAAGTTTCACCAACTCTCTATAAGAAAGATTATCACCATGATATAAATAACTAACATCTAATCTAAAAGAACATTTATTTAGAACAAGCTTAAACAGAACCATCCAAATGTCTTCAAAATATAGCTCTTTTGCACACTTCTCGTTATTCCTAGCAGTGTGCAAACATATTATGATATACTTTGCACAAATGAAGCCTCCTCTTAAACCAATCCCCATACACCATATCGTTAAAGCAGATAATGAATTACTCTTAAAGATTTTATTAAATGATTTTATTATCATTACCACATAATTATATCTCTTGCCCCCTTCTCAAGCAAGAATAAATGAAATGTTACTATACTTTTATAAATTTGTATTTCAGCATTTTTTGTTTTCTTTAAGTTATTTTTAGGAACTTTTAACTTGTCTGTACTTTAAAAATTTAAAAAACTGTTTTTATATATTATTTTAATAGCCATCCCCCCGCCAACCTAGAAATTCACGAAAAAAGTTGTCATTCTGGAAACCCGTCCCCATCCTCACAACTCAGAAACATTACCAAAGCCTCATAATTGAACTGTTAAGGTCATTTTCATAGTAACTACCAAAACTGAGCAATAAGCATGAATTTTTTTTTCTTCAATTTAAATTAAAAAACACGCCTTTCTAGAAATCAATAGACAATGAAGGTATCATTGACCAGTGACCCATACTTACTCAACAAATGAATACTCCATACTAGCATAACCTTTGCTTCTTGATTTGAGTTGATCAAAGAAATCCCCCGCCATCTAATGAACAGGCCAACATACAGTGAGGAAGACAACGTTCATTCTTGAGATCAAACCTAGAAATTGAAATTGAAATTTTATTAATCACAACAAGTAGCAAAAATTGATCAATGTGAATGAAAGACAAATTAGAATGTAACATGTAAGCAGTGAGGAAGCATCCTAAATATATCACAAGAGAAATTATCCAATCCATATTTTCAAAGTTGAACAACATAGAACTTTAGAATACCTCTGCTAACGGTAATTCATATGCAATGGAAACTCTGTTTTCATTCATGTACTTCAGCTCTTTAAATTCAGCTCGCCTATCTTGAGCAAGCTCCATAAGGGAGCCAATATACTCTTTAGGAGTAAACATTTCGATCTGTAAATAGAAATCAGATTAAATCTTTTAGCATTCTTTAAATTACACTCTATCTAGATTAGTTGAAAGGTATAAAAAACATCATTAAATCAAATATTCAATAATCTACAAGGCTACAACCTTGACAAATGGTTCTTCAATCGACTTTCTAATTCCAGGCTCTGGCAGTGCAGAGGGATTTGAGCATTCCACCTGAATCACATAAGAAATGCACAAAAAAATATTAGAATAAATTTCCTCAACGAAGAATCATATTCATTAAAGAAAAAAGTACTTGTGTTTACATCATGGAATATGCTACTGCCTGAGCTTTTGAAAATGTCCCTGCAATATGATGCACTAATCATATACAAGATGATTGAAAACTAATAGAAATATTTTAGTAAGAACCCCACTTTTCAGATTTGCTTCTTCCTAGCAACAAATTTTCGTGAATAATGTGACCCAATTTTTTTCTCTTATTTAACCAATTATGAAGGTACATATTTCCTTAAAAATATTATCAATTCAATCACAGTATATTTAACATATAGCTTTTGTTTTATTCCTTCTAGAAAATGGTAATATTAATAACAGAATAGCTTGCTAGATTAACATTTTTCAATATCCAGGAACAATAGCATTACACTAAAATTTACTGTTATAGCTTATATGTCATGATCTCACTCAGAAATTAGAAAGCTACACCCAATTATCAATAACATGTCAGCATAATTATATATGTTAGCCATGGACCTGGCTACTACATTAAGGCTGAGCATCTGGTTGAAAGTAGAGGTAAGCTTGGCATTCAGACAGATCATGACTAAACAAGTAAAAAAGATACAGAAAGATAAGTTTGATCATAGTTCCCGGACTTGCCGAGTCCTGGCGAGTTTTGAGCTGAGTGACCTTGGCCAAGTCCCAGGGGTGCAGGACTCGCTAGAAGGTCGACCAACACAAAATTGCCCGAAAACCTAGATTTTACCGAGTCCTGCCGAGTCCCGAGTCAGTTCTGCCTTGCCAAATCCGCGTCAAGTTGGGAATTAGTGTTCACATCTAGGTATTAGGAAGATAAAAGTGCATAAAATAATTTGGTGTTATAATATTACGTTGTTAATAAACAACTTAATATCATTAATATGTCACATGGTTTTTTATTGTTTGTTAGATAGGTTATTGCACTAGAGGTACGAATATATTGAGTTGTTAAAACAACTCAATATATTTAGGTAATTTGTTGCGGCAATCTCCTAAATAATAGGATATGAGAATCCTATAAATATGTATTGTATTTGAATGAAAAATATACAAGAAGAAGAAGCACGACAGTTTCTTGTGCTTTAATTTTTGTTGCTACTATTATTTTGCCCAAAATCTCTGATATGGTATCAGAGCAGGTCTGGGCATAACTCTCTCATGACAGGGACAATAAATGAGAGAACCTTGAGTCTTAACTCCTAGTAGATTAGAATAAGTGCATGAGAGAAGATAGGTTGCTGTTTTAGGAGTGTTTACTGGAGCGCTTATTTGCCTGTTATTTGAGTGATGGCTATTGAAGCTACAGATATACAGTACTGTAGCAAAAAGGAGCTAAACAAAAACAAGTGATGAGAAAGAGAAAATATCAAGTCCACAGGGATGACAAGAGAAGAGAATATTATTATTGTGTACAAAAATTTCTATACGCCTTTGCCCAAATTCCTAATATGTTATCAAAGCAAAATAAGCCTCGACTCTCTCATGAGTAGGGCTGAAATATGAGCTCATTATCATCCTCCCGATTGTAGGACTAGCATAGCATAGGTTCATTTAGATTTTTGTTCATTGTTAGAAGATTTCATTGGGTGGCAGCCTATTCTTTGCAAATCCCAGGTCAAACTATTGATATGCACTATTTGCTGGCATGATCAGGCTATAGGAGGTGTTTTTTGAGTTTGATCTTTGTCTAACTCAAAATATGTTGAGGAAATCGACTGTAGTTAGAGTTCATACTGCGTATGTTTTTTTCTGTAATCTTTGTTGAGGTAGCACTTTGCTCTCTGACAGCCATATATACATTGCCGACAATATATTCTTTGAAGGGCATTTACTTTGTCTTTGGCCGGCAGTCTCTACTCAGTTTACAGGCCGAATTTATAGTGTTTGGCATCGTGTTTGTTTAGTGAAGCAACTATTCTGACCAGATTGGTTCGGACTGCAAATTCAGTGATCTGTGCTTGCTCAGATTGGAGGGCATTTTCTTTCGATCTTGAACTGCAGGAGACATTATCATGGAAAATTTTATGCTGCAAGCGCACTTATATCTATGTTGACCTTTTCTATAGTCCATATTTGGTGTGATTCATTTTGATCTCAGTTTGATCGGGGTTTGTTTGAGTTCCTAGTGGGTTCGGCGTTCATTTGTAGTCATCAACATTGATCTATGATTAGCTTACACTTGTGAGGCAACTTCGTGCAAGACATTCATCCCTTGAATGCTGATCAATATGGAACGCTTTTATTGTTAACATATTTGTATCGCCTTTTATTAGTGAGGATCTCTTAAAATCTGCAATCCATTGTGGCACAGCAAAATGGTATAGTGAGCCCATTAGATCCTTGCATCGTGGTTGCTTGGCTAGATCGTGACCTGCATCAGTGGCATCACAAATATTTTACTGGTCAATTCCTCATGGAGCGGCTCGAGTTTGTAAAGTATTTTGTCTACACATGGTCAAGTAAGAGTTGTTTGTTCTGGCCCACATTATATGCTTTGAAGGCTATTTAAAGGTGGCTTTTGTACAAGAATAGGTAACGTTCTGGTTCTGACGTGGCTTTGGACATTGGCTTACAAAGTAGGTTAAAAATACATATAGGTTAGCTGCAGCACAAGTCAGTAGAATCCCACTCACGAGGGACTCTAAAAGGCCAAGCAAGTCTCAATTATAAACATGTTTTAGTTCTATATTACATATCATTGTTTAGAATGTCAGTCAAGTTATTAATAGTATTTAGTTTTATTTTTAGTCTACGTACGTCGTAAATTGAGTGCCAATAATAAGTTTTAGATTAAAGTTAAAATGATTATCATTTGAGTGTCTCTATGTGACATTGCGTCAAGTCCACAATAGGGTCTTTTTTTAATTGTCATGTCATAAATGTAAAATTATAAAAATTGTTTCAGTTATAATTGGAGTGCATGATCGGTGGTACCCGACACTCCTAAGTTCACATCAAGGGTGGAGGAATATTCTTCTTTCAAAAGTGATGAAATGAGCCTAGAAGCCAAAATTGCTAAGTAACAAATCAATTAGAGGTTGGAGGCATAGCAGGCAAGAGGACACTCAGTGACCTCTCATCAGTCACTAGCGATGGGGTCGTGTATTGCATTAGTAACAAGTTAACTCGTGCCAAAATGACTAAAGCCAAGATTGGTTTCCAGGTGGCAGTAGCAATCGTCTTGTATCATTTGTAATCAGAGTGGCGTTGATCTACAACGGTGGCTACATACGCAACAATGAAAACTTGGTTCTCTTTCTTTTTATATTGTAGTTGGATGTGTATGTCCCCAATCACAATTCTTGATTGTTTGTGAATGGATGTGTTTGTCCCCATTCACAATCTGTGATGTATGTGATTGGATGTGTTGTTGAAGTTAGCGTCAGGAATCTAATGAACAAGAAAAAATTATATCATCTCAAGTGATGCATCGCATCAATTGAGACAATAATTATTATGACTGATAAAGATCTTCAGCAGTGGTATCGATCCATTGAGATGGCATGAATAGACCAAACACCATAATCGGCAAAGTATGAAGTCGACTAATCAAGTAACGATTATAATTTGCTACTGATATGTTTAACAATAACTAACTATTTTAATTAGGAGGAAAACAAGTTTTGAAAGGTCCTAAAACCTTTTACAGGAAACCAGAAAGATTATACATTAAGCTCCAGCAAAAAACAACAGAAAAGCAAAAAAGGATAGACAAAGAACCAGCAAAACAAAGGACAGCTGGGCAGGGACAAAGGTCAGCTCCCAAGGAACATAAACAACTAGAAAGGCCCACAAACCAGAACAGGCGGAGTCACCGAATAATGTTGAGAAGATCAACCGCTTCAGACGTTAGGAGGTCCATATTGATGGCGGAAGCCTTGAGATTATCAAAATCTTTTCCAGTTCTCCTGGGGTTAGCTCCAGGGTCTTCGACACCATTCTGGGCCAACTCCTTATCATAATTTTGCTCTTCTCCAAACTGTTGATAACGAGATTGACTTGGTCTGCCGACGCCTAAAGAATCTTACAACTTTGTTCCCCAATCAACCTGAGTGTAGCCTCCATAGCCATAAGTCTCTGATCAATGACAGCAACTCTAGAATCCATAGACACCAAAGCCATGTCAAATTTAGAGATGTCGTTCACAGCGGCAAATTTGGAGTCGTAGCTTCGAGAATCCCATCAACTTTATTCATGGCAGCAATAAATCATTCAGAAAATCCGGGAAAGGTTTATCACCAAGCACCAAAGTTTCCAAAATATTAATTCTAGCAACCATTCTTGCATTACTATCTTTTAGACTAGTCAACTCCGTGAAAATCCAGTTTAGGGCTTCCTTAGCTTGCTCCATTCCACTGGCATGCTTCTCAGAAGAGCCCTCCTTCCCATAATCAAGCTTAAGATGCACTCCTTTACCAGAGGGGTTGTCCTTAAGAGAAAACCCAAGAGCACAAGCTTCCAAATCCTTAAAAGGCCCAGAAGCAGGGTTACCCAAAAGGATTTTATGGATTCCTCATTGCTTCTTACCCTTCTTACGATCGTCAGCCAACTTCTCATCAGCAGCCTCCCAATCCTCAGCCCTATCATCATCACCTTCAGAGGACGAATCATCAAGAATAAAAGACCTTTTTTTCCACCCAACAAAATTCTTGTACGAAGAAGCAAGACCCTTGGAAGAACCTTTACCCTTGTTATTACCTTTACCATAATATTAACACTCCCTCTTGGACTTGAGGTAACGATCAACTTATAGATCTCCCGTCTATAGTAGGACATACCCTTTTCAATCTATCAACCCGTGATAGAGGTAACAAAACATAACTATACTGAATACCTTATTCAGTAGCATCATAGATGAAGGTAGATTCCTATCTACCAGTACGATGATTCGTGTCATCATTCCAAGGTGCAGACTTCATATCTACATGAGAGACTTTCCTATGATGTTATCAACTAAGTGTGGATTGATCTGATCCACATACCTAAGATAACATCAAGCATCAAATTCCAAAGTGTGGATTTTTTCAAATCCAAGAATATCTAAGATATTCAAAGTAACATCAAGTCCATGATGTTGATCCAGCCATTTTGTGGATTTCTTAGATCACAAGTCACCTTGACTCAATCCAAGAGAATATCAAGTCCATGATGTTCAAGGCAACATCAGGTCCATGATGTGTACCAACCAATTTGTGGATAACTAAATCCACGAGTCACCTTGACTCGAGATACCAAGTCCATGATATCAAGAGCAATGGTTTAACGAATATCAAATCCATGATATTCACCAAATGCTCAGAGCAATGGTCTCCAGACATCAAGTCCATGATGTCCACCATATACTCAAGTGTGGATCCCTGATCCAAGAGATATCAAGTCCATGATATCATCGAGCATTGGTCTAACGAATATCAAGTACATGATATTCACCAAGTGCTCGGAGTAATGGTCTCCTGACATCAAGTCCATGATGTCACCACTACTCAAATGTGGATCCCTGGTCCACGAGTCTCCTAGACTCATAAGGAGAATATCAAGTCCATGATATTCATCCAATATCCAAGAAAAATATTAGCCATAAGCATAAGAATAATAAGTATAGGGGTAACCATATAAATCTTATCTTATGAATCCACATAAGCATAAGTGTAACCAAATTTGTTCATACATGCAATCAAGTAAAGTAAATGAGATCACACATAGAACAAGATGCTATATAGTTCCACTATAAAGAAATGTATTCACACATGTACATAAGCATTTTATCATGAATACATAAACCAAAACATAACATGTGCAAAGTAAAGGATAACATATATCCATATAGAATATGCTCCCATGCATACAACAAAGGTATCTTTACATATATAGAATATGCCAATTGTGACATACACAACATATGCCAATGTAAAGTATGCTCCCATAACAAGAATATGCCAAAGCAATATAAAGTATGTTTCCTTAACATACATGAAGTTAATCAGCTAATAGTCAGGGTATGTACAACAGTATCATGTCAATCATACATTCATCCACCAATATATAATGTATGCACCTATATATCAATGTAAAACCAGTTACTCAGTTATACTAACAATCAGCTGTGTATGTTCCCATAACAGCGTTATCTATAACATATAACATAAGGTATGCTGTAAAGTATACTCCTCATACATACAAATGTGTTAACTAATCAGCTATGCTTAATCAGCAATAAGATGTATGACAGAAATATGTTAAGATAAGGCATGCTAATAACCAGCTATGTTAGTCAGCCATGCTCATGGAGTAAGATCTACTCAAAATGCAAAAGGAAAGAGTTACAAAACCAAGTGAGCCCATGATTAAAACTCCTTATGCCATCCCCCAGGTAGGTCTCTCCAACCCATGTATCCAGTATAGAGTTCCTGCCTTGGAAACTCGTAGTATACTCAAATAATTTATCCATGAATGTCTTATACCACACCAAGTTATGATCTCTGGGGCCTGTGTTACTCAAGATGATCCACTCCTTAACTTCTCCTTCTGAAGCTTAGATTTTAGCAAAAGATTAGACTCCCTCTCAATGTAAGCTTGTATCAGTTAGTTTGTACCTTGTCAATCGGATAACCTGGAGTGATTTGGTCCTTCCAAATATATAAGATTGGATTGATACAACCTTGAGATCTAATCCCTCTTTTCTCCTTAACCAATCATCAGGTGGTTTCACAACCAATGAAAACATCAAAACCATTTGCATGTTCGAATTTCAAATCTTAATTTTTAAGATGATGGCAACCTTCACAATCGAGGTTATTACAAATTGAAACCCTCATAAAAGTCAAATATCGGCCAAACCCAAGTTTGCCATTCTTAGCTTTGAAAGAGTTAGACTGAATTCCTAAATCTGAAATTGATCTTTTACTCAACATAGGCTCTGATACCATGATAATATATTTTAGACTCTAGCAAGGAATATATCAATCTATAGAAATCTAACAAAACTAAGCACAGGATATGATATAAAAAATCACAAGGGAGGAAAGATAGTACACGGAAATCAGACTTTGACTATGCCTTCAACCTTTCCAATGTATGTGCCAATTAGCCCACCTAGGGCTTCTTTCAACCTAGATTCAAGGTGACAGCAACCAGCACTATGTGTATCTTACGATCTGCAATTATAACTGCAACCAATCTGCACTTGATATGCAGTCCTGAATTTTTACTTGAGTTCTTCCACATCTATATGCTGGAATAATCGCACCAATTATATATACTTTAGATCTGATGTAAATCGCATTTCCAGTTTGCACCATGAATTCGCTGATCCAATTGTTTGCTCATTGATGAACTCACTGACTTCACACAACAGTATTCGCTCCTCTATAGCTGACTAAAGTTCGCTCATTAATGTCAGGATTTCGCTCCAGCATGTCATGTCCCCTCTTTAGCTTTGTCTAGCAGAGACATCAGAGTTTGCCTATTATGGGGTCCCGTAGGCTGGCAGTGGTGGTTAGAGACTCATTCAGGTTATTCAGTGTTCAGATTTGGTGTCTCAAGCAGTAGTAGACCAGTTGGGAGCAGTTCCTTGATTTTAGGAGGTAGTTCCTTGATTTTAGGAGGGGGATTCCTACTTTTTAGGAGGTGGTGTTAGCTTCCAGATTTGACGTTCTATAAGGTCATCCCTTGGTTTTAGTTTCAGGAGATTTGGGTGTGTTTCCTAATTTCTAGGAGCATCCCTAGATTTTAGGGATGAGACTGCTAGTTGTCCCAGGTTGTCTGGCATCAGTCACAGGCAGGTGACATTCAGTTTCAGGATTTTGGGGAATTTCGGGTATTCTGTGGCTATTTGGGATATATCTTACTATATTTAAATATTTTCCTAAGTTAGTATTTTAATATTTTAAATAAGGCTATGTATATAGCCATTTTGGAGTAATAAGGGGTTTTCTGGCTTCATCTGGTTTGATATGCCTGTGTTATAGCTCGTTGGAAAGGTCTTGAAATTTGTTATATGATTTTCACTTTCAGAGTCTTTTTGGTGCTTGGAGCTATTTAATTATAATAAACTGATATTTTTTCTATAGTTTGGACGCCATACTTGGGAAATATCATTTAATTATAAAGTGCAATCTTAATTCTCCTTTAGGGTTCAAATTGCAAAGGAAAGGAGATATAAAGAGATGGAAACCTAATTGATGCGCATCTTTTACACATTGAAACTTGTTTTTGGCAAATTTGCTCTGGTAGAGCGATTCTTCTTCTTGGACGCAAACTGCAGGTTTGGGACTGGCTGGGATGTAGCCCTCAGCAGTCATTGTCAGTGGATTCATCAGGCATTGTGCATTGTTTGTCAGAGACAGGGGTGCCATTCCGTGTTGAGGATTCAGATTGCATACAGAGGTTTTCAGCAGAGAGGCTGGATTCATCCAGTTGGGACGTGATTATTGTAGCATAGGGCCACCATTTGCAGCTTGGGCACTATACGCTGGCTGTGGTGAATTCTTGCATCAGACCGTAGCCTGTATTCTTGGTTCGTGGCCACTATCTATCCACCAGTTGGCGCCATTGTTGTTTGTAAGCTCCATCGAATTTGCATAAGGGTTTCTACCAAAATATTTAAATCAAAAATTTGCTTGGTACGATTTGTATCAATTCTGATTTATTGAATGTTCTTACATGTTTTCAGTTTCCTTTCAATGTGTTGTTCATCTTTCATTACTTGCTTCAACATTCTCAAAAAAACACAAAAAGAAACAAAACATTCTGCAACTTCTGTCTATTCTATAAGACCACCAAAAATCTCAAAAAAATATAGTTTATGTAATGAGCCTGTTGTTGATGTGAGTTTTGTACCACTACATAACATATAGGACTAAACGCTTGATACAGGGTATCAAACACTCAACCCTCTCTTGAAAAGCATATATTCACAAAGGATGTGAGGAAACACTCCAAGGTTCTTTACCTGTGGATCCTAACTCAGTTAAATTGATGTGATTTGCTGGTAATCACGTCGGCGGGCTTACGTTGTTCATTCAAGGACATTGGATTCTGGCTATGATGGTGATGGGATTTAGCTTTCAATGTATATTCCCTTTGCTTCTTCTCTTGAATTTATATCACTCCAATCTTCTCCTCTTGAATTTATATCACTCCAATCTTCACTCTATAAACTCTCACTACTAAGTTAATCACTACCTTACTACTACTCCTATGGGATGGAAAAATTAGCAAATGGACGGGGATCAAACCTAATGAAAGCTTGCCAGCGGCGCTACCTCCATAGATGCAATGATTCTAGGGAAATTCTTAGGATTTTCACAC
>MU227170.1:1055453-1075201 GCA_018584345.1 Thuja plicata
GAAGCATCAGAATCGAAATCTGTTTGCACTGGAGTGATCCTGATGATAAAAGATGATGAACGAACCTGACGGGGTGACTTACTAAAAATAGACGCTCTCTCCAAGATTCTTGGAGCCCAAACCGGAAAACCAGAAATGAAAACCAAGAGCATCATTCAACTCCTCTAACTCATCTGAGCTCATTGGAACTATCCCTTGACTTACTATAAATAGTAAGTTCACCCCAGTGACCCTCTAAACCTCTCGCCAAACCACGAGGATCGCAATAATGACCTGGCACCATCATTTCAATGACCTGCTGAAAAATGGGGACATTATAGTTTCATTCATTAAGGATCTATGTGAAGAAGAAGTGAAAGACTACAATACACTGGAACTGATCAAGACAGTAGGTCTACTCTACAGTTCATCATCAGATATAGTGCATATTTGTTCTACAGAAGGTTGTAGCCTTCACCATTGAAGCAGTGAGCTTTTGGACAATGAGTCCTCACCCTTAACCGGGTTATTTGTAAAAGATTCCTAACAGGGTCAGACCCTTAACCAGGTCACTATACTTATTGCATTGTAAAGAACAACTCCTAACAGGGTTGCAAGATCTTTCTAACAGGGATTATTATAAACAAGTATAGTTCATTGTGGGTGTTAATTCCCACCGGGGTTTTTAGCATTTGGTTTCCCCGTAACCAAATTGTGGTGTTGTCTATTGTGTTATCTGAATGTGCATTTACTTTATTGTATTCTGGAGTTAATAAAGGAAAAGAATTTAATTAGCTGATAACTGATTGACCCCCNTTGCCCCCCCCCCCCCCTCTCAGTTATCCTTTATGACTATTCTAACACCATTTTATTATCTTATTCATGCAATGGAATATGCTTTCCAAATAACATAGAAGAATTTGTCTTAGTCCTCTAGTTTATCTTTCTAAGCTGAAGCCTGCAATTGCGACAACTAATAAAGCTGAAACCTGTATATTATGTTTAATTTGCATTATGTGCTTTCCAGATTAGCTGCATGTATTGGTAAATTCAAAAACCGCAGCCAATGGACTGTAGAGGCATTGTGCAGTCTTTTCTGAGCTAAATCAACATCCTAGGCAATTATAAGTGCACCTATATATGTTAAATAAATTTCAGGAGACATTTTGATTCAATATGTTAAAATCCAGTTTCTAGATTCAACATTTTCAAATTCCAGTTTTCCCTTTTGCTAAAGACACCTAGGGTTATGGACTCTAAACCCACAAAAAAAAGTTGGCAGGATGCCAACCTTCAGCTCGTATGTACTTCACCAATTCTAGGGGAAAAGGGAATATAATGAAACTAGTCAAAATCATATGCACTCAGCCCAATCCAAGGCAAAATATCATAAAGTCCAAAAGTTATAACCATTTTCCTAGGACAGTTAAGCTCTGTCATTTGGGAGTGGCAATCTCATGAATCAATTCACACAGAAAACATTCCATCAGCCAAGCCATAGTTAAAAAACCTGAACTAGACAGACCAAAAATTTGCTTCAGACTCAGTCCTTGACAAAAACTCAACATGTGAAAAAAAACACATAAATTTGTAACATAGACTAAAATAAAGCAAGGAGATTAAACAACGGAGATTGTGCCTCAAAACGTAGTGCAAGTGCTTACTGATAAAATACATGTGCCCAGTTAAGCAAACTGATTGAGTCTACCTCAGCCACATCCAAACGACCCTTTGTTGTGTGTGCTAACAGTACACTTAAGTACACCAACAAAATCAAGTGGATCAAGAAGGTTGTAAAATGTTATATTCGATAATATTGTAGAACACAATTCTTCTACTAGGAGGGGGGGTGAATCTGTAGAAGATATGAATTTCTGATCCTAAATCAATTAAAAAATCTGATAATGATAAGCATAAAAACTGAAATGAAAAGACAAAAAATCACACAAACAAACTTCAACACCTGATGTGCGCGGAAAACCTAGGATGGGAAAAACCATGGTGAGAAATGCTACTAGGATCTACTGTCCTAATCCAGCCTCACAAATAAAATTGTGTACAATGCTTTAAGGGCACCAACCCTAAGGAATTACCAAATCCTTGCTTGAGAGCACCAACTCCAACTGAAGCACCAACTTCTCAGACTGAGCACCAACTCAGCATCCTTGAGGCACCAACCTTCTGGATATTACAAAACTCTTTGCTTTTTCAGACCTCTCTAACTTGCAGATGTAATACAAAACACTTCTCTCAATTTTATGACTGATAGAAAACAGAGAGAATAGGCTCACTTTCAGACTTTACAAAGACACTCTCAGATTTTACAAATATCATTCACTGTTATTCACTTTCAGACCATGCATGACAAGATACTAACTTTCTTTACATCTACAATCATACAACTTGCTTTTGCATCAGAATTAATATTTCTTATCAATAATTTCACACACTGATGTCTCTCCTTCACCGATCCCTTTACATCCTTTAAATAAAGTATCTCTTTCTTTCCATCAAATGAGTAGTTTGCAAGGCAGTTAAAAACTGTCTTGAAATAGTTACAACTGAAGCAGTTAACAGTTGGCTATCAGTTACAACCAACCCTTAAACAAACAGAACTAATCCAAGCTTTCATTGCTGAAAAAGAAACACTTCAGATAAAACTTAAAACAACATAATAATAATATAGTCTTCTGTTCCAACTCAATACAGTTATAACTGAAGTCAGTTATAAGCAATGCTTTAATAATCATTCCTTTATATGCTGAACACAAGACTTTTAGTAATAAGTTTGCTGTTATAAGGGAAAACAATAAATGATTCCAACCAGACTGTAAACGTGTTCATAAAAATTGTTTCGATCACCGTGATGCTTTCACAGACATCTGCAATACCATGATACAAAAAGGCACAATCTGAAACAAAGATCAAAGGTATGTGTTTGTCCTTCATCACTAATCCAATCTACATTTATCAGACAAGGGTTTCTGCAGATTTCATGCATCTTATCAGATTTTCTTTCATGCGTCTTATCAGATTTTCTAATGCATCTTGACATCAATGACAAATTTACTTACAAATACTGGTTATCCGACAATAAATTAATTGTTTGTATTGAGTTTTTTGTCATTCTCGGTTAGTTATAAGTATCGGTTGGCTGCCGGTTGTGTTCCTCTTAGCCACTGTCGGATCCTTCAAATATATATTGTGTCATCAAGGAAAGTAGGAGGAGATACTCGAATCAATTGTACTCCTTGGCTGACCATCTTTGGCCTTCTTCCTAGTAATAATTACATGTGCAAATAAAGATATATTTTACTCCTATATCTGGTATGCCTTATCATCTTTATTATTACTTCATGTATTTAAATTATCATATAGCTGTAAACATTTGGTGACATTGCCTTAAAAGAAATCGGGTCAGATTTGAGCAATTCATGTCCTTAGATCCCCATAAAGGCGGGAAGAGGCCACAAGGACGTCAAGGCCAAGCGAAGCGATCAGGAGATATTTACACATTGTAGAACAAACACAATGAAAAAGAAGATTACAAGAAACATTCAAGGAAAATCCATTCAGACGATTCCCAAGTCAGAGCCCTTCCCAAGAACGAAGTAAAAGTAGAGTCGTCAGCAGAAGCCATAGTTGGGAAAAGAAAAAAAACCTTTAGTGAAGAACTCTTGGATTTGGCAGTAGCCAAACCGGACAACAATTGGAAAAGAATACAATCTCCATTGAGAACAAGGGTCGGAAGTATGTAATCAATTTAAAGAACCAAGCTGTCAGTGAGGAAGCGGCTTCCTTGGATTCATTATAATCAAATTCTAAAGAATACTAAATGGAGAACCAAGGTAGGATTGAACAGAATGATGAAGGGATTTTGAAGTTACAATCATGCTCAAAGGATGAAACAAATTCTCTTTGTGGCCTAATTCATTGGCATATGGAGGACTATGACGTATTTCCGTCAACATCTAATTTTCTTGAAGCTACAACTCTCAATGAACAGCAACCAATAAAAGCATGTAAAATTATGGACGATACATCTGATAGTATGAAGAGATATATATGTAATATGGAGCATATAAATCATTGTCAAGGGAAGTCAACTTCAAAAAAATTACAAGAAAAGAAAGAGGGAATCAGGAGGGATGAAAAATGGAAAGCGAAAAATAATGGAGTCAGAAAAGAATAAAAAATTCAAAGGTGATTTGGCAAGGGAGAATTTTTTTAAAAAAAGGAATTATTGATATATTGCAGCCAAGGAAAATTCAATTAAAATGAAAAAAAATTGGGAATTGGAGAAATGTCATATTAGGATCAGAGAATATTATAAAGTGCAAAGGTCAATTTATTAAAGTGCTAAGGAGAAAAATTGATAATGCACCGAAATTAAAAGATATATTAAAGTATACAAGAAAAAAGACATGGAAATAAAAAAAAATAAAGATCGGAAAAATAAAGAGAGAGATTATGGTTGCTACAATAAAAAAATTGGTCCCTAAAAAATACATAGTATGGCAACATAATTATGTATGACATAAGAGATCCTAGAATTACACATTAAACTTTGTGAAGAAAAATTCAAGAGGCGCATCAGGGACAGTTAAAATTATAAAACTAAAATAAGACTTTGGGCCATCCACCTTCATTATCCAAGCTCCTCGTACTGCAAGTTATTCACAACCTCACAGTACAACAGATTATTCACAAGCTCACTGTACGGCAAGTTATTCACAAGTTCACTGTACGGCAAGTTATTCGCAAGATCATCAAATGGCAGGTTGTTCACAAGCTCATCATACAGCCTCCTCAACACATCATACAACCTTTTCAAAACACGATACATCCTCTACTTATTAACTATATTGAATGGTATAGCTCTAACATACGGCCCTTAGTTGACATATTCATGAATCATACATACTTCACATTACATTTCCATATGGCAGATTTTTTGTTTTGCCTACATCGTATGGCTCCTATGGCGTAAGTATCATGTACAAATGACATCCTACATCATAATACGACACTTACAACAATTCCACAATATGATATGTTTTAGCTCTTTCAATATAAAGCCTTTTCGGAATTACTTGGCATAAGAAGTGGCTCTCAAAGCCTCCAATGTACAGTGAATCATTTACAGCATTCAGCGTACTATCTACATCATATGACCCTTTGCAGCTGAACTTTCATCCTTCACCGTACAAAAATTCCTTGCTATTAGCGTACAACATGCATTCGACAGCATCATATGACGAGGACATCATCATTGTTGCATTGTACAATAGCCTCTCTACAACATCAGGCGACAACGGCAGCATATCACTTCCAACCACCTTCATTCTATCATTTGGCAAAAGACAGATTATCTCACCACTTTGCGACACCTTTATTTCATCGTACGAAGAAGAGGATTCTTTATGAAATATAATACTTTACTGTGTTGTATACATTGGCTAAACACTCAAAAACCTCTATTTTCGGCCTTTGTTAGCACTACTTTTTGCATCTTTAAAAATCAAGGAAATAATGCACACCAAGGAAATCCATGTGGCATTAAAGGTCTTAATTTGTGCTGTCTCGTGACCCTGTTGGGGGCACTACCGACAAACCCCTACAAGGGGTGCTGCCCCTTCAACCCACTGGTGGCAGACCCCCATTTGATTTTTCAAGTACACTACAAGTTTGAATTTGCATATTACAAGTCATTGTCTACTCATTAGTCTTTTCAAATATTACTTGATGTTTACTTGTGGTCTACAAGACGACTTTTCTTTTTTATAGAGGAGGGGGGGAGATGATGTATTTAGCATATAATGTCTATTATTATGTTTGATAATATTGGATATTCAACAATGTATTGAGTTGTTTGTCATTCTCAAGTAGTTATAAGCGTCGGTTGGTTAATAGTTGTGTTCCTCTTGGCAACCATTGTTTCCTTTAAATATATAATGTATCAGCAAGGAAAGTAGGAGGTAGTCGGATCAACTGTAATCCTCAGCCAACCATCTCTAGTCTTCTCTATAATAATTTCATGTGTGAATAAAGATATATTTTAGTCTTGGATCCGGAATGCATTGTCATCTTTATTATTACGTCGTGTATATAATTTATTAGATATAGTAGTAAACAAAGGTTGTGGCAAATGCAAGGGAGGTGCAAATGCTCACATGTGACCATCACACATCCTTAGCATTGTTTCATCACTTTTCGAAGAAAGAAATCCTCAAGCAACTAAGAACTGATTTGCATCATACTTCATTATATTGCAAAGGATGCTTGAGTTGTAGGAGCCCTTGCAACTTATGATTATGACACAAGAGTTGAATAAGCTATCCAATGGAGCTTTCTTATTCTGTTTAAAATCCTTCCTCTTATCTTTATCTGATTCTACTCCAAAAATGAATCTGTCTACATCAGATTTTACAAGACTCCTCCTGATCTCTGCTAATCTCTCCTTCCTCAAGCTCAAGGTTCCCCTTCTGGCCAATCTCCACCCCCACTGCATCAGTTGACAAGGAGGGTACTCCTGAGACCCTCTTCCTAACATACCTCCACTGATCAAGTGGGCGAGGGAGGGGTGGAGGTGTCGGGATAACAATCACTGAGAATTCATTGAGTTTTTCATTCAGGGAAAGGTTAGAGATCACCCTATCCTCAGCTAGCCCACTGCCTTGAGTAGCAGGGTCAATTGTGGTGGGGGAGGTTGAAGGGGTAGAGAGATCCCCAGAGCTACCAGCCATGTCAATTGATACATCAAGGGAGGTAGGGTGGGCAGCAGGGGAAGCTTGACCAGAAGGAAGGATCGAGTACACTTTCCACTTAGGTTTGGGGATAGATCTGACCATATCAGCTTTATTTTGGATTCTTTCCAGCGCTATCTACTGAGCATTAAGAGTCCTATGTTTCAGCAGAGGGGAGAGGACACCAGAGTTTAACCCAAAATCCAAATCACTAGCCTTCGGGAGATTCAGCATTGCTTCAGGAACCACTGAGGTATGGTTATGTGGGGTTTAGTGATCATCAAATTGTCCTTTGAGTTTGCCGAGGCTGGCAGAGATTTCCTCTGAGTTGTGCATCCAGCCCGCAACATTGCTATCCTTGATGGGTAAAGGGCATTGTACGGTCTAAGGGGTGGGAAGAGGAGGGGCAGTCGGCTAGGGTAATCCAGAGGGACCACCAGAGGAATTGTCTGTAGTTGGGGCAGGGGGATCAGAATAGGGAGGAGGAGGGTTTCCAAAGGGCGCGGGAGCATGTTTATAAAAGATAGGGCACTCATGTTTTTTATGGCCCTCCTTTCTACAGAGGTAGCAGCTATTGATGCCACCCAAAAAAACGACCGGGCAATTGAAGGGGCATCCACCGAGGTCGAATTGCAGTGTTTCGAGAAAATCAATACCAGGCTTAAGGGTAATGAGTACTCTAACATCTGTGTGGGGAATAACAACATTAGGCTGATCAATTCTCAAAACTCTACCAACCGGTTTGAGGGCCTGAGGGATAAGGTTCAACCAAAACGGAGGGATATTTTTAAGGACAATCCATCTAGGGCTAGACAGGGCCAGCACTTCATTATGCGAGGCTTCAAGCGACCAAGGGATGGCTCTGAATTCATACGGGCCTATTCTCAACAATTGCTTGTCTACAATAGCTTTCTGAGAATGGGAATCTACGAAGAACATTAAAAACAAGCCCTTTTGAAGCATCCTACAATACGAGAAGTGGTAACCTAGTTTTTGGCCCCAAATCCTCTGAAACCAGTCATTAAGGTAGTTCCTAGACAGAATCTTGGTGACATTAACAACAGCGAAAAATATAGCATTATCTCTAAGTGTAACCTTTTCTTGTTCAATTGCGACAATCATTTGCGGATTAGCTTTAATGATGAGCTTGGGAGGCGTCGGAACCTTACCTCCATCTCCTGCGGTTGCTTTTGAGGTGTTGGAGATGGTTGAGATGAAGCGGGCGCCCTCTGGTAACGTCCTCTCATTTTGGCCAGCCTTTTTGAAGGTTATCGGTTTGGTTCCCGCTGTTTGTTCTCCATTTGCCGCCTACGAAATGTTGTGCTCCACTATGGCCGATGCGATTTTGTTGCTCTGAGTTTGCGTTCTGGGGTTATCAACATTTCTTTTAACCAAACCTTTATTCCCTTGGTTGCTAGGGCAATAACTATCCTTGCCTTTATTACTACCGTCGTACCCGAGGGAAGAGGAGGCCATTAATGGCACCCCAACTTGGGCGCTCAGGGAGCAGGAAAGCGTGCGAGAAGGGAAACCCTAGTTGCAGACCGCCATCGCCAAATTTAGATCTATTTATTAATAAATAATAAAATTAATATACAGTAAAGTATTAATAAAATTAATCTATGATGTTAAAATATAATTATAAAATTATAAAAATAATTAATAATATTAATATCATTTGTTTAAGTCAATACTAACCTTCCCGCTAGGACCATGACGGAAATATATCGCCCCGACCGCTAAGACCACGATTTCTTCTGCAAATTCTCTCTTTCATCACGCAAAAACATAATATTAATTTGTTTTGTTAAGTTACTTTAAAACCATCATTTCACGTTGGGTACAAAGAACACGATAGTGCCCCACGTCTAGGTGTGAGCAGCGATCAAAATGGCGGCAACCAAAGATTATGGTCTCAATAGATTTCTAGTTTAGTTCAACCACCACTGTAGGGGATAGCTACTACCCGACTAGCAATGAAAGAACATTTAAAAATAGTTTAAAAACCTCAAGTTCGTTACAGGCTTAGAGATTTTTTGCAAATGTTCCCAAATTCATCAAGGGTTCATCTAAGCACATCCGGAATGAATTTGCAGTGGTTTTTCCATGCCCTGGAAGAACCTGCCTCACATCGAGCCCGAATCCGAACCCTGGACAAACCAGACTAGGACCCAGGTGTCCCAAAGGACCAAACCCGGCTACCTATATATTTAAGTATCGGTTCTAGGGAGGTTCATTATTTGAAGGCATCTCAAGTTCAAAGCTAATATCTTGACATACTTATGTCAGAGAGGTTTATTCTACAAGCATTAAGGGAATGCACCTAATCCCAATGAAGGATGATCTAGAATCATTTAATGTTGGCATCATGGTTACTATCACCTATGCATTAGGATTTTACAACAGTTTGGTTAATGCCACATTACTAATCAAAGAATATCTATAAGAAGGTGATAAATTCATTGAAGGAGGTCAGCAAAGATGAGGGTAGACATGATATTTTGAAGAGTGCAGATCTAAATGAATTTGGGGCTCTCACATATACTGTTGTTTCTAAATCAACTGCAACATCTGTCTTATGAAATAATACATACAATCTGTTATGGTGTGGCCTCTTGAAATACTTTCTTGTCTTGAGAATTCAGCTTTTGTTGTGTGCTCTTAAATTAAGTTTTCAGTTTCTATTTTTGCGCTGCATAAAATATAGTCTTTCATCCATCTATCTGCAACTGCATCACTATGCCATACAAGCAATAATGGCATTTTGTAAAGGTTTAGAAAATATAAAATTCAGACAAGGGACATTTGCAGATTAACATCGACATCAGACCTTAAAACACTTAGTTTATACAGGCAATACCATTATTACATGAAAAACTTGAATAAGTAATAATTAAGTAAACATAGTATGAATCAGATAAATTGTCAATTCAATAAGATTTTCTCATTTTCATAATTTTAATCAAGTGGTTATCATATCTTAAATTCATGTAATTTCTTACAAGATTCATTTTTATACTTTTTCAACCAAGTGGTTATCATAAACAGCAAACATCTTGTAAAAAAATGAACCTTGTAAGAAATAAAAGTAATTTAAGATGGTCATAATTTGGAAGACGTACAATACAATATTAAAGAAGATACAACTATTTGTCCTGATTGATTTAAAAACTGTATATTCTCACCTCACCAGCATATAATTCATCAACTTGCATTTGAGCAGGAGATAAAACTCCAAGTTCATCTACAAAATATTCCTGTTCTTCAATCAACACACAAGGTATGATTAATTAACAAGTTCTGAAACTAACAAAGCAACACAAACCAAAGTATGATTAATTAGCAAATCGTGAAAGTAACATGTTCTATCTCAAGACGCAATTTAGAGTAAGCAAATAAGTAATGAAAATATGATTATTTTCTGCTCTGATATATTTCTTTCTAAATCAATAACATATGATAGACACTCCAAATTTCACAACATATAAGGATTCAGAATACTTTGAGCTAAGTTATTTCAATGAACACTCAATGGTAAAACTGCATTCATTAGCTCCTTATACAAATGCATGTTACACATGCACACAACCATATATGCGTGTTGTGATAAGCAGTCACTCTGCGGTTGCCTTCGGTAAATTTGATGCATTGCTCATAATTTCCATTTTACTGCCCCGAGCCAATTTTCTATGCCAAAATTTTCACTTTTCTCAAAATTCATTAGTTTGGCATTTTGTCAAACAGTATAAGTCTGTCAAACATTGTGTTTGATAGACTTATATATGCTCATCATATGATACTTCGGAACATAATTGTAGTCAATGTAAAATGTATATTATTATGTTTCGATAATATTCTTTGTCTCGACCCCCTTTTGTTAATTATAATAATTAATACTATTATAAAAGTTGGGCCCAATAATCTCTAATTTTTTAGGGCAACTTAATAATATTATTATAATTCAAATAAAAGGTGTCTTCAAACACTAGTAATAAAATAAAAGCATTTTTTAAATACTTCAGATAAATGCTTTTAAAATACTTGTAAGGAAATTTAGAACCCAAGGGCCTAATTCCATAAGGTATATCAAGGAGGCACCTACCTTCATTTGGAGATCATGGAGGTTATTCCTTGATTTCAATTTCTAGATTTGGGCAGCTAGTTCAATCTAGGGCATCCAACCTTGGGTGATTCCATTCAGGAATCACAAGGGTGCTAATTTGTGGAGGATTTTGAGATATTTTGGAGATTTATATAGTGACACAGTCATTTAATGGAGATTTCAGCATTTTGAGAATTGTGTATTATTGGCACAATGTCACTACAGTGTTGCTACAGTATTTTTAAATAAATCAGCAATTTTGGGGTCCCTTAATATCATGTGTAGAGTTGCACCATTTGCAGGAACAGTTGTACAATCTCAAGCACAAAGTCATTCCATTTGGAGTCTTGTAGCCTTCTAGGAGTGGCAATTTATGTGGAGAACCACATTAGATCATACCACAGGGATTGAGGATTTTATCAGTCATTTCCAGCCTTAATTAGCCCATATGCCTCTCTTTATGCAGGCCATACATGTAGACAAATTGTCATTGATGTCAAAATACAATAAGCAGTGATCAAAATATTTGCAGACATCTACTTCTTTAAGAATTCCTGTCAAACATATCTACATGCTATTCTGGAAATAATGGTGAGATTGCAGTGTTTCTGGACTTGAACGTATCATTCTTTCTCATTATTCGAACTACATGCTCTTCTGGAAATAATGGTGAGACTGCAGTGTTTTAATAGTAATAATGAAAGCGGCATTGAAAACTTTTAATGCTACTGCTGGTTATTTTAAACTCAACATAAATTTGTTTGCCAGGACTCAACCTAGATCTGTTTGTCGGGCTGCATGTAGGCGTGCAATAGATAATAAATAAAGTTAGACATACTTTAACCAAACCCGACCATCTAACTTTATTTATTATCTATTGCACGCCTACACTGCATAGATGGCTATACTGGTTTTATTCCTACCTGTCTGTGTGTGTACTTGGAAAAGTTCTTTGTCTAAATAAGCTATCTGCCTGCCTGACAGCCCGATAAGAATTCTTAAATAAAAGGACAAAGGCTCATATTTATAATCGAAGAACAGGTTATCAGATGTGTAAAGTCCATCAGACCATCGATGCAAAAACAAAGGTATTCAAAGTGTCGTGTTTTTTAGCGGAAATAACAAAAAGACAAATGTTAGTCACGTCGTTAAAATCATTAAGTTTTGGTTTTCGAAACTTAACCGAATAGACCTGCAGAGTCATAGTAATTACTATTAAAATCAATTGTATACCGTTCGAAAGCTTCTCCAAAAGATAACAAGCAAATATAATGAAGCCCGATATCGGTTTAGAAGGTTACGGTAGTTCCAGAACACATGGAACTCAGAAACAAATTCATTGTCTATTAACTCAATCAGGGAGTTGTATATTTGTTGATTAAAATGCCAGGATGAAAAGTCACGATGAAACAGTGGCAGTTTTAAAGCAAGTTATAACCAAGTAGTAACATCTTCACCGTTAGTTGCCTTATAAGTATTCATTCATTCATTTGCTGGAAGAGAGATCATGATTGCTGAGAAGTGTTAAAAGAAATACGTTAAGTGTGCACAGTGAAGGAAAAACATAGAAAATAAAATGTCGTAGATGAATCAATGATGAGTGTGCTGAAGATTTGTGTTTCTGTTGAATTGACAGAGTGCTGAAGACTTGTGTTTCTGTTGAATTGACTGAAAGGTTTTGAATGCCTTGATCATTGGGATTTGATCTTCATGTATGCGTGATGCAAAGGACAATTTATCAGGTATACAGTTCTGGTTATAAGAATTCTGATTTGACATTATTTGAACCTTGTATTAACAGAAGGAACTGGTTGTTAATATGTCAAAATTCTAGATATGTTCCAGAGTTTACTGATAAAATAGAATTGTTACAGGGCACGCTTACAGATATATTCTTCCTGATAACATACAAATAGCAGAAGAAACTGTTTTTATCTTTCAGATTGAATACAAAATTGTAGCAGTTATATTCTGGATTTAATTGACTGATTCATTTGCAGTATTGAGTATTTTACAGAGACCTGGTCAGAATTGTATTGATATTAGAATCTCAGTTCATTTCTATTTGCACAAAGGCTGTATCAAAATGTTTTAATGTGAATTGAGATATAATCTTATTCTTAAATCATTTATTTGTTGTAGTTGGTTTGGTGCTCATATAAGATTGTATAAGTTGATGCTTATTGTGTGGAAGAGTTGATGCTCTTAAGAAGAGAGGGGTTTGATAACTCCTTAGGGTTGGAGCCCTTAAATCTGTAATTCATTTCAAATTTGTGAGGCTGGATTAGGACAATAGATCCTAGCAGCATTACTCACGGTGGTTTTTCTGTTGGGTTTCCACATCAAATCCTTGTATATTGTTTCTTGGCTTTATGGTGTTGCTCTTATATCTTTCATTTTATGTTCTAGTTATATAATACAATCCGAAGTAACTACATAAAGTTTGGAATTGAAGAAAAAGTTTAAATTATATTTACTACTAATTCACATTTATTTGTTGTAGTTGGGTTGGTGCCCATATAAGATTGTATAAGTTGATACTTATTGTGTGGAAGACTTGATGCTCTCAAGAAGAGAGGGGTTTGATAACTCTTTAGGGTTGGAGCCCTTAAAGTTGTACCTAGCAGCATTAGTCACCGTGGTTTTTTTTCCCTGTTGGGTTTCCATGTCAAATCCTTGTATATTGTTTATTAGCTTTATAGTGCTGCTCTTATATCTTTCATTTGATGTTCTAGTTATGTAATACAATCTGAAGTAACTAAATAAAGTTTGGAATTGGAGAAAAAGTTTAAATTATATTTACTACTAATTCACCCCCCCCTCCCCACCCCGCCTTAGTAGTAAACCTGTGTTCTACACTTGGTATCAGAGCAAAGTGCTTGTCAAAAGACCTAATCAGTCTAAGCAGATCTTGGTAAAAGAACACATGGTAATTTACAAAGAGCATCATCAAATAAAGCACCTCTTGTAAGAACCCCTGCATGTTCTAACTCCCAACTTGTACTTTCACTCAACACATTTACTCAACAATTGGCATACATACAATGCTCTCATACCAATGTAAGAACCCTTCGGTAGCTCTAACTGCTGAACTATATTATGTTTGTTTTGATCATTGAAAAGAATTCAAAGAAGTAATCTAAAGACAAAAAAAAAGGGAATGCAATGCTGCAGCTAGATGCAATCTTTCAATGAATATATATATGACTGAATTGACTTGAGTAATGCTCCTACAACTTAGTGAAAATTATTACAAACACTTGGCACATTAACTCCACACTTCCTTTAACCGAAAGAGATACAAATAATAATCTACAGCAGTTTGTCATGCAATTTTGAACTTTATTTAAATTTGAAACTATGATTTGCTGATATGAAATGACTGATTACAACTCTGATTGCAATGATGAAATTAGTGATTGTTTATATCACAAATAAGCTCATATAGATGCCCTAATGGCTAATATGAATTTCCATACTTATGCTTCAGACTTACAATGTAAATACTTGCATATATGAAGAATAAAACCGGCAATGAACTGCAGGTCTGAAAAACTTTTATGACAGCAAATTCTGGAACTGCAAACCAGCAATTAAAGTCCCATAAATATTCTCCTAAAAGTATGATATCTGCACTTGACAAACATGGGTTGGAATAAGGAGAAGCATGAGGCTGCAAAAATGGCACTTGGAAATTTATTTTTTTACAACAACCTTCCATTTCATGCAGCAAGGTACTTATTATTTTAATTTCTAAGTCTTATTTTTAAAGTTGAAAGCAAAACTTAATAGTATACTTATTTTGTTTATTTGATTTGTTTTAGATCTCCTTATTGACAAATTGTGATAGATGTTGTTACTGTTTGTGGTTCGGGGATCAAAGGCCCTAATGATGAGGAGCTAAAAAGTCATATTTTGACCCGAAAGCTGGCTGCTGTAAAAGTTGCAATTGACGAGCAGCGTGAGGTATGGAGGAGGAAGGGTTGCACCATCATGATTGATGGTTGGACCGACAGAAGAAATAGAACACTGGTGAATTTTCTTGTCTCCTCATCAGGTAATTGTAGACAACAGAACTTGTACTTGCTAAAGTATTGATTTAGTGATTAAGAATTTAAATTATGATTGTACTAAATTGCTTTTTTTTTCTCAGGTGCCACAGTGTTTTGGAAATCAATTGATGCTTCAGGGAAAACAAAAAATGTTGAATATCTTTGTGAGATAATAGAGGAAGTGTTGAAGGAGGTGGGTGAGGAGAATGTGGTACAGATAGTCACGGATAATACAACAAATTATGTTGCTGCAGGTAAACTTCTTATGGAGAGGCACCGCCACTTGTTTTGGACCCCTTGTGTTGCTCATTGCGTTGACCTCATGTTGGAGGATCTTGGTAAACTTCCCTAGATAAAAACATGTGTAGAGCACGGAAGGAGTATTTGTAAATTCATATATAATCATACTTGGGTCCTCAACCTTATGAGGAAGTTCACAAATAAAAAAGAGTTGGCTCGTCCAAGGGTCACCCAATTTGGAAAAAAAATTATCACGTTGCAATCCTTGCTTCAGTCCAAGGCTGCTTTGAAATGCATGTTTGTAAGTGAGGAGTGGACCGCATCATCATATGTGAAGACTAATGTAGGGAAAGAGACGGCTGATCAGGTTTTTGATGGAGGTGGCTTTTGGCGACCGGTCAAGGAGATTGTGTAGGTAATTTTCCTTTTTGTCCTCATTTCCATTTCATTTCATCATTTTTGTTCACACTTGTTTATGCTCATTGTTCATTTTTAAAAGTAAAACTAACACCTTAAAGCTTAATGTTTACACTTTCACAATAATTGCAGTTCATAGAGCCTCTTGTTATTCTCCTACGTATCGCTGATGGAGAGAAACCCGCAATGGGATATATTTATGAGGGCATGGACAAGGTGAAAGAGGCCATTAGATCCATTTATGCAGGGATTCGGGATAAATATGGTCCTATATGGGATGTCATTGATCGACGATGGCACAATCAACTTCACAGGTCTATACATACAACTGCCCACTACCTTAATCCAGCATCCCAATTCAGCCCAGGTTTCAAGGTGGATGATGAGGTGTGGAGTGAGCTTTATGATGTTGTAGAGAGAATGTCACCTAGTGAAGCAATTGGAGCAAATGTAGTCCATGAGATAGAAACGTATAAGAATGCACAAGGAGACTTATTCTCACGAGACTTATGCGAGAAAAATCGGAATTGATGTCAGGTAAAAATCTATGATTCTAAATTCTAATTTCTAATTCTATTACCATTTTACATTGATAAAGTCAAAGTTATAGAATTGAATTTTAAATTTTCTTGTTTCAGATGCATGGTGGGAGATGTTTGGTACTACAGTGCCAAATCTACAGAGGATTGCAGTTCGTATCTTGAGCCAGCCATGTAGTGCTTCAGGATGTGAACGCAATTGGAGTATGTTCAGGCATATACACTCGAAGAAGCGCAACAGGTTGGCAGTGAAAAGGTTGAATGATCTTCTGTTTGTTCATTACAACCTTCGCCTTCGTCATAGGCAGATCTTGGGCACTGACACAACTATCAAATTAGAGGAGGTTGATCCATAAGAAAAGTTGAACACTGAGATTGATGATGATGTCTTCAATGATGAAGACTTGGAATGGGTTGATCAGGTGGATCGAGAGGCATAGGCAATAGCGATGGCACAGGAGGAGGCTAGAGTGTGAGGAGACCCAATGGAGAACCCTGTGGAGGACCCTGTGGCTGAGCCTGAGGCTGAGAGTGAGGGATCTAACTCTGAGGATGATGAGGATGCTACTGAGGTTGAGCCTTAGACAGAGGGAGAGAAGATGGTTGTAGAATCTTTCATGACTTAGGCGTACGCGTAGGAAGATATAGGCTACTTTGAGCCTTGGTCTTCTAGGCTCTAGCTTTTATTTTGATATATGTTTTGAACTTTTGATTCCATGGATTTCATATTCCATGAATATTGTAGACATTTGACAATGACACTATTTATATTTCTAATGTGTTATCTAGTTTAACTTATTTCCTTTAGAAATTCGCATTATACTTATGTGATCTATGTAAACTTGTGTATGTGTGCAAAGTAGCTTCTATTTATCTAAATTATTGTGTATTTGATGTTAATTGACTAAATGATGCATGAAAAAAGCTTTAAATCCTTAAAAATCTTTGAATTTCTTGGGTTTTTCGATTTGTTGAGTTCTTGCCGAGTCCAAGTTCGAGCCCGAACCTAGCTTGCTAAGTCTAAGGCGAGTTTGAGTCTTGTAACTATGATTCAAATCACTCCAACAAAGAGTTTGAAGCATATGAAGATATTGACAACACTCTTGAAAGGCATGAGGAAAGGGATGAGGATATTCGTTGTTATGTTGGTAGTCCTTTGATCAAGTATGATGTTGACACTCAAGAATTGAGAATCAAATGAGGCCAATTATTTTAGAGAGAAGGCTGATTGGATGAAGAATAGGGATAATGTAGATATCAAGCTGATTTATAACTCTCTTCAAGATGAGTGCTGATTGGACATTTGATAATCCATGTTTCGAGTTGGATGATTTTGACCACCTCTTGAATTTGATGACAAAAGAGTCCATCAAGAGTCCCAACTCTTGATCTTGGAGGAAAGTACTCAGATTGGTGCTAATTGCAACCAGGAGAACATGATCTTGATTACAAATTAGTCTTGGATAGAGACTTGGCTATCAGTATGGCAAAGGAGTACATAAGGAGAGAAGATAGTGTTGATGGGTTTTCCTTGACTCGTGATGCAGGAGCATCCTTGGGTCGTTGGCAATCTTGCATCACCCAAAAATATTTCCCTTTCAGTTTGTTCTGAGTTTCTGTTTCAGTTAGCAGTTATCTGTCTCTTGTGTTCCTTAGTTTTAGATCATTTGTTGTTGCGAACCTGAGGGTTCGTTCTGGACATCATGTTTTACCTATGTCTGGGTTTGCACCTCATTTGGATACTTCATTAAGGAGATATTAAAAATTCTTGGTCAGTTATGTGTGTTCTTCATGTTCTAACGGTCAGTTGGAGTTTTCCGATCCTGTGAAGCAATTCCCGATCGACGAAGCTTGGTGACTCATCTCTCAATGTTCTTGGATCTTTGGCCGACGTCTCTCTTGGATCGCGCATCAATTCTATATCTTGGCATTGAAATCCTTACGATTTGGGTCCTGACCTATATTTGTTGTATTACGTTTTCTTATTCTTGGAAAATGTAATTGATCTGGCCGACATATGAGTCGCAGAGGCTCTATATATTGAGGCTCTTGGTCTTTGTTTGGAGGTAGTAGGGAGTGAATAAGGAGGATAACCTTGGAAGGTTAGCATTAGGGTTTAGTTGAGATTTCTGTTGTAATCAGGCATGTATGTCGAAACTTTGTAATCTGCATATTGCTGGCCTATGTGATGTAAATACTTGATTCTATGATAATGCAAAGATTTGTTATAGCATGTTGATTGTCTACTCTTGTTTTTGAGTTGGTTGTTTCCATTGTGTTGACTCTTGATCATGGTTGGACCATCTCCATTGGGGAAACTCCTGCCATGACTGTGTCAACTCATTCTCCCCTTCACGCAATTGGGACTCAACCACATTATCATGACGATTTATCCTCATAATCAACTTAACTTCAATATAGTGGATGATATTTTCATCCTTGTGTTGTATGTAGATGATTTGATTCTTATAGGCAGTTCATCTTCCATGATCTACTGAGTTTAGAGAGCATTGATGGTGCGTTTCGACATGAAAAATCTCAGCCTTCTGCATTACTTTCTTGGTTTACAAATTATTCAATATTCAAGTGGGATTTCCATCTTTCAGCAGAATTATGCTCTCAACATGCTTCAAAGATTTCGCATGCTTGATTGAAAGCCTTCCCTGAAACCATTTCAATCATGTGTTGTATCATCTTCCAGCTGTTCTTCTCTTCCAACTGATGCCCACATTATACAAGCCATTTTTATATCACTTTCACAGTTGGATTTATTGAGGGTAATTAAAACACTTCAATTGTTAAATTCTACATTTCAGTTTAGTAATTACCATAGATACACTGCCCTAGGGGACGGGGGGACAAGTTTCCAGGCAGGGGGGACAGAGGGGCCTCAATTTGGGGACGACGGGGGGACGGCGGCGGGGGACCGGGGGAGGAGGGGTGTATATACTATATACTATACATGTGGTACTTAAAATGCTAGTTATAAAAACATGTATAACAATATAAGAGTTTAAGACATTTAGAATTACTATTAGTAAAAGTAAACGGTAAATGCTAAAACTAAATACTACATTGCATTGAAGTTTGAACATTGAACATGGAACAGTAAGTTAATAACATAGAAAATAGTCGAATCAGCAAATGGAAGAGTTCTATGAGTATCAAAATTATGATTACATTGAGTAGCATGATACGAATATCAAAACAAGTACAAGCTACAAAATCAAAATGCGAAGGCCCAAAATGTAGTGAAGGACGCCTCTAATCGTCCCTCGGGAGGTCGGCAAACTCATATCACTGGAACTATAAGACTCCAAGGTCAAGAGCCATGAAAGGAACACCAACCAGCCCTGCATCTTAAGCATCCTCATCCTCATCAATCTGTGATGGCTCCTCTAGCTCTACATCCCATCGTGCTGCTACTCTCCTGGTACACACGTGTCCTGCGGTCAATGATATGCAAGGTACTATGTACAGCCACTAGCTTCTCTGCTCTTTGAGAGGTAAGTTTGTTCCTCTTCAGAGAGTGGATGAAGCTATATGTAGACCAGTTCATCTCAGAAGCTGAAGAACTAGAAACCTGAGACAAGAAACGAATGGCTAGTGTGGTAGTCATTGATTTCGGTCCATGACAAGTCCACCACAAAAGTGGATCCTGTTGTGCCATAGT